>JANRMT010062861.1:18237384-18249194 GCA_026402145.1 Polypterus bichir lapradei | reverse complement strand
ATATATATATATATATATATATATATATATATATATATATATATAGCGATATATATATTTATTTTTTTTGTGGTGTGGAAAACAGAGGACTGACCTAAGAAGAATATGCAGACTCCACTGTGACCCGGTGAAGAATTCAAACTCAGAACAAAAAATCCAAGAAGTTGAAGCCCTAACTACTGCAATACTGGGCCTCCCTTAAAGGTGACAGGTTCTTTCTTTTGTAACAACAACAACATTTATTTATATAGCTAATTTACATACAAACAATGTAGCTCAAAGTGCTTTACATGATAAAAAAAGAGAAAAAAGACAAAATAAATAAGAATTAAAATTAGGGAACACAATTAGCATAGAATAAAAGTAAGGTCCAATGGCCAGGAAACAAAAACTCCAGATGGCTGGAGAAAAAAATAAAATCTGCAGGGGTTCCAGGCCACGAGACCACCCAGCCCCCACTTGGCATTCTACTGAAGATAAATGACCTCAATCAGTCCTCATTATTGTACCTTTAAATAATCAGCCATGTAAAGATCAATGAAATAAGCACAGTATGAAACAAATCAAACAAGTTCTTCCCTTTCATCTTCCAGTGAGTGTTGCCTCACTTGACTCCTGATGTGAGGCAGTGGGCTTCTTTTCAAGTCGGACCCGGAAATGTCACACCATGTCTTCCTGGATGTACTTCCAGGCCATATAGAAAGTAGGAAGGTCCTCCCATGACAGCACCCTCTATTGGCACCCAGGTACCTCAACAGGGTTGCACTTCCCCATTTCCACTCCCAAGCACCCCTGCAGGTTTCCCAACTGGACTGCCACACAAGGACCACTGCCATCTGCCGTATTAGGGGTGGAATTGCTCCCATCTCCCAGCTTCCACTGGTCTAAGCTTCACATTCATCCAGCTGGGTACAAAGTTATTTCCTCGTTCAGCAGGCAAGACTGTCTGTTCTTCTGTTCTGGCCTCCTGTCCGGGTATGAAACTATCCTTCTTCCCAGCTGAGACGCCTGTTCTCCTTCTACACTTTATACATTGGGTCTGACAAAGCTTTACAGTCAACCTTCTGTGAAGGGCTCCATAAAGAAATACATTCAATTTAAGGCCTGTAACCTGGAAACAAAGTACGGCTCGACTTAACCAAGCATCATTTTATGAAATACAGCAAGCTGGATGGAAAGGCAAGGCAATGCATGTGCAGTGCAAGTCACTGGGGGCTCTCGTTCCGGAGGCAGGAGCCTAAATAAAACATGTCAGCCATTCTGGCATGAAGTATATGGCAGTCGCATCAGCCCAAGCGGTCACCTGATCTGTTTATCTTTAGGTTTTTTTTTTTTCCTTAACCCTCCCACACCCCACCCGCTCAGAACCGGTGCCGTGGTGCACGTTAAAAAAGCCATTAATAGGAGCAAGGTGTCGGATGATGAATTAAGGGAGCTGCTGTTAATTTTTCATTTTGACAGATTATTGCCTGTCACTAGGCAGAGAAGACGCCTCTTGTACGCTAGGCTCGTGAGCTTGCTCTTTTTAACACACTTATTTTTTTCGCATGAATTAGGTAGCTGCTCTGTAAGATGAAAAATTCATGACAATCTATAATTTACACAGCAGAAGATAAATAATGTACTAAAACCTGTCATCAAATTGGTTCTTTTTTTTATTCATTTCTCAATACGCTCCAGACCAATTGAACAACAACATTTAACATAAATTTCACCCCACCTTCCCCCAAACTCAAAGAAAACCTATTTAGAAAAGACTGTCGCTACGCCATGTTGAACGGCGCTTACGATTACCGTTCAGCGGGTCGTGGCGCTAATGATTGGCTAATCTTAGTATTTTTCATGAGTGTTTCCCAAACTTAAGCTATCATAGACAGTTTGTTTCTTCTTTGGAAATTGAATCAGTTTGTAAGAAGTGGTGGCACAGTAGTTGGCACTTCTTGCATCTAACATCCCGCATTCGAAATGTGACACTGGGATACACAGACAGTGCCTTCGGAATGTTCTCAGACCCCTTCACTTTTCACACATTTTCTTATGGTGCAGCCTTATGCTAAAATTGTTTAAATTAATTTTGTCGCACATCAAGTAACACACAATACCCCCAGAATGACAAAGTGAAAGCTGGATTTTAGGATTTTTTGTAAATTTATGAAAAGTACAAAAAAGATGTGAAATGTCCCATTGACACAAGTATTCGGACCCTTTACTCAGTGCATAGTTGAAGCCCCTTTGGCAGCGACTCCAGCCTGGAATCTTCTTAGGTCTGATGCGACAAGCTTTGCACACTTGGATTTGGGAATTACAACCATTCTTTTCTGCGGAAATTCTTCTCTTTACAGACATGAAGGATGTCTGCAATAAGCTGGACATAACTACTGGACTTGAGAAATCCAGGGGTATTTGAACAAACCTAATGCCCTGAACTAATATTTTAATAGATTTACCCTCCCACTGCCACCTTCTTCCAATCACCATTCCTACTACATCACCACATCTTATCACGTCAACTGGAAAGTCTTGAAGAACAAGTAAGGCAACAACTGAGGAAGCTACACACGGCAAGGAAGCTGCAGGACCAGACACAAAGACAAAGGGGGCTTCTGCAAAGACTTGAAATAAGGGTCTGCATACTTATATGAATAAGAAATTTCAGTTTCTTATCTTTAATAAATTTGCAAACCTTTCTGAAAAGATGATTTCACTTTGTCATCAGGGGTTACTGAGTGTGGATTGATGGGAAAAAATGGCAAGTTTAACAATTTAAAATTAAATCTACAATGCAATAAAGTGTGCAGAAAGTGAAGGGGTTCTAAGCACATCCTGAATCAACTGCAGGTAACATACAAGTGAGGTCTCACCTGGAGTACTTGGGTATCACAAAAAAAGACATAACAGCGCTAGAGAGAGTCCCGAAAAGAGCGACTAGGCTGAAAAAAGTAGGAGCTGTGAGGAGAGACGGAAAGAGGAGAATCTTTTCAGTTTAATCAAATGGATATTTAGAGGTGACTACCTAATTATTTACAGATAATTAATGATCTAATTAGATCGTTAATTAGATAATTATGAAGAAATTTAGCTCAGTGGATCCCTGCTGTTACTTTAAAATTAATTTCTTCAACAAGAACATGGAGACACAGTTGGAAGCTAAATGCTAAATGGGTGTTTTTACACAAAGATCTAGAGACACAAACCTAGAGACAATCAATCCCCAAGTAGTGTGGTAGGGAGTAGTGTGCAAAATCTGTAAATCTTGGTCTATATTTTCATTATATTTTGCTCAAGACAAAACAAGAGATGAACTTAAATACAGGTCACTTGCATGGACAGTTAACATCAAAAGCAATCTGTTTTCCTGAAATTGTAACCAATATCAATCACAGCACCATCTGTTTGAACTGAGCAGGAATTTAGGAGACCCTCACGCTGTATCGATGACTTTATCACCTGATAAGGGAAGGGAACCAGGAATAAATTGGTTTACAACTGAAGACAGGAGATTGTTAAAACATCATAAACTTGCTTGGGAAAACAGGCGTACTCAAATAGATTAAAGAGTTTGAACAAATTCATCCATCATATTGACAGCCAACCAATCAGAGTATGTAATAATCACATGTTGCAAGACCCCCGCGTAGAAATTTATAATAAACTAGCTGTGTAAGCCTATGCTGTAAAAACTATTGAAATCATCAGAAAAAAAAATGAAATGTAGAGATGTAAGGTAATCGAAAGGAACTACTCTGGGCATCTCTCCTAGGTTTCATTTTGCCGACGTGCTCACCTCACTTGTGTATTAGCGGTAGGAGGAAAAGAAAAAGGGATACAGTTTTGGCGGTGTTTATCTTGCTTGCGTAAGAGTTTCTTCTCTTTTTTTTACTTTGGTAACAGAGTCACTTTCTTATTCCGACTCGTTAACCTTGCCGGCTCTTTGAGCTTCATGTTGTAGTAGCCTCGCACTTCCAGGCCGGACAGACAGACACACACACACTTCCACGCGTAGACCATTTAGTTATCTGTTTCCGATGAGGTAGAGCCCTTACCCCGACTCCACCTCTCACTTCCGGACTGGACAGGCACACACACACTTCCACGCGTAGACGTTTATATATAAGAATATGCCTCGTCTGAGAGTGACTTGAGAAGAAGAAGAAGAGAAGAGAACAGGGCGACGTCAGAAGAAGAGGAAACAGTGACAACAGAAGAGGGTGCCAGAAATGTGCGGCCGTTTTCATCTGATCGTCAGTAAAGCTTCTAATGAACAACTTCAAGGGCTAGATCACAAGCTGCATAAGACTTTCATATTTGGCATCTTTACTTTTTCGTAAGCTTTTCCTAAAGATTATATCTAGACTTTACTATCAATCTTATTTTCTATTATTCCTTGTTCTATTTGGCATTATTATTCATGTAATAAATACCACACTGCTTTTAACTTTCTATACTTTGTCTTCATATCTAAAGTGATTGAGGAAACAAGGTCATTTTTAAGAGCACCTGGAGCAGTACAGAAGTGCCGTATGATCCAAACTGCAAGGTTTATCGAGCTGCGGGTGAAGAGCTCTGTGCAGTAATGAACAGGGCATTAAAAGTAAGACATTCACTGGTTGATAAATCACCTATAGCCAGGGATGTTGAGCCTTTGTATGTCTGAATATATTCTTGGAGACCAAAGGTAATATTTAGGTCTGAGATATATCTAAGACATCGCACGTTGTTCAAGCCGATAATACTTTAAGTTTCTCGGAGTACTAGGGAAAGCGGACTGTGTACGTGTTATTCATACAGTACTTGTGTGGGTTAAAGTGCTAGGGAATAACGTGCATGTGTATGTCTTTTATACATCACTGTTGTGTTTAGGGTCTATGTGTATGCATATATCTGTGTATGTTTGTGTTATTCTAAAGGTGCGACAGTAGACCAAACCGGTAACAAATATGAGTATGCATACCCCTGAAGAAAACAGGTAAAGGGTAAGTAGAGGAGAATATCACGATAATACCAGTAGAGACCTTCAAATCCTGATGCAGTGTTATTTTGAAGAGTCTTGTTGAATAAAATAGAGGAGCTTGTTTGGCTGAATGGCCTATTGTTGGTTCACATTTTGAACTTATTTATTTCACAAATTCATGGTTATGAGTTTTAGCTTGTTATTTTGATATTGCAACTTTTTCCGATTCATCTTCCATTGTACAGTCAGTGTACAATCATCAAAGACCCCATTTAAGGGTTAGTTGTCATTTAGGCAATTTGTATTGGGTAGTGAAATATGTATTTAAAAGCAAATTAATATTTCTTTTTCTTTAGTAGCATATTTCATTTGCTTAATATTGTTATGAATTGAGAGTCTCCCTGCAGTATATATAATATATATGTCTGGATACAACCAGGAGTGAATTTTGCACAAAACTGGGTGGGAACAATTAGATGGCTTACTAAGTGATGGCTCACATTTCTAAACTAATCCAATGCCTCATGAAAACAATTGGCACTCAGAGTAGCAGCAGTGATGTCAAACTGCAAAGAGCAGTGGTGCTGTTGGCAGTCTGGCCCGACAGACAGCAAGCTTCTGTTTATGACGTGTGCAGCGTGTGCAGAGGGTATGCTGCACGTCTTAAAAATAAACATACCACATATACTCATGTATAAGTCGGGTCCTGAAACCCGAAAAATCGATCATAAAATCAGACTCCGACTTATATGCCCATTCAAAACTGCAACACTTAAATTTTCTTAAATCTTGCCTCATCCAATTCTCAGAAGCATCGAATTTTGTTGCAGCAGCGCAGTTACCAATTTCTTTTGCTACTTCAATGCCGTTTAATTTAAAACGCTCCATCGTAGATAAGGGATGCTCTTACGATAAAGGTGTATGAGGGTGTAAGATACAAAAAACACAAATCAGTGCAAACGTTGCTTCGGAATAGTTCGGATATTACCGAGTGGTCACGTAGGCACAATACATAGGAAAAAAAAGGCAGTGTGCTCCATAGTTACTCTCTCAGGTGGGCGTTAGCATATCATAATCTCTTGGACCAGTAGCGTGAGTTTTCCGCATTCAACTTATATGACTGACATTATAAAATACCAGAAATTATACGGTCAAATCAAGTCCGGACTTATCCGTGGGAGAACTTATCCGCGAGTATATACGGTAACCTGTTACAAGGGAAAAACCTCAAAGTAGCATCAGATTCATTGGCATTCGACGGTATCAATTGACGAATAGTAAATGTGAACAATACGTTGTCACCGGTGCTGTGTGTGCTTTCTGTTGTTCTGTGATATAACAATAGTGAAGGAGTCGATGTAAGTTTGAAAGAATAGGCACCCATATTTATGAAAATGTGAACTACAAAATAGGCACTTGAAGTAGATGGTGTGTCACACTATGACAAAAGAAATGTTATTAAGAGAACGGATAACGAAGAGCCTCAGGAAATACAGATTTCAGTACTCAAAACACCTGAATCAGCAAATCGGCCTAGCAACACCAGTGGATGCACAGAAGAGGCTGCACAACATTTACTTTCTGACTGCACAGATAATCGAATAACTAAACTAACATTACTGTCTAATTGGAAATGTAAACATGCCATGATAAAATAGCTGCAGCATTTTAACACATTATTTTACCATAGACCACAATGCTCATCTAAACTCAGTTTGCTATTGTTATGTCATATATTGTTTTATATATTATATATAGAGATATATATATTATATTATATTATATTATATTATATTATATTATATTATATTATATTATATTATATATTATATATAGAGATATTGTTATATCTCTCATGACACAGAGACATAACAGAGACATAGAGACACAGAGACGACACAGAGATATAACAATAAGACAATCCAAAGCAGATACAGTCCCTATACAGAGTCATATTTAAAACATTAACATCATCATATGTAGGGTGAAACACAACCATAGAAAGACGAACAAATCACCCTCATGTAGCAGACTTGATATTATGCCATCGCTGTGAACATGCATGAAATTTCTAATGGCTACCTGTCTCCTGTTAAACACTAGTGCTTCTAGAGCTCTGTCATTAGCCTGTCAGGAGTTGAGGTTTATTTCCCCCCTTCAGCTCCTCTGGTGTCCCTCCCTCCGTTGTATTCCACTGTCATGGTGTTCCCCTTGCGTAAGTTCACTAGAACTCTGCCTTTAATGGTGAGACAAAAATGCCGTAATCAGGAAAGCACCACACAATTCTTTGAAGAATTTTGGTCACCTGTACAACAAATATGCCTTAGGAAAAAATCGGCAGTGGTCTCCCCTCGACTTTCTCATATACTCTGATATGGGGATGGATATTTGAGGAGTAAACAGCAAGACAATGATTATATTTTTATATTATGTATATTAAAGAACCATCAGCAACAAATCAAATCAAGTTAATAATATATTGAATAATTATTATAAAAGTAAAGTTGAATAAATCGGACTCTGCAGCTGTGTGAATAAAAGGTAAAGTACCACTTCCGATTAGCGGAAATAGCTTGAAAGTTGATAGAAATCTACGTTTTGTACCTAATACTTGTATGCAAAATTTGGTTAACCTAAGTGAAAGTGTACTCAGGTTATCGTGTTTACATACACACAGACACACACAGACATAGACAGATACACACAAACATAATTCCAAAAATGGTATTTTCAGACTCAGAGAGGTCTAAAACGTCAAAATCCATTGAAATCTCGAAATATAATTTTTGGAGGATTCCAATACTTTCTGTGTACTTCTTATGCGAGAAAATCATGCAGGTCTAAAATGTTGAGATTCATCAAAATCTCAACATCCAATCTTTGGACAATTACAATACTTTCCCTATATTTCTTATATGAGAAAGTAAAAAAGACATAGCAGCGCAGGAGAAAGTCCAGAAAAGAGTGACTAGGGCAGCGGTTCCCAAACTGTGGGGCGCACCCCCCTGGGAGGCGCTGAAGCTGTACAAGGGGGGTGTCGAATAAATGAACAAGGCATCAAAATTAATTTTTTACATTTTTATATCAAATTTAAATTTGCAAGCATATAATCACAATGAATGCATTATAACTTAAATTAAAATAAAACATTTCTAAGGCATAGGTCTAATGACTAATATGTGCCTGCATTAAAGTACACGGCCTGTCCAGGTTTGGTTTGATATTCGAGATATCGAGACACTCTGAGCTCCTTTTCTATTTGAAGTTTGTTTCTATGACGAGTGGCGCCGCTGTTACTGCTTTTATAGTTGCGTATTTTCAATCCAGAAAGTTTGAGACGTATCGGTATCTGTCGCGAACATTCGGGTAACAGTAGTTCAGGTGATAATGTGGCGTGACTGCACCACATTGGCAACATATCCAATATTGCCAAATTGAGTTAAATAATTTACTGCGTATTGGGTTATTTTCATGATACAACTAACAGTGGTATAACATACGTCGAAAGAAAATACGTTTGTCTCACGCAGATTGACTTCATTTTTAAAAATTAAAACATATTTAATCATTTCTTTACATAAAAAAAATAATGAAATATCCTTTCATTTTCCAACCCACTGAATCTGAACACAGGGTCACGGGGGTCTGCTGGAGCCAATCCCAGCCAACACAGGGCACAAGGCAGGAACCAGTCTCGGGCAGTGTGCCAACCCACCGCAGGACACACACAAACACACCAAGCACACACTAGGGCCAATTTAGAATCGCCAATCCACCTAACCTGCATGTCTTTGGACTGTGGGAGGAAACTGGAGCGCCCGGAGGAAACCCATGCAAACACGGGGAGAACATGCAAACTCCACGCAGGGAGGACCCGGGAAGTGAACCCGGGTCTACTAACTGCGAGGCAGCATCGCTACCACTGCGCCACCATGCCGCCCCAATAATGAAATAAGAATAAATAATTTATTCTTTGTTTTTGGGATTAGGATTACTACCTTTTTAACAGTTATTAAAGCACTTTCAAAAAATAAATTGCAAATATTTTATCAAAGTTATCCGAACACATGCAAATCTTAAGGAAGTAAAAATGATAGGATACCGCGACAGCACACGAGTATCATACCTTTGTTAGTTGTGTCATGGGTTATTCTCATCTATCTTATATTATGCAGGGGGCACAGAATTATTCCAGGTAGAAAAGGGGGGGGCGCAAAATACGAAAGTTTGAGAACCGCTGGCTAGGGGCTGTGAGAGGAAACTGAAATGGAAACTGAAGGAGGTGAATCTTTTCATTTTAATCAAATGGAGATTTAGAAGAGACTTGAGTGGAATATTTAAATTATGAAGGAAATTAGCCGTGTGGATCAATGCTGATTGTAGATTAATGGAAACAAATGGCAAATCTAAAGTGAAACCACCAACACAGTAAAGTGCGCAGAAAGTGAAGGGGTTCGAATCCTTTCTGAATCCACTGTACATTTGTAAATAACAAAAACATACAGGACGCCCAACCTTTCTGGTGGTGATCCACAAAACTCTTCAAACAACCAGCAGCAGAGTCTATAATTTTCTTCTGCGGATTATGGAAACTCTGAAAAATGGGCTAACGTTCTCACCTCCACCCCAGAGTAATACAGCTTAATAAGCCCCATGATTTTCACAAATCACCAAATAATCTCCCTGTCTCTTGTAGTTCTTGGTCATTTAAGCAACAAAGCTGAGAATTTCTTTTATATTTAAATGTTACAGCTGGAGAGGGTAAGATAAGATCGGACTGCAGCCGATCCATCAGATTAGTATCAATGTAATGATGGTGTCAAGCAAGTGAATTCTCCAATCTTTAATGCTTAGTAGCTTACCATTAAAATACTTTCCCTTTACTTTGTATACGAGAAAGTAAAAAAATTAAATAAATTACCTAAAGACAGTTCAGTTTTTGATTTATAATAACTTTCTGAGAACATGATTCCACTTTGCCATTATGGGCTATTGAGTGTAGACTGATAGACAATTTGAAATGAAATCCACAATGCAGTAAAGTGTGCAGAAAATGAAGGGGACTGACTGCTTTCTGAATCCACTGTAGGTAACACATGGGTGAGGCCTCACCTGGAGTACGGTGTACAGTTTTGTTCTCCATATTATAAAAAAAGACATACCAGCACTGGAGAAAGTCCAGAGAAGAGCGACTTGGCTAAGAATGTAGGAGCTGTGAGGTGAGACAGAAGCCTTTCTGGGTCCACCGTGTGTGTCATTGTTGCTTATGTAGTAAATTGTGAATTTGTTTCATGTATTGCATCCATTTCATGTATCCTACGTATTTATAGTGTGCCATTTGTTGTACTCATTAACTGTTTTTGCTATTGTGCAAATGGCACTATCTGGTGGATTACATGCCATTAATATCTCACTGTACTGTAGACAGATGACGATAAGCTTGAACCCATAGCTGACATCAGATTAGCTAACAACTCTCCAATGGCACCCTGTCTTGGAGTGGCAGCCCCGGGGGACTTTGCTTGTTCCTGCCTTTATGTCTGGTGCTTTTTAAAAAGGGTGCAGCTACCTGCAAAGCTTCAACAGAAAATGTAAGCCGTGATATGAATGGATGTTTTTCAAGTATCTTCATGTGTAAAGTATTCTGGATTTTGACTGCAGGCCCCTTATGCATCATTACTGAGAGATCTAATTGCGGCAGACCCTTCTTGTGTGGACTCTGTCGAAGAAGGCTCTCCCTAAGAGGCGGCGATATCATTTATTGCGGACGCCTTGGTGTTTTTCTATGCTTTGTTTTTAGCATTTCCTCCGTTCCAAATTGCCAAATTCCTGACAAATTGAATATTTATGAAAACATTCTCAGTTTTTCACAGAAAATGCAAATGAGTGATTGAACGAATCCCCTCATAAAATAGGTGCAGCAATTTGTATAAAATATACACTTCATTATAATGTGGCTGTCTTCCGTTTTGTATTTCAATCTTGATATCTGGTGTGAAAAATAAATAAACAAGTCGGATTTTTCACCACCCAAGGTGGAGGAAAGGGCACGTTTCTTGATATATTTGAGAATGAATCATATAAACCAAAGATGCAACAGCTCAGAAATGTTAAATCATATCACAGAATAAAAGAGATGCAAAATTACTTAAATTGGGCTTCTTGATGTCTTGCTTTTTGAATTCTGAGGATTTAACGTTCATGGCTTATTGAAGATGTCTCCCCTGCCTGTTGATTTCTCCAGATGATACTATTTTGTTGGTGTGTGTGCTTATAAAAACGATTCTCTAACATCTGCGTACATCCTACACATCTTAATAAAGGAACCAAAGTCTGATATTCAGTGGGCTTCATTTAATGTGGCACTTTTTATATTTCACTCTCTTCTTGTTACAATATACAGTGGCTTCAAAAGGTACTTGGACCCCTTGAACTTCTGTACACTTTGTTGTGTTGCAGATTTAATTTTACACTTGACATTTTTGCCCATCAGTCTACACTCGCTAACCCATATTGATAAAGTGAGAACATGTTTTCAGAAAGGTCTGCAATTATTATAAATCAGGAACAGAAATCTTCCATTCATAGAGGCATTCAGACCCTTTGGTGTGGCCCTCCAAATTGAGCTCAGCTGTCTCCTGTTTGCTTTAATTCTCCATCAGATGTGTCCAGAACTTGACTGGCAAATTGAACTGATTGGACGTCAAACTTAAAGAAGTAGAAGATCAGGGTGTGGTGTGTAGGTGGGTGCAGAATTGGCTCAGATATGGAAGCAGAGGTTGGTGGTGAGAGGAACCTGGCTGATGGTAAGAGTGTTGTCCAGCAGGGGTCAGTGCTGGGGCTGCTGCTATTTTTAATA
>JANRMT010062861.1:18226396-18236984 GCA_026402145.1 Polypterus bichir lapradei | reverse complement strand
AGAGAGAGAGAGAGAGAGAGAGAGAGAAAGAGAGAGAGAGATTTAATATATATGTTATGGCAAAAACCTGAAGTTCAGCCAGTTCCCGAATTGGCCGGCCATTTCGCATTTCGGCTGTGAGGTGTTGCCAAAGTCTGAATTACTAGAAATGACCAGCGTATACGCTATTTTGGCCAGCCATTTCACTAAGTGGCAAGAACTCCCTGGCCAAAATTCCATGTGCTGAAGTAAAACTGTCCACTCAAGGTGTGAAGATGCTTAAAAACTTTCAGATGCAGATTCAGAAGTGAGTTTTCCATTTTGCACGAGAAACTGCTCAAGGCTGGTCTTGTTCAGAAAGCGGATGCCACTTTAGACGGCCTTCCCCTCGCCCAAAATTAACCTTAACATCAATAAAATAAGTCCCTGATGATAAGTCACTATTTTAGGGTTAAAATGATAACAGAAATGTGAAACTAACTTATATACCTAATCTTAATTATTGTGAAACAACCAAGTGGCATCCGCTTTCTGAACAAGAGTTGCCAGGGCTACACTCGATGCAATTGCACTAGTAAGTGCTCAACAAATCGCAGCTCATGCCTTTTTTCTTCCGACTTTGGCCGATCGCCCCGTGCCATTTCGCAAACTGGCTGGCTATATCACAAAATTGAAGAAAAGATCTGACATTGGCTGGTCAATTTACAGTGACATTGGCCACTTCCTGTTTTGGCCGATTTTGTGTTTTGGCCGTAACATATACAAATGATTGGGGAAGAGAGGTGGAAAAGAGAGTGCAGGCAGGGTGGAATGGGTGGAGAAGAGTGTCCAGAGTAATTTGTGACAGATGGGTATCAGCAAAAGCAAAAGGGAAGGTCTACAGGACGGTAGTGAAACCAGCTATGTTATATGGGTTGGAGACGGTGGCACTGAGGTGAGATTGTGTTGGTTTGGACATGTGCAGAGGAGAGATGCTGAGTATACTGAAAGAAGGATGCTAAGGATAGAGCTGATAGGCGAGAGGAGGAGAGGAAGACCTAAGAGGAGGTTTATGGATGTGATGAGAGAGGACATGCAGGTGATGGGTGTGACAGAGCCAGGTGTAGAGGACAGGAAGATATGGAACAAGATGATCTGCTGTGGCAACCTCTAACGAGAGCAGCCAATAGAAGAAGAAGAAGAAGATAAATAATTTGGATTGGAGAAAAAGTAACAAGGTGGTTAATTTTACAGATGATACCAAGCTCGGTAGCTTGACAGATAATCCGAAATCCATTGAATCGTTGCAGGACTACTTGGACAGATCTGTGTCAGATGAAATTTACTGTCAGTAAATGTGAAATGTTACATGTAGGAAGTGAAAATATAAGATCTGAGTACACAATAGGAGGTCTGAAAATCGAAAGTCCACCTTATGAGAAGGATTTAGGAGTCGTAGTGAACTCATCTCTATCAGCTGCCAGACAGTGTTCAGAAGCCAATAAGAAGTCTGACAGAATGTCAGGTTATATAGCACCTTGATGTATGGAGTACAAGTTCAATGAGGTTCTGCTCAAGTTTTATAACACACTGCCGAGGCCTTATCTGGAGGTCTGTGTGCAGAAGTGGTTGACAAAAAGGACAAAGCAGCACTAGAAATAGTCCAGAGAAGAGTGACGAAGCTTATTCCAGGGCTACAGGGGATGAGTTATGAGGAAAGAATAAAAGAATCGAGCCAAAAGAAGATCAAGAGGAGACACGATTAGTAAATCAGAAACATCTGGAGATGTTGGTCTCAACATCTTTTTTGTGTTCTTCTGTTTTAATTTAAGAAACTCATCCTCTGAAAGTTTTTTTATCTCAATCAGGGAGAAACACACAGACCATGCTATGGTCTTCCAGTTTCAGCAGGGGCTTCTGAAGTCACTCCAGATTCCAGACCACACCTTCTTCTCATTTATCCTTCCTTTCTCCCAAGTGAGCGACCAGTAAATTTCATACGAAATTGCTCAAAAAAAAAAAAAAGAAAATGTGGCCCCACATTTGGACAAACATTGATTTTCCACACTTCAGCTTTGTCTTTGCCCACCACAAGAATATGAGAAGAGAGCACAGGAGCAGCTTTGTAGCACACGCTGTAAAACACACAATGTCAGTTGAAAATATCGATTTATAAAAATGTTTATTTTGCTTCTGTTTGCTTCTGCTCTCTGGGAGTACCGCTGTTCAAACAACATCTGAACTTTATTAAAGGTGTTCCAATAAGACGTGTCTTGTCTTTCATGGTGCCCTCCCCATTTCTTCTTCTTGCTCGTTGCTCAGTCTGTGCCCTCCTGTGACCTGTTGTCAGCCTGGCACCATCTTTCACTGACCTTGTAAAAAAAACAATGACATCCTGGTGAGATGAATTTTGATAACACTGGACAGCTGCTCTTCTTGTTTTGTTTCCTTGTTGGGTCCTCCTGGGGATTACATCTGGAATTGATCCGGGAAAACTACATTCATGTGAAAAAGTAAGTAAACCCATGAAACGTTTTTCATTTTTAACATATGTGGACATATCTTGATCTTCATTTAAACAGTATGTATAGATAAACATGATATATTATACAGTAAACATCATGCCACATTTACATTTTGCAGTCCATTGAATAAGTTAAATAAAGATAAATGCAAATTTCACAAATGGAAAATGCAAGTCCAATCTTAGATTTTTGAACATTAGAACAATCGAGACAAGAACAGGCCATTCAGCTGAACAAATTTCGCTAGTCCTATCCACTTATTTCTTCCAAAAAAACATCAAGTCGAGTTTTGAAAGTCCCTAAAGTCTTACTGTCTACCACGCTACTTGGTAGCTTATTCCAAGTTTCTATTGTTCTTTGTGTAAAGAAAAACTTCCTAATGTTTGTGCGAAATTTACCCTTAACAAGTTTCCAACTGTGCCCCCGTGTTCTTGATGAACTAATTTTAAAATAACAGTCTCGATCCACTGTACTAATTCCCTTCATCATTTTAAACACTTCAATCATATCACCTCTAAATATTCTTGTGCTTAAACTGTAAAGGCTCAGCTCTTTTAATCTTTCATCATAATTCAACCCCTGTAGCCCTGGAATCAGCCTAGTCGCTCTTCTCTGGACCTTTTCTTGTGCTGCTATGTCCTTTTTGCATCCTGGGGACCAAAACTGCACCCAGTACTCCAGATGAGGCCTCACCAGTGCATTATAAGGGTTGAGCAGAATCTCTTTGGACTTGTACTGCACACATCAAGGCGCTATATAACCTGACATTATGTTAACCTTCTTAATGGCTTCTGAACACTGTCCGGAAGTCAACCTTCTTAATGGCTTCTGAAGACTGTCTGGAAGTCGATAGTCCACTACGACTCCTAAATCCTTCTCATAAGGTGGACTCTCGATTTATCACTACCTCAAATACATGGCGTTAAGTCGATTTTGTTCACTGTGGGTTATGGACTCCATCAAGGTTGTGTGTTGCCACTGCTCCCTTTTTTGAGGTTTCCAAGGACATGATATCAAGGTACAGGTAAGGTTGTGAGGGTGTCTAGGTGAGGAGGCCAGGGGTAGCTTCATTGCTTTATGCAGAAGATATTGTCTTCTTTGTCTCCTCTCATTGTGACCTTTGTCAAACACCTGAGTGATTCACTGCTGAGTGGGGAGAAGCGGCTTGAGGGTCAGCACTTCTAACTCTGGGGTCGTGGTCCTCTATGGGAAAAGAGTGGGCCTCTTTCTTCAGATGATAGTGGAACAACTGCCCTTAAGGAAGGAGTTCAAGTATCTTGTGATTTTGTTCACGAGTGACGTGAAAAGGAAATGTGAGTATGACAAGTGGATGGGAGTGGCGGCAGCTGTTCTGTTGCTTTTGTACCGGTGTGTTGTGATGAAGCGGGAGCCGAGTCTAAAGACAAAACCCTACCTCCCTGACATCACCTATGGCTATCACCTAAGCTGTGGGTAATACTTGAAAGAATGAGATTGTGAATGCAAGTGGCAGAAGTAAGGTTTCTTCACAGGGTGGCTGGGTTGATTCAGGACACTGATTCAGGAGAGCCTCAGAATAGAGCTGCTGCTCTTCCAGATCCAGAGGAGCCAGCTGAGGAGGTTTATGTCTATTTTAAAGATGTCCCCCGAGATGGTTTTCCCCTAGAGTTGCACTGGGCATGTTCCACTGAGGGGAGACCCATTGGAAGACTCAGGATATGCTGGAAGGGTTATATTTCTCATCTGGTTTGAGAATATCTGGGAATTCCCCAGGATATGATGGAGGGATTTTCTTGAATTGTCAGTTGTGTTGGGAATGCCTGGAAATTCCCCAGAAAGAGCTGGAATCTATAGTTAGGGGATAGGGAAGTATGGGCTGACCTGTTTGGTTTATTGCCACCATGACCCTCACACGGAGGAGCAGTTTTAGAAAATGAGATGAAAAGAGATAGAATCAGGGGCACTAGATCAGGTATGAATGGTTAGAAGATCATGAAAGAGGATCTTGTGTGAACCTGCCTAATTTAAACCGTAGACATTTAGTTTCATTTGCTCTTTGTTGTTTCATCTTCATTCCTTGATCGAAGAGCTGTCCGAGGCCTTCACAAAGAAGCTTAGAGATGCCTATGAGGCTGGAAATTTTGGATTTTAAAAGATCACCAAACTGGAAATTAAACATTTTACCGATCATCTAGAAGTAGAGAAGATTTCAAATAAGTGCCAATTTGTGCAGGTCAGACCACCCCAGTAAATGAGAAGAAGATAAGATGCTTTGAAGCAATCTTGATATCAAGCGAGAGATATCTGCTTCAATGAGGTGCATAGTGCTTAAAGTGTGATGCGGTGTGAAGTACGGCACTCCATCTTTAAAGATAACTCTACAAAGTCTAAACTACTAACAGATTTGTAAGTTGGTGCCAGTGCTTGTGGTCAACCAATCAGCACAATTCATTGGCTAAGCTCCACGCATGATGGTTTCTGGTTTAACAAAAAGCATTCACCCCAGAGAGGGAGCTAGAAAAAATACCGGGAACTACAAATGGCACAAGTTCCTGTAGTGGGGATAATACGGGGCAGAGTGGTAGCTCTGAGGCTAAGGATCTGCGCTGGCATCTGGAAGGTTACTGGTTCAAATCCTGTTACTGCAAGCAGGAATCTTACTCCATTGGGCCCTTTAGGAAATTCCTTTAGTGTTTCACAATTTCTCTGTGATCTGCCTTTGCCTGACATTTTTACCAGCAACCCCAATTCTCATAGCTCACTTGGAGTCAGTGGCAACTCAATCTTCCATACTTTTCTCCCGATCCATGAAACCAAAGTTCTGGCATCCATGTACTCAGGCCAATAAGCCTTAGTACATGTAGAAGCAGTGGTGGAACTGTCTACCCCCCAGCACTCCAGATTATGGATATGAGCCTCGAGACTCTCCAGCAACTCCTCTGAAGAGCCAAGTAGGTCCATTTTAGGTCTCCGAGGCACTAGGTACTCTGCTAAATCAGACTGCAGGTCTTCTCATCCCACTTCTGACACCAATGTAGCATCGCAATGGATGGATTCTCTGCTCTTTATATGGCTCTTTCAGGTGGCTCGCTATCCTTAAAAGGACTAGTCACCTTTTGACACACTAGTAGGAAAAAACATGCAACTTTGCCAGCTTGCCATTTATACAGGTGTCCCTTTTACTTTTGAAAACCAGTTGAAATGGCAGCGTGGTCTTCTCTCTCTCGCTTTAGTCATACAGCTGTGCTTTAATTTGCTGTAATTTAAATTATTGAAAATGTTATAGATGATGGTATGTGTAGAAGATGCCAGAGTGTCCAGTTTGGGATAGACAGGTTACGTGCTTTCACTGGTATGGTGCGCAGAATTCTTCATTCCACGTGGGAGACTCTCGGCCTCAGCACTGTTAAAACGGGCTTGTGCAGAGCTCACTTGAGTGAAGGTGCCCTTTGTTTGTTCGTTTTCCCGCCACAGTGTTCATAAGCTTCGTGTAGAGGCCTGCAGCAGGTGTGTGGGGCTGTGTGAGTGCTTGTGGGCCCATACACGGCTTAATTATTCATTTTATTTAATGCTGTGACTTACTGCTGAATTTGTTAATATTGCAAACGTTTTGGATTAATGTATATGATATACCACTGAAATAGTTAACTTTGAAAAAATTTGTGATCAGTAATTGTTAAATACCCGTAATGGCGCACTGCAGTGAATACTCTTGACTTTCTTTCTCTGTACGTTTATCATTCACTTGCTGCTTCATGAGCAGCTCTTCTTTTCTCCACCCTAGTGCCCGCTTCTTCTCTTCTTTCACGTTAAAACTGATTAAGTCAGTGTTTGTGTTGTAATTACTTAGTACGTTTTCCTTAATTTTTCACTTAAGCTGGCACTTAAGTCTTAAATCTGCCTCAAGAATGATATAAGATATGAAAAGGTAGGGGAAGTGACAGCGAAGGTGGTAAGGAATGAGAACGGCGGCCGTGTGGCGCATGCCTGCTGCCCGCTGCCGAGAATTGATTCTGCAATAAAATGAAATAAAAATAAAAAAGTGTAATAATTCCAAAACTCTTTGCTTTTAATATAAATCTGCAGTGCAGAGTTTCAGTGTAGTATATCCGTACCAAATTACAGGCTGCAGGTTATTTGATTTTTGACCTTAGAGGTCAATCATCAACTCGAAAACAGGCAGCTACAGGTGATTTAAAATCCTTGACAGACAAACGGACAGCCACGGTAGCGTATTATAGAAGAAGATATTTAGGTTCTTATACAGTATGTTGGTACTGTATAGTAGTGGTTTCCCATTATGTAGATAAGTGAATTTAGTTTGAATAGTTCTGTAAGCTTTAAGAAGGGATAAAATCAACACAAACCTTTATTGTTATCATCATTATTGTTGTTGTTATTGTTATAAAAGTTTTTTTTTTTTCAGTAAATGTTCTTTCTAATTTAAGTTCATTTGTATTCTCTGTCTTGTCATCAGTATGTCTGGTTTGAAATGTGCAAATGTAGATAAATGTGAAAGTAACTACATAGTTATTCACTAAGAAAATTAGCGGCAGGAGAGGATCATTTTAGATTCGAAATAAATCGGCTAAATGTAGGAGAAGAAACCCAAGGCCCTTTCCCAGAATACCCAGAGGCATCAGTAACAAGGCGCTTAGGAGGGAAGTGGTGTTCTAAAGCAAAATCAGAAAATGGATGGGCCGCTTACGTGTACCTCTTCATTTCTGTGAAAAGTTCTTGAGTTGATGATAAATAATAATACTTCTTTACATTTAACGTATACCTGTCAAACCTGTCGAAGACAGAAAACGTAAACTAATCATGCTGCAGATTACCACCTAGTCTCCACAACATGCACGCCCTACAACACCAAAACAGGGACAATTTCCCGGATCTTCAGTCTACCCTGGGTCAGTGCATTATGCTTAAAATTATGTTACACTATGAGGAGTGCATTCATACTGAATAACAGTGAAAATTTAACACACTGTGACACTTTGAACAATAACACCAAGATTTCAACACTAGGAATTTTGCTGTGTATACCATGCTTATCCCACTACTGAAAAGCACTTTACATAGTGAGTGGAGCCACTTCAGCCACCAGTAATGTGTAGCACTCACCTGGATGATGCGACGGCAGCCATTTTTGTGCCAGTACACCCACCACACATTAGCTGTAGGACGGTGAAGGGTTGAGAGGTAGCTAGCCAATTAGAGACAGAGGATGATTAGTGGGCCAGAATGACCAGGCCAGGGTGGGCAAGTTAGCCAGGACACCCTACTCCTTACGAAGGATGCTAAGGGACCTTTAATGACCACAGAGAGTCAGGACCTCAATTTTACGTCTCATCCGATGTACGCCACCATTTTGACAGCACAGTGTCCCCATCACTTCACTGGGGCTTTGGGATAAACATTCAATCCACAGGGTAAGCGCCCCTTGTTGGCCGCACCAACACCTCTTCAAGCAGCAACTTAAGTTTTTTCCTGGTTGGTGTCCCATCGAAGTCCTGGCTGGGCCTGCACATGCTTAGCTTCAGGCGGATGACCTCTTCTGAAGTACGTGTGCTTTGACTGATGCAAACGCTCTGAAAGAGAGCGACAACAACCATTGCGACCCTTCACCAATTATTATTAACACGTTCAAATAGGAACCAAAAACCTTTGTATTGATAACCAACAGTTTCCTATTCTTGCAGCATTAATGACACTGTAAAGCAGCACCTGAAAAAACAATATATCATAGCAATCTCTTTTCTGCCTTGATCAGTTCTCAGCACAGAAACGTTCATTGTAGGCAGAAGAACTGAGACCTGAAGTCTTATTATTATTAATTTTTTTTTTATCCCACCCATCTTTTTTTCCAAAAGTGCCCAAATTGGATGTTTTCACCGAGTAAAATGTGAGCTCATCCATTAGGGAAAGGAGAAGAAAGTCATTAGGCTTCCAATCTTGATGTGTGATTTATTCTATTTCACTTTTTTCCCTCCCTCAATTAACTGCATATTAACTTTTTCTTAAACTTAAAAAGCTTACAGTTTTCCACTACTATGAAAGAGTTTCCTCTAATTGTTGTAATTTCGCAAATGTGTCCTATATAAGTCATTTCCATTACCGTACGGCATAATTATCGTTCTATAATTCTCCATGTGACTTCATCTCATCGCTTCAAACTTCTAAACTTTTGGGATATGCAACTTTATGCTCTTTTCAGCACCTCGCTCTGGCACATATTTTTTTACCGATTAAATATTAACTCTTTAGTCTCAAGACTCAAAAACCAAATGAATGACCTTAGGAGGTTGGAAAAAAAAAAACTCAACGAGAAACACCGAAAGTGTCCACGAGAAGGCACGTCAAACTCGGCTCGGCGATGTGAGTGATCGCCCTGCAAATCAACTGCGAGATGGATGTGCTTTTGTTACACCACCGCTGTAACTTGTGTTTCAGAGCAGAGCAGCCCAAGCTTCCTCTCATAATACCTGAAATGATCCTTCAAGTCATGGCGTTCCGAAAATAACAATTATATTTTTGACAATTCCACTTACATTGATTGATATTTTTGTGAGATCCTTGTTACACGTATTGATATTTTTTTGGATGTCCTGAGGCATCTTGTCAACAGCCTAAGAGAGAAATCCGAGGGATAAGAATCCAGCAATAGAACACATTTTGATGCCTGTATTTCACGTGACATAACTTAGATTAAAAGTGAATTTACACAAGCTTTTGAGGCCACACAGCTTTCTCCATCAGGCGTGAAATGACAAGTGGAGCAAGGTTAGTTGCCACTTTTGCAGAAGCCTGTCAAGCGTGAGAAATTTGACATTCTGTCCTTTTAAACTATTTTTGTTTAAGAGAGGAGGATTATTGAAGTAAGCATTCCATCTATCTTGGATGTAACTGCTTGCTTAAAAAACACTTCTCTTCTTTAAACAGATAGAGTAAAAAGTATTATTATTTATAACCTTTAGACAATACACTGCTATTTTCTATATAATATATTCAATATACTTACTGCATGTTAAAATATGTAAGTGGTTTCGAGAATGTTGTACTATGACATCGACCAATACAGATAAGCATAAGTGTTTACAGAACCTTTAAAAGTATTTATCTACAGAAGTTGCACATTTTATTGTTATACAGCATTGAATTGCAGTCGATTTAATTTGGCTTTTTGGACACTGAACAACAGAAAAAGACTTTAATGCCAAAGTGGAAACGGATCTCTGCAACGTGTTCTAAATTAGGTTAGAGTAGATAAGCTTTATTAATCCCAAAGTGAAACTGAGATGCATAAAGCAGCAAGAGCCTATCAAACAAGAATACAGACTCACAGGACAAATAATACAGCCAATCGGTTAATTTAATCAATCAATCAGTCAATCAATCAATACAGCAGCAGAAACACAACAACAAAGACACAGACATGCATAACAAATGATACATTCAATCAATCAATAAAGAAACAAAAGAACAAAGATACAGACACACAGGACAAATAATAAAATCAATTAATGTAACCAATCAATTAATCAATCAATACAGCAGCAGAAACACAACAACAAAGACATGGACTCGCATAACAAATAATATAATCAATCAATCATTCAATACAGAAGCAGAAACAAAGATACAGACTGACAGGACAAATAATACAATCAATTAATGTAACCAATCAATCAATCAATCAATACAGCAGCAAAAACATAAAGTCAAAGGTACAGGCTAACATAAGAAATAATACAATCAATTAATTTAATCAAATAATCAAGCAATTAATCCATTGGTAAAGTGGTAGAAACACAAAAACAAAGATACATGCTAACATAACAATTAATACAATCAATCAATCAATCAATCAATCAATCAATATGCCTGTCTATCAATACAGCAGCAGAAACACAACAACAAAGACACAGACTCACATAACAAATAATACCATCAATCAATCGATCAATCAATACAGAATCAGAAACAAAAGAACAAACACCCTCACAGGACAAATAATACAATAAATTAATTTAACCAATCAATGATAGATAGATAGATAGATATGAAAGGCACTATATAATAGATAGATAGATAGATAGATAGATAGATAGATAGATAGATAGATA
>JANRMT010062861.1:18205475-18226386 GCA_026402145.1 Polypterus bichir lapradei | reverse complement strand
ATAGATAGATAGATAGATAGATAGATAGATAGATAGATAGATAGATAAGAAAGGCTTTATAAGTTAGATAGATAGATAGATAGATAGATAGATAGATAGATAGATCAATCTGAAAGGCACTATATTATAGATAAATAGATAGATAGATAGATAAGAAAGGCTTTATAAAACAGATAAGAAAAGCTTTATAAGTTAGATAGATAGATAGATCTGAAAGGCACTATATGATAAATAGATAGATAGATAGATAAGAAAGGCTTTATAAGAAAGATAGATAGATAGATAGATAGATAGATAGATGTGAAAGGCACTATATAATAGATAGATAGATAGATCAATTTGAAAAGCACTATATAATAGACAGATAGATAGATAAGAAAGGCTTTATAAGATAGATAAGAAAGGCTTTATAAGTTAGATAGATAGATAGATCTGAAAGGCACTATATGATAAATAGATAAGAAAGGCTTTATAAGATAGATAGATAGAGAGATCTGAAAGGCACTATATAATAGATAGATAGATAGATCAATCTGAAAAGCACTATATAATAGATAGATAGATAGATAGATAGATAGATAGATAGATAGATAGATAGATAGATAGATAGATAGATAGATAAGAAAGGCTTTATAAGTTAGATAGATAGATAGATCTGAAAGGCACTATATGATAAATAGATAGATAGATAAGAAAGGCTTTATAAGATAGATAAGAAAGGCTTTATAAGTTAGATAGATAGATCTGAAAGGCACTATATAATAGATAGATCTGAAAGGCACTATATGATAGATAGATAGATAGATCTGAAATACACTATATGATAGATAGATCAATCTGAAAGGCAATATATGATAGATAGATAGCTAGTTAGATAGATAGATCTGAAAGGCACTATATTGTTGATAGAAATAAATACACTGATCCATGAAGTTAATCCACTCTAACTAAGCTGGCACCTTTCAAGCTAACTTTTGTGCTGCCAGTCCCACATTGTTATTTTGTTCAATAGGTGTCAGGCACCAGACACCTCTGTGGTCCCACACTTGTTAAACGGTGACTCTCGCCCAATGATCAGAGATGATTTCAAACCTCATGTTTAAAGTGATGCCCCATTCCTGGTAATTTCTCACGGTAGCGTCCTCTAAGAGATCCAAGCCTTTACCTTTCATCTTCATGTACCTTGTTGTCCTGCTTAGTAGGGTGTGCGGGTTTATACTGAGCCATTTCAAAATGAAATACTGAACTGGCCCCAATCGTATGAAAATCTTTTATTTAAATTGTGCCACGATTCAAATATTTATTTTGAACAATTGAATGAATTATATATATTTTTTCATGGTTTATGTCACATTTTAAATAAATGGCTCATTGAAACAGAGTAGAGTACATTGCACAAACAGGAAAGTTTTCTTTACTTCAATAAAGAACTAAAGGTAGCCTGAGGTCAGTATCACAATTTAATAATACAAAAAAAAAAAGAATGTTGTGAGCCAGCTGCATTTGTTGCACATGATGCACTTCGGGCGGCTTTGTTCTATGAGAAGCACTATATAAAGTCATTGTCTTTATGTGGAGAATATTATAAATAGCTTTGTCAGCTGGCTCCAGAATTCATTTGGAATGGTTGCCCCAGCATCAAACAAAAATCTCTCCTTGCTCTTGGACAATTAATGCCCTTTCATATAAATTCATAGTGAGTATTCCTGCTAAATTCGAGACAGGCAGCATAATGCTGTCTCTGGAATAGCCAGGGGCTAAAGTCTGAACCTCGCTGCACACTGGAGCCTTGCAGGCACTCTAACAACTTGCGCTCATTATGTGGTTGGCTGACAAGATTTGGGTCATTATCTTTTCAGTTGAAACCAATCCCTTTATTTAGTGTGGATAACATGACAGAGATGGCCATTAATTCTCCCATTAAGGAAGACTTAAAAGTGCTACCTTTCCAAATGTTAACAGAAAAAAACCCACTGTGTCTACTTACCACCTCTGAGCCAGTCAGTCTGTTTCTTAGGAAGCGTTTCATTTACATGCACTCACCTGATGCTAAACAACACCTGCTGGTTTGTGGCACCCCGATGGACATTTTCACACCTTCTAGTAAAAGTTTAATGATATTCTCAAACCCAGTGATTCCAAATCATCTGGTCATGGATGAGGGGGTCTATCCTAGCAGCACTGGGCACAAGGCAGGGTATCAGTCCATCTTAAGGTCATCCACAGCCAGGCTCACTGTGCCCAATTTGAAGCCAACTTGACATGCGTGTCTTTGGGAACGTAGGAGGAAAACTGAAGAACCTGGGGGGAAATCCACATACGCACGGGGAGAATGTTCAAGCTTTAAAAAGACAATCACCCGCTGGGGATTTCATAATTTATTATTGTCATCTTTTCTAAGGAGACATGCAAGTAAGAAATGACAATCAATGTGACTTGATATGAGAGAGTGGGTATCACAAGGAACACAAGGATTAAGAGCATGGCCAGGGGATTATTTTAAGCCAAATTCAATTTACAGATATCTCAAAGAGATTTCCTGATATCTTGAAATGACGCCCTGTACATTCTGAGATGTCTCAAATGTAATTCAAGATATCCTGATGTACGTTCGTGTGCATTTTGAGATATTGCAAAAATATTACGAGAGATCTCCAAATCGCTTCTTGTAAAATGTCCTATTCTTTCAATGGAACTGCTTGCCTATTTTAGGATATTTCAAAATTAATTTCAGATGTCTTGTAATTCATTGGAAGTTTATTCGAGGTATCTAAACATGGACAGGAAGTTGTATTAAGACATCCAGAAAGGCATTGGAGATGTCATGAAATGCACTGGAACACGGCAAGCCAAATTAACGTCTCAAAATGCTATTAAAGATATCTGGAAATGCTTAAGAGCTCTCAAAAAGAATTACAGATTTTTGAAAATACATCTATTTCAAGGTGTCTGAAATGCATTTTAAGAAATTTCGAGATCTCTTGAAATGTTACACTGTACATTTTGAAAATATATAAAATGCATTTGAAGATGTTCTCTGCATTTCAGGATATCTCAGATACATTTTCTGTTCTCTTAAAGTAGCTTCCTGTGCATATCTTGAAATGACTTCCTGTAAAATTTGTATTTTTCCAGTGGGACTTCTTGACAATTTTAAGATATCTTGAAATGATTTTGAAAACATTAAAAATGTGCAGGTAATTATTTTGGAATATCTGAAAATGAATTCAAGATTAACAACAACGACATTTGTTTATGTAGCAAATGGCATAGCTCAAAGTGCTATACAAGATGAAAAAATAAAAATTTATATGAAACAAAAACAAGATTAAGCAATACTAAGTAACAAAGAATACAGAAATCGGGAGAACAGAAAAAACAAACACAAAAAAAAAAAAAACTCCAGATGGCCTGCAGAAAAAAAAAACCAACAAAATCTACAGGGGTCCCAAGGCCACGAGACCACCCAGCCCCCACTGGGCATTCTACCTTACATCAATGATCTCAATCAGTCCTCATGGTTTTCAGGCTTCATGTGAAAGAATTTGATGTTGATGGTCATGTGGACTTCTGGCCTTCGATTGGTTAATGTAGCGACTGCATGGTGCCCTAATCAGGAGGTGGTGGCGCAGACCACCACCACAGAAAATACAGAAAAAGAACACCAGAGAAAAGTAGGGGTTAGAATGGATTGTGGAGCCATGAAAAAAAAAGAAAAATTCTATGCATGTACAGAAAATCAGGGTAACACTAACATGTAGCCATGAGAAAGCCATGTTAAAATAATGTGTTTTTAGTGATAGATAGATATGAAAGGCATTATATGATAGAGAGATAGATAGATGAAAGGCACTATATAATTGATAAATAGATAGATAGATGAAAGGCACTATATAATTAATAGATAGATTTGAAAGACACTATATAACAGATAGATAGAGATGTGAAAGGCACTATATAATAGATAGATAGATGTGAAAGGCACTATATAATAGATAGATAGATGAAAGGCACTATATAATCAATAGATAGATATGTGAAAGGTACTATATAATAGATAGATAGATACAGATGTGAAAGGCACTATATAATAGATAGATAGATTTGAAATACACTATATAATAGACAGATGAAAGGCACTATATAATCGGTAGATAGATAAATAGATAGATGAATGGCACTATATAATTGATAGATAGATTTGAAAGGCATTATGTAATAGATAGATAGATGAAAGGCACTATATAATAGATAGCAGTGGGTATAGAAAGAATCCCCCCCTTCGAAATATTCCCAATTTTTTTGCTTTACAGCCTTAAATGAAAACACACAAACCAATATTTCTTCCCAGCTTTACTTACTCAATGCAATCTATACCATCCAAGTGAAAGATATCACAGCTACAGTTCAGAAAAATTATACAAAATCAAAAACAAAACACACTGAGATTAATAAAGGATCACTTCCCCAATGTCAATATTTTGTTGAACCACCTTTTGCTTTAATGACAGCCTTGAGTCTGTTGGGATACTTCTTTATCAGGTTTGCACATCTTGATTGAGCCCACTCAATATTTGCTTACCATTCTTTACAGAACTGTTCAAGTTCAGTCAAATTGGATGGTGAGCGTTGGTGGACTGCTATCTTCAAATCTTTCCATAGATTTTCAATGAGATTTAGGTCTGTTGTGGCCAATGGCTGGGGCTCCTGCCCATCCGGGACACCTGGAGGATAGAAGGACCGTGAGAGGGACAATACCTCCCTTAGTACACAAGAGGGCAGTTGCCCTGGTTTGCATCGTGGCCACGGGATCACAGCTTAGAAACTCAACTCTGTTGGGGCCCATGGCCACCACCAGGGGGCACCCGGGTTGTTACTGAGCCATGGACTGCAGCAGTTCTGACACACCTGGAAGTGCAGCCGGAACTGAGTACACCCGGAGTGCTTCCGGGTGCCCATGCAGCACTTCAACTACACCAGCAAGTGCTGCAGGAAGGTCATCATAGAGCACCTGGAGCACATCTGATATCAGATATCTCCAAATGCCTTTTAAAGATATCTTTACTTCTATTTCAATATACCACAAATATTTTTTAATATTTCTTAAAAAAGACAGGAAAATGATTTCAAGATACCAAAACATTATTTTAAAATATCTACCGTGCAATTCAAGATATCTGACATGCCCTTCCAGTTATCTCCAAACAGCTTCCTGCATTTCAAGATTTTTCTAAGTAACTTTCCTGCTCATTTTGAGGTATCTCAAAGATATTTCAATATAAGACAGGAGGTCCAATTGAAAGAATTTACAGGAATTGATTTTAAGACTTCCTGAAATGCATTTCTGATGTCTTAAAATACATGTAAGGTCAATTTGAAATATCTCAAAATGTATTTAAGATATTTTGAAATGGACGGTATCTTGAATATAAATGAATATTGCTTGGAAAACATACAGGATTAAGTCACTTAGAGATTTGTACATAGATAACGTCCTTGCATCCTTCGAACAATTGCACTCCAAATTCAGTTTCCCATCAACACAATTTTTCTACTACCTCCAAATTAGAAACTTTGCTAAATGAAATCTGCCCAATTTTATTCACCTGCCACCTACTACTATTCTGGAAGAAATATTGATCAGTCTTGAGGACTCAGACAGCATTTCTGTAATATATAAAAACCAGTGAATACACTTGACTTGAGCATTCCTAGTTTTCATCCTCTTTCTCTGTACATTTAACGTTCAGTTGCTCAGAGATTGATTCACTTGCTGCTTCATGAGCAGCTCTTCTTTGCGCCACCCTAGCGCCCGCTTCTTCTCTTCTTTCAACGGCATCTTTTCTCATTAAAACTGATGAAGTCGGTGTTTGTGTTGCAATTATGTAGCACGTTTTTCTAAATTTTTCACTTAAGCCGGCACTTAAGTCTTCAATCTGCCTCAAGAATGATTTAAGATATGAAGAGGTAGGGGAAGTGACCGCGAAGGTGGTAGGGATGAGAACGGTGCCCATATGCATGCGCTGCATGTTGCTCGCTGCCGAGAGTTGATTCTGCAATAAAATAAAATTGAAAAGAGTAATAAAAATCATCACACCAAAAGCAGACAATAGAGGTCACATAGTATATGTGTACCAAATTTCAGGTCAATAGGTCAAACGGTTTGTGATCTACTGGGGCCTCATGTATAACGGCGTGTGTAGAATTCGCACTATAACATGACATAAACACAAAAGCCAAAATGTGCTTACGCACAGAAAATTCCAGATGCAGGAATCTGTGCGTACTCCAACTTCCGCGTTCTTCCGCTCCATAAATCCCGTTCAGCCTGAAAAGTAACGTACGTGCACGCGCCTTCTGTCCTTCCCCGTCTCTTCCCAGAATTACGCCTCTTTGAATATGCAAATCAATATAAATAGGCCTTAAGCTCACTGTTCTGTGAAAAGGCAATGGCAAAAGCAAGAGGGAAAATATAAGAATTTCAGCGAATACCAAGTGGAGGCAAAGAAAAACATACTAATTGTTGGTTTATAAAGTGGTATAATCAACAAAAGGAAGTTGATCGAGTGACATAGCGTGTTGGAGAAACAAGCTCAAGTTCACAAAGTTGCACAGTGCCCGACATAAAAAAAGAAGTTGTCACGTATCAAAGTCGCCGTTAAAAGGCGAGACGTAGCCCACCGTCCGAGTGTCATATGGAAGCTTATTAGGGTACAGTGAGAAAAAAAGGCACAGAGTAGGAAAAAACCATGAAATGTTAACTTCAATCTTGAAATATCCACTTTAATCAGGTAGTTTATTTTGTCATTAAAGTAGAACATAAACTTCATCTTAAAATCGTTTAATTTACTAGTTTCTCAAATCACATCGTAAGTAAAGTAACACGTTAAATGCTTTGTTTTGTATTTGATCTTCAATGTGCTCTATGTGCGTGAATCACTACGTGCTTCCGTTCTTTCTCTTTCTCCGACAGGACACAGAATCCATTACATTCGTTATATTACAGCTCTCTGAATAATTAAAATACTGAGATGTATATGTGATATCTTTTTCATGATGATAGGAGTTAAAGCACGTTATTAAACAGAACATTGAAATATCTTCATAGTACGTGTTTAATTATTCTCTTCGTCTATCCTTCCAGTGTCGCGCCATCCTCAGCAAATATACAGCGCGAGGCAGGAGCAATATGTGAACTTGCTAGCGCTGCGAACTATTCAGCTTACAATCTTTTATCGAGCACATCTGTCTTGTTTAAAATTGTCTAAAATGTTTCTAGGACAAAATCCAACCTGTGAACATTGCAATCGAGCTCCAGCCTCATCAGACCTCAAGCACCAAATTAACATCATTCTGGACCAAAATCTTTAAATGTCTATCAGAGAGCCCTGGTGTTACAATCATTACTAATCCATTAACAGCGGTGCTTGGTGGGCTCCCAGTTGGTCTTAAACTGGAGAACAAACTGGAATGGTCTTTACTTCACCGTTAGCACTCAGACTTTTTTTGCTCATCTGGAAGAATCCTAGCTGTCCTTATTTAACTCTTTCAGGGCTGATGTAGACTTTTATCAAAAGGAGGTGGTAATCAACTGTAAACTGTGACAAACCCAACCATTACGTTTTAGTTGGACTCTCTTTGCTAGAAGTAAAGTTAGATTCATTGGTTTGACCTAGATTTCCTGCGCTCATGTGAGCAGCAAGGCGCACACAACGGCAAAAATGGCACTGACATCTGGCGAGAGATGAAAGCGAATGCTTAAAGCAAAATACTCTGTGGACTACGTTTTGCCTATTATCTCTAAACTGGACTATGACTTGTCTGAGTCAGTTTTTGATACAAGTGATTGAAAACGAATGTGAGGTTTCAGCTTCAGCTGATCGGTCCCCAGCTAGTCGTGGTACTGACAATGTTTGCCAGGGAGGACTGCCACCTAACAATGATAAGAGGTAGAAACCAGATTGTAATGCACTGCAACTGTGACCGCTGTTGCTGCTCTCCCAGCCCCACGAAGACAGCCTGGCAGCAAGCCTGCCGCACATTATTGGCAAACTGGCAGCCACAGCATGCAGCAACAAACGTTTTATGTTGATTTTTGAGTAAAACCATTGATTTTTGGAAAAAATATTCAGCCCTCAAAGAGTTAAGTCAGTGGGTTAACTGACTCACTTAGAGGATCTGTGCAAAACTTTTCTAAAACAGGGCAGGATCTAATCAAAAACATTTTAGAATAAGCTTTTATATTGGAGAGAAGGATTTTCTACCCTTATTTTACTACTCTTAAAGTTTTATTTTTTCTGTTGGCCTTGCTCTCTTTCCCATCAGTGAGAGTTACATTTTTTCATCACTTTAGAGGTTTAGTATGTTCCTCACATCAACACGTATCATAATAACGGATTGGTGATATGAATTATTGTACACGTGAATCGTCAATTAGCTGGTTTAGCTGCATTTCCCATCTTGACCAAAGGTGTCACCATTTCCCAGTTTCTCCAAAATGTTGCGTATGGATAGGTCAGAGTGACTCTAATTATACTCAAGTTCTCCTGTCAAGTTTGCTTTTACAAATCCCAACTTTTGCGTGGAAAGTTGTGTATGCACATTTTGGGTCTCTGTTTGTGTGGACGCAAGTTTTATAAGAACTGCATGTAGCACTCCAGATGCGGCCTCACTAGTGCATTATATATTCAGAGCATAACATCCCTTGATTTACATCCAATAGTTTATATGACAGAACCTAACATTTTATATGCCTTTTTAATTGCTTTTGCACATGGCTTAGATAATGAAAATGATGTGTCAAAATCAACCCCTAAATCCTTTTCAGAGATTGCATCCTGTAGGTCAGTGTCTCCCATCCTTTAGTCCATAACAATAGTGTACGTACATATAACCTTATATTTTTTGGAAACAGTTACATGTTACATTTTGTTTCATAACAGCACCTTAAATACTACTGTAACATAATGAATGCACAATAAACTGTACCTGCTTAAGTCAAAAACCAAAGACGTTATGCCTAATATGCATCTGAAATTAATACCACACCTGCAAAAAGTCACCATGAATTAAATAACCATCCACATCTATAAGGTCTCATTTTAAAAAAAACTTTTCACCACCTTTGAGACATTGGTCTTGTTAAAAAAAAAAAACCCAGCATTTTGATACAAAGTGGAAAATATAATTGGTGATTTTTTAAAAACAAATTTGAAATCAATTTTTAAGATGCTTTTTAGGAGACAAAAGATGGGTTTAGTGCCGCTATAACAACCTCGAAGCATACAACACTTCAAAGCCTGATTAAAAAAAAAAAAGAAAAAAAAAAATCAATGTCATCTATGGTCCGCCAAAAGCCTGACATGAAGTCAATTGAAAATCTTCAGGACTCTTTGGGAAGAGCCGAAGAAATTAATTTCCCAAGTGTAGAATGACATCCCATCTGATTTCATTAAAAACCTTGTAGAGTCAATGTCATGCCATCATTTTAGGGGGGAAAAGACCTATGGGTGGCCTTTTGAAAGTCTTGAAAATTGCACAAACATTGCATTATAGCTGTTTTTTAACAAGTCTCTGAAAAGTAGCTGTAGCTGTTCATTTCACGATGGTACATTCGATCCGCTTAAGTTAGGCATAATTTTTCTTTAAAAATAACAAAGCACTGCAGACATTCACTAATAACGTCACTTGCTTTTCTTCCTTTTTTTTTCGTGTGATGTCATTGTGTTTTTTGTCCCATCTGGCTAGCATTATTACCTGCAACAGAACTACAGTAGCAGTAGCCTGGTAGCAGTGGCAGGGACAGCTCTCAGGACTAATACCCGTCAGGTCTGCCTAAGTACCCGAATGCCTCGCCTCTGCCTACATTTTGTCTGGTGAGTTCTCTTTATCTCTAATCCTGCACCTGCCTAGTTAGTTCTTCTCACAAAATTTGGATGTGACAAATCAACGGGTAAATCTACTTCTTGTTAGTTAGCTAGCGCTGGATTGTGTCTATTCCGCTTCTCTACTTTCACTCCCAATGCTCAATTTACTCGTAATAATTCCTGGGTACTCTGTTTCATAACATCGACAATTTATCCGAGAAGAAAGAAAAATTAAGAAGTTTAAAAAGGGATAATTGTCTGTTGGTGAGACTCCATGTTAACTCAAGCTTCTCAGGTGCTGCGGTTATTGGAGTTGCAAGGTCCATAAAAGACCCCTGTCTGCAAATTCTCCTTGCTATGCTATTAGTACGCTCTCGCTTTTTGCTGCTTTTAGCTTTTGGAATTATTCCAAAATTTCTCATCTCTCTTGAGGTATTTAGTTTGTAATTTTGGTGCTCATCCTCAATGAGACATGCAATTATATTGTCTGTTAAAGATGTTTATGTCCCGTTATGACTGGCATTTTATTTCATTTTTTCTGGGTTTTCCTGTTGCTCAAAAAAATATCATCTCTTCATATTTTATGTATTTTTTTTTTGTTATTAGAAAATCCATTTCTAATTTTTGTGTTTTTTTCACACCAGCTTAAACATCCTTTTGTTTGGTGATACATTTCAAAATTTTATTCTCTTACCATTAACAATATGTAGGTTACCTAATATCGCACTCTGTTGAAATTCCAATAAACTAAACTTCAGCTTCTCTGCCTGTTCTCTTTAATTTAGTGATAATAGGCACCCTGATGAAGAGACCGAGTCTCAAATCACATAGGTGGCCATTTTTTCATTCAGTCTCCCACCATAACACAGCAGTAGCTACTCTAAGTTTTACCTTCTACTACAGTCTGAACAACTTTGATCGAAGTTTTCTACTTTGATTTTGAGTCTACCTCGGTGCTACAAACTTTTTTTCTCCCCATTTGTGCTATAAATCTGGACTGAAACTTTGCTTTTTGGTTACTTTTATTTTGTACTTTCTAGTTTTTAGTGAGTTGAAATACCGATTGAAGCAGGGGCACAAATCCATTGTAGTTATTACACAGTCTGTTAAATTACAGTGAATTCAGAATGTATTCTAAACGCTTTACTTTCTGCAAACGTTATTGTGTTGGCCTGAATGGGATGACCTCTTTTGGACAATACTTAAAACAAATACGGGACTAGGCTTACTACAATTACTTCCATTTGATCGGAATGCATTAGTCCTGTACTGGTTGTCACCCATGTGTACATGGGAGGCAGCTGAGGGGCTTTAATAAGTGTAATTGCAGACCAGACCAGGGGGTGGCGCTGTCCACTAATACCTTCTTTCTTTCCTCTGCAGACCAACAGAAGGACCTCCCGCCTGAAAGTTCTGACCTCACTTCCTGTTCCTGTTCCCATAATCTCACTTCTGGTCAACCCACTATATTAACGGCATCTTAACTCAATGTATTCAGTTCTGTTCTAACTCCAATTGTAAAGACTGTTTTTTTTTTTTTGCTTCAGTTCATCTCTTATTTTAACTATACGGGGTGGCTTCCCCAAACCTTTATCTTTGTTTCTTGTATTTATTCCACATGGGTAAACAGAAGATAAACAAGGTTTCAGAAAGTAACTAGGCTCTTTCACTTACTGCACATTTTATTGCATTTTAGATTTAATTTTAAATGGATAAAGTTGCCATGTTTGCCTATACATCTTCTCTCAATAACCCATAATGACAACATGAAAATGTTTTCAGAAAAGATTTACAAATTTATTAAAAGTCAAAACTTGAAATCTCTCATTCGTGTAATCTTAATTCAGTACTTTGTAGAAGCTCCTTTGACAACAGTTCCAGCTGTGTAGGTTTACAGTGAGCTCCTTGGACTTCATGGCTTGGTTTTTGTCCTGATCTGCAGTATGAATGATGAGACCTCACGTAAACCTGTGTGTGTGCCTTTAAATGTGATGTCCAGTCAATTCAGTTTGTCACAGGTGCACTCCAATCAACATCTCAAGGAGAATTAAAGTAAACAGGATGAAGCTGACCACAGTTGTGAATGCCACAGCAAAAGGTCTGAATACTTACAGAAGTGAGCCATTTCAGTTTTGGATTTTTAATACATTTTCAAATCTATCTGAAAACATGTTTTTGCCTTGTTATCATGGCTTATAAAATGTTGATTGAGAGGCACAAATGGTTTAAGGTATCCTTTTAAAATTAAATCTACAACACAACAATAAAGTGTGCAGAAAGTGTTGGTAAGGCTCTCCTGGTGGCACTTTAGAACACATGTAGCCACTAATGATTTTGTAACACAAAGAACCTTTACTAAGGACTTGCTGCACAGTAGTAACTTACTGACAGATGGCTACAGGTAGACCATCTTCAGTGTACTCATTGGTGCTTTGTCCTAAGCAAAATAAAGCTTTCGTTAAGACGTGGGTACTTAACAATAACTAACAAATACCTCTACTACCTCCAGGGGGGTCCAGAGTGTGCCCCATAACTGAGCCTGCCCTTTTAATTAGCTTGTTGGTTCAATGGGCATCTCTTGAAGTGATGTTACCATACATACTCTAGATAGATAGATATATAGATATGAAAGGCACTATATAATACATACTACAGATAGATATATAGATACATAGATATGAAAGGCATTGTATAATACATACTATAGATGATAGATAGATTGATGAATATGAAAGGCACTATATGATAGATAGATAGATAGATCGTGTGATGGATGGCTGGGGCCCATGCCTGGCCGGGATGCCCCTTCACCACATAGACCAGGGGGACAAGGGTGGGAAACCCAGTATCTCCCCCTAGACACTAGATGGCAGCCTCCCTGGGTTGCAGCGGTGCCTCTGACTCCCCCAGGGCTTCATGGGGGCTGGGTGTGCAGACCTGTTGTGTTCCGCAGGGGGTGCTGCAGAAGGAGCTGCTGCCCCCTTTTGGGCATTGGTCTCGCCACACCCAGAAGTGCAGCTGGATGTCGGCAATCAAGCACCTGGAGCACTTCCGGGTACCCAATAAAGAGAGCCAGCGACCAACACTCAGCGGCCAGAGTCGGGAGGAAGAGGACGAGGTTACCAGGGAAGAGTGGTGGAGGAAGGGAAAGTGTGTTTACTTGTGTGCTTAATGTACTGTGCTTCGAACCGTGTTGTGGCTGGAGGGATTACGGGGAAGACGTGCCCTCCAGCTGAAGAAAAATAAATAGTTTATTGTATTTTACCCGTGCCTCCCGTGTGAATCTGTGTCGGAATGTTTTCTTACAACAGGCATAGACATGAAAGGCAGTATATGACAGATGAATAGATAGACAGATATGAAAAGCATTATATGATACATAGATAGAGATAGATATTAAAGGCACTATAATGAAAGATAGATAGATAGATATGAAAGACATTATACTATAGATAGATGTGAAAGGCACTATACAATACATAGATAGATAGATATGAAAAGCACTATATGATAGATAGATAGATGTGAGAGGCACTATATGATAGATTGTTGTAACTTAATTTGTAATTAAGTTGTAACTTCATTTGTCCACAAGGGAAATTTTGCTTTTTATGTAAGCTCTTTAAATAAATAAATGCATAAACAGATAAATAAATACACACACTAAGATGTGAACACACATCATAATGATTTAAAGGGAAGAAAAATCTAAAGTGAAAGTAACGAAAATGTCTGACTTGTCAGTCCCATTCCCAGTGAGGCACTATACAGACATGCTGTGGTTGTGCTTCTTGACACACTTCTGCTGAATTATTCATTGGCTGAAAGTCCTCAGTGTTAGTGTGTCACAGAGACGATGTGCAGTGTTGTTCATAATGTGAAGAATGTCACTTCCCGTATTAAAATACCACAATCTCATAAGAAAAAGGAGCCTTCTTTGTCCTTTCATCTACAGTTCCTCTGTATTGCAAAAGCAATCCAGCCTGTTATTAATATGGACCCCCAAGCACTTGTAGGAGTGGCCCACCTCTACATCCACTCACTAAATAGTGAGGCTGTTTGGTGTGGTGAAAGTCAATTCGCAGTTCCATGGTTATGCTGATGTTAAGTTGTAGACAATTCTTTCTGCACCAAGAAGGAAACTTCTCCACCTGACTCGTCTGCTCTGTGCTACCCCCCGTTATTGATACACCCCATAAGTGCAGAATCATCTGAGAATTTCTTCAAGTGACATGGCCTGGTGTTGTATTTATATTCGGAAGTGTACAGAGTGAAGAGAAAAGCAGACTGGACTGTTGCTTGTATTGCTTACATCCATATCACAGACATGCGGTCTACCAGACTGAGAGTCCATTACCCAGGACACCACAGGCTCATCTACCTGCAGATCTGGCTGGATGGTCCTGAAAATGCTGGAGAAGTCAAAACACATCATCCTCACTGCACGGCCAGCTTTGTCGAGCCTTGTGGACCAGATAGATAATTGCATCCTCCATGCCAATCTTTGTTTGACGGACAAACTGCAGTGGGTCCAGGTGGTCTACCACAGGTGGACTCATTTAGTCCAAAACCAACTTCTCAAAGGTCTACATGATTTAAGACGTGAAGTGTCCCATATAATGGTATTGCTATATGCAGTTAAAGCCTTACATATGGGGGCGCTATAAAGCAGCCCTATCAAAGTATGGATTAATGTCCGCTGTAATGCAAATGGCGTTGTAAGTTTTCTTAAAACCAAATAAAGCACATGGTAAGGTTTTACTAAAAAGCAGTAGATGCCCATCTTTTGAAGGTTTGTATTTTTTTTTTCCTTTTTAAAGAATTGTGACCCATATGGTTTATAATCTATACTAATAAAAGGCAAAGCCCTCACTGACTGACTGACTGACTCACTCACTCACTCACTCACTGACTCACTCATCACTAATTCTCCAACTTCCCATGTAGGTAGAAGGCTGAAATTTGGCAGGCTCATTCCTTACAGCTTACTTACAAAAGTTAGGCAGGTTTCATTTCGAAATTCTACACGTAACGGTCATAACTGGAACCTACTTATGTACATATATACCAGCCATAGCCTGCAGCTCGGTCACCATGTGAGGCGGAGTTGCGTCCCTCATCGTCACGCCTCCCACGTAATTGAGTGCCTGCCCATATAAGGCCGTCCGTCAGCGGCAATCCAATAGAAACACTCTGCCGGTAAATATTCGCGGGTGAAGGACTATGCTTATGCAGATGAAAATGAGATGGTCAGGGTGGTGTTTGGCACAAACTCAGCGAAACTGCGAGAGAAACTTTTAAGTGCCGGGTCTTAGCTAACATTTAATAAAGCCATGGACATCGCATGAGATAGCACAAACACAGCTGAGAACCTTCGATGCATGTACTCCGAGCGGCTCACGTGAACTGTCTGTGAACGCAGTACGCAGACAAAAAGCAAGAGTTCCAAAGAGCACTGAACAAAAACGCATTACACAATCGAGAAGGCAGCAAAAGAATATGAAGCGAATGACGCATACAAGCATATTCATAAGTGTAGCTACTGCGGAAACAAAGCACACGGTGGAAAAAGTCAATGTCCAGCTAAAGGAAGACAGTGTAAAAAAAACCCGTGCATGCAGTGTGTGATGTCTCAAATAAAGAGGAAGACGAGCTGTTTATTGATGCAGTAAGAAAGGAATCGATGAATGAAACCTGATGTCTTTACAACGGTTGACAAACACGGAATGTAACTTGAACACAACACATCCTCCAAATACGAACCTGATTGAAAGAAATAATGATAATCAAATCCTTGATGACAGCAAAACTCATAACAGTCACAAAACAATTACATTGACAATCATGTTACATTATTTTTAAATGTTCCCTTTTCTTTTTCATAACTTCTTTAACACATTACTTCTCTGCTGCAAAGCGCTGGTATTTAGATATATATATATATATATATACCCCGATCTACATACTGTCAAATAAACGAACCACACGCCGCGCCGCAACGCAAGAGGCTTCGCCTCTAGCGCTGACGTCCAAGGTTCGATTCCCGAGAAGGTGTTCAGTGAGTGTGTACGCCTGACGAGCCCAGGATTAGGGCGAAACACGTGTCGCATACTCATTGCATTATTTGACAGTAAAACTATTTCAACCATTCTATGATCTGCTTCTCGCAACTGAAAGAGGGCACCGTGGCAGATGTTAGCCGACTTGCTGACCAACCACAAGCGTTACCTGGTAGGAAACCACCCATAAAGTCAGATTGTGATTCAGACTACGAATGCCTTGAATGTAATTACCCCGATCTACATACTGTCAAATAAACAAACCACACAACGCGCCGCAATGCAAGAGGCTTTGCCTTTAGCGCTGACGTCCGACGTTCGATTCCCGAGAGGGGGTGCAGTGAGTGTGTACGCCTGATGAGCCCAGAATTAGGGCGAAATACGTGTCGCGTACTCTTTGCATTATTTGACAGTAAAACTATTTCAATATATATATATATACTTACAAAAGTTAAGCAGGTTTCATTTCGAAATTCTACACGTAACGGTCATAACGGTCGATAACGGTCGACAACGTCCGCCATGTTGAACTTTCTTATTTATGGCCCCATCTTCACGAAATTTGGTAGGCGGCTTCCCTGCGCTAACCGAAACCGATGTACTTACTTATTTCGATGGTATGACGCCACTGTCGGCCGCCATATTGAACTTTCCACGTCACCAATTTTCCAACTTCCCGTGTAGGTAGAAGAATGACCCGTCTTCACGAAATTTGGTAGGTGGCTTCCCTGTGCTAACCAAAACCGATGTACGTACTTATTTCGGTGGTATGACGCCACTGTCGGCCGCCATATTGAATTTTTCAAACGTCACAAATTCTCCAACTTCCCGTGTAGGTAGAAGGCTGAAATTTGGCAGGCCCATTCCTTACAGCTTACTTACAAAAGTTAAGCAGGTTTCATTTCGAAATTCTATGCATAATGGTCATAACGGTCAACGACGTCCGCCATATTGAACTTTCTTATTCATGGCCCCATCTTCACGAAATTTGGTAGGCGGCTTCCCTGCGCTAACCGAAACCAATGTACATACTTATTTCGGTGGTATGACACCACTGTCAGCCGCCATATTGAACTTTCCAACGTCACTAATTCTCCAACTTCCCGTGTAGGTAGAAGGCTGAAATTTGGTACTGATTTCGGTGGTATGATGCCACTGTCAGCCGCCATATTAAACTTTTAACGGAAACCGATGTACGTACTTATTTCGTTGGTATGACACCACTGTTGGCCGCCATATTGAACTTTCCAACGTCACTAATTCTCAAACTTCCCATGCAGGTAGAAGGCTGAAATTTGGCAGGCTCATTCCTTACAGCTTACTTACAAAAGTTTAGCAGGTTTCATTTAGAAATTCTACGCGTAACGGTCATAATGGTCAACAACGTCCGCCATGTTGAACTTTCTTATTTACGGCCCCATCTTCACGAAATTTGGTAGGTGGCTTCCCTGAGCTAACCGAAACCAATGTACGTACTTATTTCGGTGGTATGACGCCACTGTCAGCCGCCATATTGAACTTTCCAACGTCACTAATTCTCCAACTTCCCGCGTAGGTAGAAGGCTGAAATTTGGCAGGCTCATTCCTTACAGCTTACTTACAAAAGTTAAGCAGGTTTCATTTTGAAATTCTACGCGTGATGGTCATAATGGTCAACAACGTCCGCCATGTTGAACTTTCTTATTTATGGCCCGATCTTCTCGAAATTTTATAGGCGGCTTCCCTGCACTAACCGAAACCAATGTACGTACTTATTTCGGTGGTATGATGCCACTGTCAGCCACCATATTGAACTTTTCAACAGTCTTTGTTACTTATGGGCCCATCTTCAAGAAATTTGGTACATGGGTTCCCAACGCTAACTGAATCCTACTTACATACATATATACGTCCATAGCCTGCAGCTCAGTCACTGTGTGAGGTGGCGTTGGGTCCCCCATCCCAACGCCTCCCATTTTGTTGGCTGCCTGCCTATATAAGACCGTCCGTCGCTCCGGTCTCTACATTCCCTTCCTTGCTTCGCCACGGGATTCACGTCTCCCTACTGATAACTACAGCCTTTTTGTTTAATCCACGGCTTCTCCGCTGTTTTATTGTTTGTTTATTACAATTATAGTTATTGTATAGGTTATTTAGACTTACTTTACATTGCTCAGGTACCCATTTCCTTTATCATTCCAACCCCCATTACCATGTCTATCGAGGTGATCACTATCGATCAAAGAACTGTCACTTACTGAGTGGTTTCCATGCCCGGAGATGGCACCTACCTTTTCCATTCTCTTTGTTACATATTGCACGGCCATATCAGGCTCACTCTTGATATCCGGAGGAACATTGTGTCTTATGTATTGAATGACTGGGACAGGTTCAAGGTGTGGACTGATGACGGTACAGGAGATAATTATACTACACAGGAGCACTATAAGAGTGAAATGCTTAAGCCCTTCACCTATGGTTCTGCATGTGAGTTGATGGCTGCCGCTGAATTGTTCGGTTGTCGCTTTCAAGTGTACCGAAATGGCCAAATATTTTACACCTTTCGACAACCGCCAATGCCTCTTAAACATCTTAGATTCACAGGTGACGATTTCAGTAGTGGACACTTTGATGTTTATGAGTGTTTAAACTCTCAAAAGCTGGATGTGATTTTATCGATGAAACCGGTTGTGTGCTTACAATGCTTGACAGATGCTGAATGTCACTTCAACACAACAAATCCTGCAAATACTATCGTAATTGAAACAAACCATGAAACTCAAACTGATTATGACAGCAGCAATCCAAGCTGTGAGGTTTGAGACAAGATTACTGTTCACATGGCCAACTGTAAGTTACATGCTCAAGTGTAAGCTCAGCGCACAGCTTGGTCACGTTACAACCGGAGGGCCGAACTGACAACATGGTATACAAAGAGATCCTTAACAAATAATTATTGGCATATTTTCCCTCAGTTTAAAAAGGTTACATTTTCTTCTTAATAAAAATTTTAAGGCAGTACTTTGCCGCTGCGAAGCGCGGGTATTTTGCTAGTATATATATATATATACACACACATACATATATATACACACACACACACACATATATATGTGTGTATATATATGTATATATGTAGATATGTGTGTATATGTATATATATATATGTTTATATATGTGTGTGTATGTATATATATGTATGTGTGTGTGTATATATATGTGTGTGTATGTGTGTATATATATATGTATATGTATGTGTGTATATATATATATATATATATGTATATATATGTGGATGTATGTGTATATATATGTATATATGAATGTGTGTATATGTATATATGTAGATATATATGTATATGTATATGTGTATATGTATATATATGTTTATATGTGTGTGTGTGTGTGTGTATATATATATATGACAGCAACCCTCATAACAGTGACAAAACAATTACATTGACAATCATGTTACGTTATTTTTAAAATGTTTCCTTTTCTTTTTCATTACTTCTTTAACACACTACTTCTCCGCTGCGAAGCGCGGGTATTTTGCTAGTTATAAATAAAATGCTTTAAATAATATCTCAATAGCACTCGAAAAGAAGCCCTTATTCATTTTGGTTATTCTTTCTTCCTCAAAGCCATAACTACACACATATTTTAAAAAGAGTAATTACTCACTAAAAATTTGAAGAAAATCCATTATTTCCCATTACCTGAAAATGGCTAAATGGATTTGTGTGACATTTTCCTGAGTGACTATTCAATCGGTAATAGCGTGCCTGGTGAACAGAAAAGGTGATCAAATCAAAGTAAACTGACTGATTGTCATCCGTGACTTTTATTTATTTTTCAGCCAAGTGCAAAGGTGATTTTTGTATGTTAATTCTGAGACTTGCCTGATCGTAGGCTTGGTGTGTGGTGAATTGTGGCTGCAGGCCAGCAGAGGGAGCTGTGAGTTTCTTATTTTTTTCCTGATGGTTGCGCTGCTTGTTTGAGAAGGTGATGGAGGTTACACATTCCACCGGTCAGACCTCATTTTGTATACTGGGATACTACTGGATTTGTATCGGGTCGTAAAGAGGGCAGTGTAGCTAATGCTCAGATTAGCATGGCTTGCTGGTACAAGTAAGTCTATTTAACCTTAGAAGAAAGAAACTAAATACTCTCAACCTTAAAATTCCTAAAGGGTAGAAGTGAGATAAACAATGTCTTCTTTCAAGAAACAAGAGACACCCAACAGGGAACGGGAGATGGTTGGGGAGGGGGGGGGGGGGGGTATAGGGGCTGCAAATGAGAGGGCAGTCCTGATTAACAAGCACAGGTCTAACAACGTTGGACTGAATAGACAAAGGCTGCTATGAGATCCAGGTGCCGGTCTGAAGATCGCAACTATATGCATCTCTGCACAATATGGGGAGTCGGTGTAACAAGTCCTGTGGGTGAACACGGGCAAAACTATCAACCCCAAAACTACCAGGCTGACTAGTAACACCAACAGAGGATCGACATTTGTTTGGCATCTTCACAGTTCATTCTTACCTGTGTAAATAACCGATGGCTGTTCAAAAATATAAAACATTTTAAATGATCACAAATATTGATTTTGCACTTTTTGTGTAATATACAGTAGTTGAACTCGGGTATGTGGAGAATGCTATATTTATTATATAGTGCTTATCTAGGGTGGCAAAGTGATGCAGTGGTAATGCTGCTGCCTCCGAGTAAGGAGACCTGGGTTTGCATCCCGGTACTCCCTGCATGTTACCCCATGTCTGTGTGGGTTTCCTCTGGGTGCTTCAGTTTCCTCCCACAGTCCAGACATGTAGAATTAGCCACGCTACATTGGCTCGAGTGTGTGGCGCGGGTGTGTGTTGGTGTGTATGTTCACCATGTGATGGACTGGAGCCCTGACCAGGTTTTGATCCTGCCTTGTATCCTGTGCTAGCTGGGATAGTATCTATCTATCTATCTATCTATCTATCTATCTATCTATCTATCTAT
>JANRMT010062861.1:18191853-18205465 GCA_026402145.1 Polypterus bichir lapradei | reverse complement strand
TATCTATCTATCTATCTATCTATCTATCTATCTATCTATCTATCTATCTATCTATCTATCTGTATTATATAGCTCCTTCACTTTCTCTCTATCGACTGCAGGATTGGCTTTGCTTCCTCTCATGCTGCTGTGAGTATGTAAATCACTCTCTTGTCTGTGAAGGGCGCAGGCATCTTAAAGCACTCAGGCGCTTGTGATTTATTTATTTACACAAGCTGCAGTTTTTGACTTTGAAGTATTTTATGATTTATGGCTATTTAGCTGGTAGCCCTGGGCTTAACGCTAATCTTTTTGCTTTATTTCTATTTAACTTTATTATTAAACTTCAAAGCCTATGCTTGTAGGTCACCACCGTCTCAGCTTAGAGTTGCGGCCGCTGCTATTTTACTGTCATTTCTTTTTAGGTGTTGTTCATTACATGGTGACCTGCTGGGCTGACCTTTAAAATGTATTTTTAACCTGGCGTCTGATAGATTTTAGACCCTCTTGTTAGTGTGGTAAATAGCAGATCACATTAGGTCAGACAAACACTGATGGAGAGCTTAGACATCTGAACAGATTTGTCACAAAACCTTCTGAAGGCAGTACCTGCCACTCTGACAAATCTTCGATCATTACAGGATATGAACTAAGTTTCATTCCTTAGAAAACAAAGCATCCATAGTTAAGGTCAGCCTGGGGTATCCTTACGGGGACATCAGTCAGGTTCTTTAACATTAGGGATGGCGCTAGAATGGCACTGCTTAAGAGAAGAGTGAAAGGTGCTTGAGAGTGTGTTCTTCAAAAATAACTGGTCAAGACATGTCCATTTATACCTATAAATACTACATTTATATTTCTCTATTATAAAAGAAAATCTTGAGACAAGACTATTGCCAAGAGATTTTTTCAAGTCCCGCCCTCCTCTCAACCATTTATGGTTAACGGCCCACGCCCACGTCCTCTCACCTCTCATTCATATGAATGCTTTTGTCAGACACAGTTCCTGTGCTCTCAGCTCTTATAAATTTTTATGTTTTCCTCACTTTAAGTTCCCAATAAAAAAAAAACTTATGTCCAAATCTTATTGAAGAATTTCATCCTGAGGGGTTATCAACAGAAGAAATGAGTAAACGGGCAATCCTAGCACTGAGAAACGATGAAATCATATGAATTAATGCGAAAATTGTCGATCAGTTACACGGCAAATTGGTTAAATGTGTATCCATAGACTATGCTGAAACAGTTGGTGGTGATGGTGAGGAAGATGAAAACATCAACTTACAATATACCATAGAATATCTACAACCGTTAACACCATCCGGTCTGTTGAAAGAAGGATGTATTGTAATGTTATTGCGTAATTTACTGTATGTATGAGTGATGGGCTATGCAATAGGACAAGATTAGCTGTATTCAAAATTGGTTGAACAATTCTGACATGTAAAATTTTAACAGGCGACAAGAAAGGTAATGTAGTACATCTTCCACGGATAACATTAAACACCAAAGGAGATCTTGATATGCCATTCATATTAAAACATTTCCCATTAGAATAGCTTTTGCAATGACAATTAACAAATCACAGGAACAAACATTCGAAAAAATCGGTTTATTTTTTAGAGAGTAAGAAACGATATTCAATTCACGGACAGTTATATGTTGCATTCTCACTAGGTAAGTCCAAACACGGAATTAAAAATTCAAAGTGATATTGATGAAAGTTAATTCAAAAAATTATTTTTACTGAAGTTTTACAGTAAAAGCGTAAGTTTAAAAAGTATTTGCGTGTTAACTTCAAAGTGAAACAGAACAAAAACGTATAACGCTACATGAAACATAATTTTCTTTCAATTTATTGCGTTTTATTATTTTTTACTATGGGTAATTACTCACTGTAATGTAAAATAGCTAATTCTGTTATGCATATGTAACAGTTCCTATGAAAATAACAATCTGTTTAAATTGTATATCCGATTCCCCATATGCGAGCGGCAGATCCACAAAGTGGCTAACGTGTAGCACCCGTCCAGGGGTTTGCGAGTAAAGCGAGCAGGGGGCAGAGCCCCCTAGTAGTACATTAAATAAATATGCACATGTGCGCGTCTGAGTGTCACATTCCAGGCTAATTCACGGTATAAATTACCACCATGGGATGACAGATGGTGCTGCTGTTAATGGCACCAACTCTTTCTGTTCCTACAGCTTAGAGAGGATGCCTAATGAGGGCAATTCACTCTGGCCCTATAATTTTGAGGGTCTACCGAAAGTGACATGTCACTTGGACATAGGCAAGATCTGACCAATTGATGAAGAAGGCATTACAGCATTGTGTTTAGTTTGTTTTGTGCCACCGCGCGCCTTTCCTGTTCTAATAGGCACTTTTATCAAACGGGCCGATCCTATTGGCACCCTAACATTTATTTTCGATCCTGTGTCGTACCTCATAATGAATATTAAAATGATTTTGTAAGATTGTATTGTGGTAATAAAAAGTATTCAGCCCCTTGAAAGTTCTCACGTTTTCGTTGTTACACAGAATTGAATCCCAGTGGATTTTATTTGGATTTTTCCACACTGATCAACACAAAATGACTCTTTAATGTCAAGGTATAAACAGATCTCTATAATTAATTACAAACACAAAACACAAAATAAATGATTGCTCAGCGTGCTCAGGTCTTTACACTGATGTTTTTCACTATTCTTCTTTGCACAAGTGCACAGCTCTGTCAGGTTGCATGGAGGTCTTGATCTTAATGTGGCAAATCTAAATCATCACTGCTGCAATTTGTTCAATATTCATTCTTTCATTGATCCTTTCAAACAATTGTTCTGCAGATTTTGACAAATCAGAGCCAATGTGATGAAGCAACTTACAGAGTCTCATGGCGGTATATTTATATGACACCCGTAAATCAACACTGGTGTAAATTGTCATTGGTTCAAAGCAGATCACCTGTCTGGGGTCTCACTTGATGGTAGTATAAATGCAACTGAATGCGTAAAGGGAGAGCTTGTGGCAAGTCAGTATGGTGGCCTGAAAGACTCGTTAATGTCAAAGTGACAGCAGGTCTCTGCAAAATGGTTGACATGAATTACAAATATATAACAAAAAAGAATTGATCATGTAAGTGTTCACCATCTACTAGTCAGTGTTTAGTATGCACCTTTGGCAGCCATGATTCTGTGTGCTCAGATCTCTATCAGCATTGCACGCTTCCACCCCTTCTTCTTCTTCTTCTTCTTTGCAAAACTGCTCAACTCTGTCAGGTCGCCTGTTGATGGTCAGTGAACAGCCTCTGTCAAGTCCTGACACAAATTCTTTGGACTCTAACTCGGCTGCTCCACAACCCTATGAGAATGACACCTGCATGGTTCACAGGGTGGTTGGTGATGTGTTTTTGATAAAGTCCATGGAATTCAGTCTGATGGCCAAACAGCTCAATTTTGGTCTCATCAGACCACAGAACCTTTTCCCAGATAACTTTAGAGTGTCCCGTGTGTTTTCTGTCAAACTTTTTAGATAGATAGATATGAAAGGCACTATATGATAGATAGATAGATAGATAGATATTAAAGGTATTATATGATAGATAGATAGATAGATAGATAAGAAAGACATTGTGTTACTTATCCACTGGGCTGCTGTCTTTGGGTACGTGAGTGGGAGCCGTACGTTTAGAATGATCCTATAGAAACAATTGAAGTTTAACAAACATTTTTCTTTTTTTTTTGCCTTTTATTCTACGTGTGTAACACCTCTTCTCTATTCTTGTGTGGACTGTTAGCTTGAATTTTCACTAAACCTTTTTTAAAATGAACTTTTTGGACTGAGAGATTTCTTTCGGCACGTGTCTGACCCATGCTTGATCCTGCTTTACTTACCAGCAGCTGCAGGCCCTGCTGGTGGTAATTGAGACTGTAGAAGATTGTGGTTTCGCTTCCCGGTTCCTCCCTGTGTGGCTAGCGCTTTGAGCACTGAGAAAAAGCGCTATATAAATGTAATGAATTATTATTATTATTATTAATTCCATACCCATGCACAGGGTGGTGCCTCTTCTCTTCCTCTTTTTGCAGACAGGACGATTGACAACCTTACCACCTCTGACATCACTTCCGGTGTCTGTCCACCTAGACCTGCCTCTTCCAGCCTGGCTTGCATTTCATCGGAAGTGTCACCATCACTTTTGTTTGCTTAAAAACACTTTATATTTTTTTGTATTTACAATGTATGGGGTCTAGTGGTGTAGCTAAGAGTAAATGCCGCTCGGAGCGGGGCGGTGCTTCAATTTGCCGCCCTTCAACATAACTGAATATGTTAACCTATTTAAATAGAGAATTAAAATGATGTATAGAAAAAAATTAAGATATATTTTTTTCATAGATTTATTCATATATAAAGAAACAGCAATAATTTTTCACATATAATTATTTATAAGCATCAACTAGATAAGAATATAGTATAAGCTGTGTTCTAATTTATTAGTTTAATATGATTATGCTGCGAAAACCAGAACCAGTGTAGTGCACAAGTGATAGGTGGGGATGTTTTCTGCGCAGAGCAAGAACGCATTCGGATTGATAAAGAAACAAAATTATAAATTGTAAATTAGTTGTTTGTCTTCCTAGAAATTATTATTGCCGTAATGTTTATGTTTATTTTTGTTATTGCCTCATAAATTTCAACTGCTGAGTCTGATGCCGTCACAGAAGTCTGAAAATTATTTTTGAAGCATTTGTGGATACAAATCAGAGAATTGTACTTTTTTCCATTCATGACTGATATTTTTCCAAACCCTGCTGCTTACACACAAATTGTACTGAGCCTTTTGGGCAGTAATGCTGCTCCCAAAAATGTGCCGTCCGGGGCCCCTCTGCCCGCCCCTAGCTACGGCACTGACGGAGATCATGGTGTCACCCCAAACTTTTTTTATCCATCTTTGTCCTCTTTTACTACAGATATGAATTGCTGTCTCTGACCGTGACTGGCAGATCATCTAAGGTTCCTTTCACTGCAGTTGGTCCATTGCTTGAGACTCAGAGTGCCGCCTTTAAGAAAATGAAATATAAGTTGTGCAGAGTTTTACAGGACTGTGCAGAAGAATCCCAATGTCGCTTAGAGGGACAACGCTTCAGAGTTTTAATAACACCAAATTTCAGTGGAAGGGCGCCTCAGAAATCTAATGAAAAGCGTGTTGTATTAGACTCATCGCTGTCTTTGTGAGCTCCCTCTTTTTTTTCTTTCTGTCCCTGTCGTAGCAGCACAAATCACACAGCCACGCAGGTATCAATAAATCACTTGGTTTTGTCAGGAAAAAGCATTGCTGTTCACTCTATTGAAGAAGTAGAGGAGATTCGAGCCAATAAAACATCCTTGTTGTGACCTTGACACAATGCACTCTCGTGTCACCCGACGGTGACCCGTAACTGGTGACATTTATCACGCAGGCAAACTGTATTCGTGTTTGCCATAGACCTGTCAGCAGATAACTATGACGGATAGAAGTTTTGCACATCTTGCAGAACGAGGGCTTTTTCTTTAATACGCCGCAGCCGAGTCTGCTGAATGTGTTTACAGGGGCCATTGGCTGGAGTCCTGAGCACAGAATGAAAACCTGCTTCTATTATTTACACAAAAGCTCAATTACGGCGGCCGGCCTGCGTTACCATTCAAATTAAAATTCAGAAGGAAGTACGCTTTTTCTCGATCATTCAAACGCACATATTCCTTCCAGTAACAAAACCAAAAAAAAAAAAAAGAAAGAAATAGACCGGCTTGCTGAGAGGTTGAAACAGAAACCTTTGTTTGCCCTTGACATTCAGTAATTAACTCACTGAGGCCATTACCTTATTTGCATAGAGAGCAATCCCGAAGATAAATTAATATTGTTTTGTAAGTCGCTGGGCTGTAACCGTGTTTTATTTAATAGATGAATGCTGTTTATTTTAAATATCTGAAAGCGCTTGTTTGTTTGCTCCTGTTACACATGCAAACAGGCCACGCCATAAATTTACAAATCACTCCGGGAGGCAGGCGACGCGCATACAGACGGGCTCAAGGTGGCCAGGCGGATGTGCTCTTGGACTGTAAAGCACAAGGACCCGCGTTCACTGCCTACCACCAGCTTACTGGGATGGAGCACATCTGAGAATTATGGAAGTCTACCATGCTAAAAGACTTTCAGAAATGCACTGAAGTGAGCTCAGATGAACACCATATTGAGAGTGTCTTGGTTTCCACAAACACTGGGAATCTCTGTTGTGTAATGCCGGTGCTATGATATTGTAACGCATGGCAGGAATGGGATAAGACCCCCCCCCCCCCCCGTACTCTTACCTGGCAGGGAGGCAAATGTGCAATGGACAGATCCTGCGAGTACAAGCTCCCTAGACACACTGGATGGCAGCATTACTGAGCCAGTGTTCCCATTCATGTACTTGTAGGGCATGTTGGGAGTTGCGGTCCTGTTGTGGTATGAAATTTTGTGTTTAAGTTGATAAATATTTTGTATATCTTTATTTGTAACTTATACAAAGCAGTGTAATATTGTATTAGTGTTATATTCTTGATAAGAACAGCAATGGTTTGATGCCCCGCCTTCAGGACTGAGTCTTTGTAATTTTATGACAGGGACAGGGGAAGTTCCTAAAACCAGTTTGGCAAGTGATTTTCTGCTGGACCCTCTCAATCAACCCCTATAGGGCAGACAGGCTATCTAGCTGGTAAGCTTCACCTTAACAAATGGTTTTGGTGGGTAGGTGTGAAACCATTGTGTCGCCCCATAATTCTATTGGTCTAAAGTTGCCTGTTTGGTTTTAAATCAGAAGCCATTAAGTACCACGATGCCCTATTGGCTGTTGGGTTTGGACCCAGAATCTATAAATTTGCTTGCTTTACTCCTCCTTCTCACTCTCTTACACCATCATTATGAAGGCACATCTCACACACACCGTGGACTTTAAAGGACAACACAATGAACAGCACAGCTCAACAGCCATACTGAGACAGGCATGTGGCCTGTCCTGAAGAAACTGACTTAACTTGAGACATTTAAAGTAACTAACAAGTCTGTGTGCCGCCTGAAACTACACATCAGCATTTATCAGGTTGTATGGTTGCCAATATGCAAATGTACTTTGCTTATTGCTATTATTTATGAATATTATCAATAATACATTATTTAAATTGTAACCTAACTCCTGCTTGTCTTTTACTACACCAAATTGCCTGAGTTTATAAATGTAGAAGGGAAGGTGGGGAGAAGTTATAAACTACAATACCTTATAAACAGTTCTAAATCTGTGGGATCTGAGGCATTCTGACAAAGGCTGCACATTAATAATACAAAATGGGAAAAGTCAAATAATAGAGAACTCTACCAAGACAAAACAGGCTCTGTAGTCGGAGCTCTGCTGGGTTCCCTGGACACCAAAAGGGGGAAGCTGCGGTGGAGGTCTTCTGCCTGACCTGGGAGTGTTTCATCCTTCACACCGAACATATTCCTGGGTCTGGCATAAAAGGGGCCACCACTGTCCACTCAGGGGTCAGAGACGGGAGGTGATGGATGGCACTGCATGGGAAGAGTAAAAGGTAGAACCTTACTGCTTGTTGTGCAGTCTAGAAAGAAGGAAACTGAAACCCGGTAGAGGAAATAAATGCCTTGTATTTGAACCCAGGACTATGTTGTGCAGTTATGTCCAGGGGTTTGGGGCTTGCAATGCCCCCTACAGGTTGCAAAATGTTCAACTTGATTAATTTTTAAGTAACTTTTAATGGAGGTTTTGAAAAATGCTTTTGTTATAACTTGCATGTATTTTAATTTTTTTGTGCCATTCCAGAGGTGTTATCTGAAAATAAATATGCATATAGGTAGTTATTTATTTAACCTGATGATTCTGAATTTGACACTCTGACCCGCAAAGGTCATGTGAAAAGACATTTACCCCTAGAGAATTAATGAAGTGTACCAAATACCAAAATAAAAAATCACTTCACATCCAGAAAGTGTTGTTGAAAATTTGAATTATTTTGCCTGCTTTTACATGACACCATTTTATTGATTATGGGCACCGGCATTTTATGGAGCAGTTATTGCCATGTTGCTAGGTAAATGACCCGGAAGTAAATGGCTGTGACAACATGGGGTTGGGGGAATATAAAGATAATGATGAACGCATCCTAATCATCTGAGTTTGTGGAGCAGAACAAAGAGTTTAGCGAGTGTGTACTTTTGTGAGAGTTTTCTTCTTTGACGATTCTAGCAAAATGGCTACAATTTATTGTTCTATTTTTAAAGATAAAGTATGTTTCAAATGAAAGTTATTTATTCACTAACACATGAAACTGTGTTCTAAAGTTAAGCGTTTTCTAAAACTTTTTAAAAATCCATTGCCTATTCTGGCATTTTATAATCGAAGCCATGAGGCACGGGGCACCGCGGGGAAACGAAAGCTTAAACATTTACTAAATATATCCATTTTTCAAGCCAAGACAGTTATCAATCATTGATACATGTATTTAGATTACACAAACATTGTAAAATAGCTTATACGTGTCATTTTCAAACAAACACCAAAATTATGAGATTCGGCCATTTTTAAATGAAGACATGCTGTACGCACTACCTCAGTTCTTGAGTTCCTCCACAACATCCTTTCACACCCGGAATGCGGTTTCTTCTCAGAAGACTAAACCTCACTAAACTGTTTCCATCATGTTGATTTAATTCCACATTTATGTGAGAACTTCTCCCACAAAGGAAAGTGCTATCACACAAGCCAATAGAAAACGCATCCTCAACACTACAAAAATAGTACCAGGACTATGCAATAAAATAACAATTTACAGATCCCTTTAGTTGTGACAAACATGTGCCAGAAACACAGAAAGCATGTTTTCTTATATTGAAACTTTTGCCGCATGGACATATATGGTAAGTTTTTAGGCTTTCTTTTTCCAGTGGTGGCCCATTTTGTTTTGACGATTGTGTTAGATAGATAGATAGATAGATAGATAGATAGATAGATAGCAAAGGCAGTATATGATAGCCTTATGTATCGATGTGAATGTATGTTATGTTTTATTGTACATTTTCTTAATTTTGAATTATTATATTTCATGTCATTGTGTTATTTCTGCAAGTTTCAATTGTAATTCTGTAATTGTGTTCTGTACCTTTAAGTGTGCCTAAGTTCTTTGCCCTTTGTAGGTGGAGTCCAAAGAGGTGTGGCCATTTGACATCACTTCTGAGCCCTCCCTCTGGCTATCATTCATTTATAATGTGGTTATCATAAGCATTGTATTCCTTTATTGTATTTCTCTGAATTTTCAACTATTTCTTGTTCTGGTTTAAGTATTCTGATTACTAGACTGTGTATTGGGACTTGTTTGTTGTGGATTGCCTTTTATGCAAATCCTTTTTGCCTTTTTTGCTCTTGTTGTGAACTTGAGAGTTCCTAAACACAATGTCCCAAAATATACCCAAAATGTTTACTGGTGGTGGGGGGACCATTAAACACAAGTTGGTAATTTAAAGGACCATGCTCTTATTTTTCAAACAAGGAAGCTCAAAGGGCAAATGCAAACCAGAGGCAATTATCTTTTGTACAATTCAGTAGGTGAAAAGCAAAAACAGAGCAAAAAATATAAATTCTAGAAAAGCACAGGATTAACACTAGAGAAACTCATCCCACCGCATGCACATTCAATGAACCGCAAGGGACTGTAGGCTATCTTCAGCTTTTATAGGACTGATGGTAGTGCCTTGACAGTGATGGGCAGGCAGCTCCACCCACAAAACACATGGCACATAAAAAACAATACATTGACATATAGAAACTAAATATTCATTAATAGTAACATAATAAAAGGAACAAATTAGGTATAAATGAGAAATTTGAACCTCAGCTTTTTATACTAGAATTGAAAACTAATGGGCACTAATTTGTCAAGAATATTCAATTCAATTCAATTTTATTGACCCAATTATGAAAATTGGTTTGTCAGGAGTCCTTTAAATGCCACCTCATGCAGTTTACTATCTACACTACTATAAATGCCCAATTTCGTGGGTGGTCATCCATTTGATAGGTTCTCCCATCTCAGCAGAGGATTTTGGAGGATCTGTTACAGTCACCACTGGGTTGTTGGTGAACTCCCTGACCAAAGCACTTTTTGCCTGGTTATTCAGTTTGGCCGGATGGCCATCTCTAGTAAGAATCCTAGTCATTGCAAACTTCTTCCATTTCACTAATCATTGAGGCCACTCTGCTCCTGGGATTACATAAAGCTTTAGAAATGATTGTATCTCCTTGCCCTGGTCTATGCCTCATCTCAATATGATCATGGACGTCTACAGAGAGTTCCTTGTCCTGACATGCAGCGTGAATTGCATGGGACCTTATTTGCCAGCGGCGTCCAATTCCTAGAGGGCTACAGTAGCTGTTGGTTTTCCTTCCTGCCTAAGTCTTAATCAGTGACCAATTTCTGCTGCTATTTAACTTAATTCCAATTCCAATCTAATGGTGTTTGAGAGGATCTGCCAGGAAGAATGGCATAAACTGCCCAAATCCAAGTGTGTAAAGGTTATAGAGATCTTACCCAAGAAGACAGAAAGCTGAAATTGCTGTCAAAGGGGGCTTCTATAAAGTTTTGAATGAAGGGTCTGGATACTTCTATGAATCAAAAATGTTCAGCTTTTTGATTTTTAATAAATTTGCCTTTCTGAAACATGTTCTCACTTTGTCATTATGAGTAATTGAGTGTAGACTGACGGACAAAAATGTATCTATTTAAAATAAAATCCATAGTAAGGTAAAGTGTGTGGAAAATAAACTCTGAATACATTCTGCATCCATTGTAAATATCTGCATATACTGCATGCTGTTTCTCTCTTTGTGTTTCTCATTACATTTACAGTTACATTTATTTGCTTGGCAGACATTTTTATCCAAAGCAATTTACAAAAGAGGTAGTCATAATCGAGTAACATTAGGCTGGGGCCTGTTTGTTCAGCAAGTGTAGTAGGACAGATAACAAAAGTTGACTTCCGCAAGTAATAACTAACTAATACATTTACAATCAAAGATTAAAAACACTGCACAACAATTTTTTTGAAAAGTCTTGCTTCCTGAAATGTTTTTGCTGATTGTGACAGGTACCTACTGGGTATGAACAAATATAGTTTTGGTTTTAAGCATCATGTAGGAACTCTGAGAAATAGACATTTATATGTTTACTGACAATAACATATTTAGTCACATTTATGTTTTGCATAAGCTATTAAATTCAACAAAATTAAAAGTGTTTTGCTCCTGATTTTCTTTTGTATTCAATGTCTGGTGCGTCACATTGCAGTGTCCAATAGTAGTCAGTAAGCATTGACGGATTCCAGTTGCCCTGATATCATCTCTCCATCGTAGCAATGTCCTGGTGAAACCTTTCACCGTGTTCCTCACTGACAGCACCGAGATTTGCAGGGAAGAAGTCCAAGTGTAAGTGGAGGAAATGAATCTTGAGTGATATGTTGCACTTCACTGTCTTGTATGCTATGAGAAGTTTGTCTACCAGCTGAATGGAGTTTGGGGCTCTGTAATTGCCCAGAAAATTACCAACAATGTCTTTGAAGGCTTTCTAGGCTATTTTTTCCGGCCCAACTAACAGATCTTCAAATCGCCAACAAAAATGCCCTCTTTGATCTTGGCGTCAGTTATTCTTGGGAACATCTGTCTTAAATAACGAAAACCTTCACCTTCCTTGTTCAGTGCTTTCACAAAATTCTTCATGAGTCCCAGTTTTATGTGAAGAGGAGGCAAAAATATCTTTGCTGAGTCGACAAGCGATTCACGTGCCACATTTTTCTGTCCTGGAACTAACTTTTTACAGAGTGGCCAGTTCTGTCAAGAATAGTGTGACTCTTTGGCATGGCTGTCCCATTCACAGATGAAACAACAGTACTTTGTATAGCTGAGCTGCAGTCCTAGTAACAGAGCAACGACTTTAAGATCTCCACAGATATTCCAGTTGTACCTGCTATACTAGACGTGCTTCAGCAACAGTTCCATATTCGCATACGTTTCTTTCATGTGTGTTGCATAGCCAACAGGTACTGAACGATAAACGTTGCCCTTGTGTAGCAGAACACCTTTCAGGCTTAACATTGACGAATCAATGAAGAGACACCACTCTTCCGGGTTGTGATCACAAACCAAGGCCGAGAACAATCCTTCAATGTCACAACAGAAACAGAGACTGTCGACTTGTGCAAAAAATTTAGTTATATCATGATGTTGGCCTTAAAACACAGAAATTTACGTACCTGGTGACAGCAAACACCATTCCTGTAGTCTCGAACCCAGCAGCTCGGCTTTTGCTTTTGACAGATCCAAATTTCTGACCAAATCATTCAATTCGGACTGTGTTATCAGATGTGGATCGCCTGATGAGCACAGTTCAAAATCCGGGCCAATGCCACTGTCAGTACCCTGCATTGCAGTTTCTTCATCTGGTTCGTCTAAGGTCCAGTCATCTGGTGGTTTCGGAATTGGAAGACTGTTGTCATGTGGCACGGGTCTCATTGCTGAAGACAGATTTGGATATTCAATTGACTTCTTGTTTTTGGCAGAGAAACAGACACATTAGTCAAACAGAAGTAACAGTCCATCACATGGTCTTTCTGTTCTCACCATATCATCAGAACAGCAAACGGCATCATCTTTCGAGTGCCTCTGAGCCAGGCTCTCAGACTGACAGCACATGTCACACGTCACACAACAAATGTCAGGCACCCATTCCTTGTCTTGATCACCAGTTTTGCAGCCGAAATACAGATGATAAGCTTTCTTCACAAGAGCAGTCATCCAGTGTCTCTGAGACGCAAGTGTATTTCGCCACAGATATAGCAGAATGTATCGCGGCTGTTACGACATTGACGAGACATATCGCCCGACACCAAAACATCTATAGGATCAAGCTTACTTACTGTTCTATTGCTTCAGATACTATACTGATACTATACATACACACTGACTATCTATATAAACCAAATGAGCAGGATTGGTGTATGCAAGCCACGTTTATAGCATGCTGAGACATCGTGAAGCTCGTTCACACCTGCCAAGGCATGCCCAGGCTGCACAAACTGTTGTTGATAAGTCACTTACGATAGCGAAAATGTTTGGATACAAATATAAGAAAAAATCATGACAAAACTGAAATGGTGCATGATAGGTAAATTTTGATGGGATATTCGTGATCTATAAGAAACATCCAACAGTGTTCTAGAAACAAAAACTTTATTGTGCAATGAAATTGATAAAGCAATTAAAGTTAATGTGGCAACAAATCAACCAACAATATGAAAAATCACAAAGCACAGTGTTTTTTTCAATCAGTTAGACAGATATTCACAGAACAAATGGGTTTTCAGTAGGTTTAATGTCTGTAAATTTGTTTCTGCAAATTTTTGTTTGCAGTGCTGACCTGAACTGAAGCAGAGGCACTGGACCTCCAGTCTTGTGTTTCAGAATTTAATCATAGTAGACTGAATACATTCTGCATCCACTGTGAATATCTACATATATTGCATGCTGTTTCTCTGTGTTTCTCATTTGGTTTTTAAGTCTGCATTAT
>JANRMT010062861.1:18174784-18187191 GCA_026402145.1 Polypterus bichir lapradei | reverse complement strand
ACTTTAATAATTGCTCCACTTGTAGCTCTGAGCATGGCACTTAACCTTTTAGGCTCAGAGTGTTGAAGCAAGAGAGAAGTGGTAATGAGGCTTGGGATAGGGCACACTTGGAAAGGCGCTATATAAAATCACAAGTTCCTACTTTAATAATCACTCTGCTTGTAATTGTGAGCATAGCACTTAACCTGTTAGGCTCAGAGTGTTGAGGGAAGGGTATAGTGGTAATGAGGTTTGAGAAAGGGCTCACTTGGAAAGGCGCTATATAAAATCACAAGTTTCCTACTTTAATAATCACTCTGCTTGTAGGTCTGAACAATGCACTTAACCAGAGTGCTGAAACATGGGAATAGCAGAAATGTGGCTTGGGATAGGGCTCACTTGGAAAGGCGCTATATAAAATCACAAGTTCCTACTTTAATAATCACTCCACTTGTAGCTCTGAGCATAGCACTTAACCTGTTAGGCTCAGAATGTTGAAGGCAAGAGAGAAGTGGTAATGAAGCTTGGGATAGAGCTAACTCGGTAAGGCGCTATATGACATCACAAGCTTCCTACTTTAATAATCACTCCGCTTGTAGCTCTGAGCATAGCACTTAACTTGTTAGGCTCAGAGTGTTGAGGCAAGAGAGTAGTGGTAATGAAGCTAGGGATAGGGCTTACTTGGAAAGGTGATATATGACATCACAAGCTTCCTAGTTTAGTCCTCTTGTATGCCTGAGGAAATCTTTTAACCTGCTAATGCTAACACTGTTAAAATATGGCAATGGCCATCATGTGCTTGTAAAGAAACTCGGCAGGAGCCCTCTAGAAAGGCACTATATTAAAATTATAGGCTCACTGTTTTAATCCTTACTCTCCATGTGAGCAGGAGTAGATCAGTTAACCTGCCATCACAGAAACATGAGGAAAGGGTGTAGCAAGCTTATGAAGGAGCTCAGGATAGGGCCATATAGAAAGGCGCTATATAAAATCACACGTTTCCTACTTTAATAATCACTCCTCTTGTAGGTCTGAGCAGGCACTTAACCTGTTAGGTAGAGAATGTTGAAACAAGAGAGTAGTAGTAATGAGGCTTGGGATAGGGCCATCTAGAAAGGTGCTATATAAAATCACAAGCTTCCTAGTTTAGTTCTCTTGTAAGCCTGAGGAAATCTTTTAACCCACTCATGCTAACACTGTCGAAACATGGCAATGGCTGTCATATGCTTGTAAAGAAACTTGGGATGGGGGTCATCTAGAAAGGTGCTATAATAAAATTGCAAGTTTGCTTTAGTCCTCCTTCTCCTTGTGAACATAAGCAAATCACCTAACCTTCTGAGGTTCAGAGTGTTGAAAAATGTGAAATGTTGCAAAGCAGCTTGAAATAGGGCTCAGTAGCCTGGAAAGGCACTCTATATCAAATCACAAGCTTGCAGCTTTCATCTTCACTCTCCTTGTGAGTTTGAGCAAATTAGTTAACCTGCCATTGTAGAAATGTAAGGATGGGGGGGTTAGCCTGCTGATGAAGAAGCTTGGAATAGGACCATCTAGAAAGCCACTATATAAAATCATAAGGTTACTGCATTAACACTGACTCCATCTGTGCATTTGGGCTAATCACTTAACCTGCTGAAGTTCAGAGTGTTGAAAAATGTTAATTGGTTGAAACCGAACTTGAGAAAGGGCTCACCTGGAAAGGCACTATATAAAATCACAAAACAGTAGCCTGTGATAGCGAATGTGTGGGGAACATACAAGGGCAATAATGGCTGCCATCACACCATCCAGGTGGGTGCTACATGCTGGTGGTGGTTGACGTGGCTCCCCTCTGTCTATCTAAAGAGAGAAAAGTGCTACATAAATCATCCTCTATCAAGGTTTTTATAAGTCATCTTAAGATATTCTCATTTTCTTTCGCCTTTCACTGTGTATGATGGGATTGTGGGGGATGTTTTAATTGGTTGTTTTATTAATCCGCTTCTTTATGATTGTATTGTGTTTATTTTAATACTTCTTTGTATAGCACTTTGGCTGAACTTCTGTTGTTTTAAATATGCTTTTATAAAATAAATGAATCTAATTAATTATTATTATTAGTTTTGCTGACATTAAGGGTAGGGTTATTGCCTTGACACCGCTTAGCCAGCAGATAGACCCCTTCTCAGTAAGCTGTCTCATCATTGTTGGTGATCACATGTATGACGGTGGTGTTTAATAAAGTTTAATGATGGAATTGGAGCCGAGTCTGATCATATTGTCAGAGGTAAGCAAGGAGTACAGAAGAGGGCTCAGCACACTACCCTGTGGAGTGCCAGTGCTGAGGGTCAGAGCAAAGGACGTGAAGCTGCTATTCCGCACTTGCTGCGGTCTGTTGGTTCAGAAATCCATAATCCAATGGCAGAGGATGGCCCTAAGCCCAGAATTCAGGAGTCTGGTGGACAGCTTCGATAGAAAAACAGGGTTAAATGCTGAGTCGTAGTCCATTGTACAAACAGGACAGTAACAAAAAGGGGGACGTGAAGATATGAAAAAAAGAAAACAAGAATCGAAAATATGAAAAATACATCTATTGAAACCAAAACAAATTGACTTAAACTACATTCTGATACTAGAAAAATAAATATAGAGTTAGATAAATGTCGATAAAAGTTAAGTAGGTATAATAAAACTTGTAGCGGTGTATCGGCAAAAAAAAATATAGGAATAAATTTTATTAGGGTTTCAAAAAAACGTTAGGGGGGCGCGATTAAAACTGTTATGAAAACTCGGGTCGCAAATACTTAAAAGTTGAGAAACGCTGATCTACACATTGTGAAGGAGTAACATTTGATATTTTTGAGAGAGAGATCAGAGCTACGTGTATTTTAGAGGGTAGCTGCTGATAGGAAGAGATATCACGGCAACGTGCTCTTCTCTCCGCGTGGGGGACGCTCTCTTGTCAGAGCTGAACACAATCAGATACAGTGCCAACGTTTGACCTTCCAAAGGTACTTTCCTAACTTTTTACATTTTTGGCAAAGAGATCACAGCTACATTCTCACCCCGATAGCAAAACCAAAAATATCGTATTTCAAGAGGACCTCGGATACGAAAACTATCAATATACAAATTATTACATTTATTTTCTTTTATTGATTTTTAAAGTTTGTCCTGTTTCACTACTATGCAGGGGGAGCCGTGGGGGACAGTTAGTATGTTAGATTTGCACTTTTCTTTTTAACTTCCAGACTTTGATGCTATCCAAGCTGATCTAGAAGTGAATTCCCAAGGTGCCATTGAGTTCAGAAATGACTGCTGGACAGCTGAACAACACAAAGAGGGCTCAGCATATTAAAGGTGCCATCCTGTGGCCAAGCAAATGGCCACAAGTGTACATTTTGTTGTCGGTGAAGTGACATACACAAATGCATTTCAACTTAATTTAATCACTGAGTACAGGTATAATACAAATCATAATTTATAAAAATTAGACAACTTGCACACTCTTAACATTACTGTATCGTTTACCAACCAGCCAGTTCAGGTCAATCAGTCAACACGTCCCGAGGAGCCTTCTGTCTTCTGCTCTAACTCAGCACTGTGCTATTCTCAGACTTGCTTAATCCAATTAATTCACTTGTTAGGTAGAATGCCCAGAGGGGCCTGGGCGGTCCCGTGGCCTGGAACCCCTGCAGATTTTATTTTTTCTCTCCAGCCGTCTGGAGTTTGCTTTGTTTTTTCTGTCCTCCCTGGCCATCGGACTTTACTCTTATTCTATGTTAATTAGTGTTGTCTTATTCTAATTCTTACTTTGTCTTTAATTTCTCTTTTCTTCATCATATAAAGCACTTTGAGCTACATTATTTGTATGAAAATGTGCTATAGAAATAAATGTTGTTGTTGTTAATCCAGTTCAAGGGTACAGGAGGCTGGAGGCCATGTCTATGTACAAAGAAAGAACCAACCTTGGACAGGATGCTAGTCCACCACAATCTGGAAGCCATCCATCGTTGGGGATGTGTTATGATAATCTGCTTTGGTGTCACATGGTATACCCAGTACTAGAAACAAATTGCCAAACTACACCATTTTTAAAACCAACATTATACAAAATTTGTAAATCTGGTCCTTGTCTGAGCCTAGGGATCTGCACTGGCAATCGGAAGGATTCCGGTTCAAATCCCGTAAATGCCAAAAGGGACTCTGCTCTGTTGGGCCCTTGAGCAAGGCCCTTAACCTGTAATTGATGAGTACTTTGAGTAGTGAGAAAAGTGCTATATAAATACAAAGAATTATTATTATTATTATTATTTTTATGTCAGTCTGGATTCAAGAAGGAACGTTCCACCGAGATGGCTCTACTTACTGTTGTCGACATGTCCTCTTGTAGCTCATCCTGCCACAACCCCAATTCCAGAATGATTGATGATGTTCCACAGTGGCGAATACTCGACGGTCCCAGCTTTTTTGGAGCATGTTGAAGTCATCAGATGAGACGTGAGTTTATATATTCAAAGCAAAACAATTACTGTTCACAAGGTTAAACATCAAATAACGTGTCGGTGGAGTGTTTTCCGTGTAGCGCAGGATGAAGAGAATTCATAAATCCCTCCTTTGTGTTTTGAAGAATTTCAGGGGAACAAATGTTAAAAACCATGTCAATTAAAATGAAAGGAAAAGGAGTTAGTTAGAGGTAAAAAAGGGTCAGTAATTAAGAGAAGCGTTAGAATGAAAACCTGTAGCCACTGTGGCCCTCTAGGACTGGAGTTGAGGACCCCTGCCCTAGTTAGTCATTATATAACCAATGGGCACTGTCTGCAGAAGCCATGAGTGATTAGAACGGAGCAAGGTAATATTTGGGCACAGTCCAGAAATAACATAGACGGCTCAGATGGCAGTTGCCCATACCTGGCAAGGTTCATAACAAATTCTATGAATACGCAAATATTTAAGTATTTATACTGATGAGGGTCATTCACGAAGCAAGAAGCAGACCAATACTGCCACCCACCCTGCCAGACCGGACTCATATACAGTGATCCCCCATTGTATCACGCGCCCCCGCTATATCGTGGAAAAATTCAAGAAGTACATCCTACCTGTAGTGCACTTTGCAGTTAATTCATAACAAAGCATACGCTTTTCAGCAGTCACTACGGTAGACAAAGAGTTTCTCATTACAGTACCCAGATGATTTCTTACAAAGCCCGTTATTGGCTGAAAGAGGAGACTCTCTTGGGCTCTGATTGGCTGCTGCTAACATGGTGTAATCTCGCAAGAACAGCGAGCGAGGATCCCTGAGGCATCTCAGTTCTCTGCGTATCGTGTACCTTGCTTGTGGTCCGATTCTTGTGAGCAAACTTTTGGTGAACTTTTCGTTTTGTTTCACGATGGCTACGGTGGCTTCCAAGCATCCGGCACCTTCTGAGAAGGGAAGGAAATCATTACGGCTTGAATGAATCAACAGTACGCTACATTATTATTATTATATTATTATTATTATGTTATTTATATCCTTAGCCTGACATCCACATATCATATGTGTTTACAAAGTGTGTTTTAATAAGTTTGCATGTGTTTAAAGCATGTCGGAGGGGTATTTTAAGGCTTAAACTATAAAATAATGTTTATTTATATGGTCTTTCTATATTGCAGATTTTCACCTATCATGGATGGGTCTGGAATGTAACTTCTGCGATAGGAGGGGAATCACTGCAGCTGTCAGCGTTCCCCATTGAAGAACTGAATGATGACTGTACGTTCCATTGGCTTCTCTCTGGCCTGGATATGCAAGTATAAATGATTATACAATATATATGGGGTGGGCGAAGCTACACTTTGAAGCAAGTTAAATACATATATCTCTTTATGTACCATATTGCTCTCGTTCACCATGCTTACTAAAGGGAAGTGTATGGCTCAAGTCTGTTCTGCATCAATAAAGATCAAGAGCTCACTGCTGGAGACAGTGAACCACTTCTGACAATGTGAAAGCATTTCTTTTACAGTTTTTCATCGATGTCTCTATGAAGACCACCACCTAGCCAAGTTACCTCAGTAATATGATTAATGTCAAGCTCTGTTTTTTAATGTTAAAAAACAAAAGATCTTGTTGCCAAAACAGACAAATTTGGCTGGTTTAAGACTCCACTTAGGCAATGAGCCCAGTTCAAGTGCTTCTAAAAGGGGAAAGTGGGAATGTAGTCAGGAACAGAATGGAATCTGAGAGGAAGTGGGTGGAAGTGGATGGAAACTGCGTGGAATTTTGTTGGGATGATACTGTGATGGGAGCGGGACTGAAAAATTTCAACTCTGTTGTAAAGCGGCGAATTTGAAATTTCTAACATATATACAATCATTTGAAATATGCAGCACCCTCGTGTGTGTGTGTGTGTATGTGTATGCATTATTTATGTTTGCATTGTCTTAGGTCAAAGAAAACATTCCCCAAAGATGGATGGATTCTTCTTCTTTTTAGTTCTACTCATTTATTCAATTTCTCTGTAATCTATGTCCACCAAATACACAGATAGAAAGAAAAAAAAATCCACTAACATCCAGCAGGAGCTGGCCTCTGATAGACTTTCCCTTTAATCCGATTATCTGCTACCGTCCTCGTTTCCACCAATTTCTGTAAGCAGTTACTGTATTACACTAGAAGCTGTTGATTTTATCCACAGCGGCATTACTCAGTGACCAAAGAAAAAGAATATAATGCTGAGCTCTGAGAGGCTGAGGCAACCAGAACACCCAGGAAGTCTGCCGTTCACCTCATAAAGCCGCCATTCAGGGGATTAGGAATTCTTGATACTTTAACTGCTTTATGGACAAACATCAGTCATTTTGTTGTTCCACTCTTCAATGAATTTATTGGGAGCAATGACTACACAACCTTGAGCATAACCATAGGAGGTGGTGGGAGATGTTCAGGTTTGTACTCCCCCTGAAATATATGTGAAGAGTGTTGCAACTGATCGATCACAGACGGAATGTGATTCACATGTTTTCTAAACCCCCCAGTAATGAATTGCCTCTGACCTTGAGCACATCTTATGCTGTTTGTGATTCTTTTGGAGCTTCCTTCATTAGGTTTTTTTTTTTTGAGTCATTAATGTTAGGCAGCAGAGTTGAAAAGGGAAGTTTGACAAAAGGAATCTCTAGTGCAGGGGTGTCGAACTCCAGGCCTGGAGAGCTGCAGTGGCTGCAGGTTTTCATTCAGACCCTTTTACTAATCAGTGACCAGATTTCACAGCACTTTTTCTTCATTCCCCACTACAGAGCACAGTACACAAAACACTGAAACCAAAACACAGTGCTTTCTTCCTTCTCTCTATCTCTGCTGCCTCCACTCCTGTTCCATCTAGGCTTCGTCCACCTCCTCACGACTCTGGCTCCTCGAATGGAGTGAGGTGGCCCCTTTTATAGGTCCCCCAGATGTGCTCCGGTTGCTCCCAGATCTTCCTCATGAAGCACTTCCAGGTGTGGTGGAAGTGCTGCAACCCAGGGCTCAGAAACTGTCCAGGCGCCCCCTGGCAGTGGCGAAAGACCCCAGCAGGGTTGAGCTTCAAAGCTGTCCTCTCATGTTCCAGGGGAGGTATTGCCCTGATTCGCTTAGGTATCATTTCTAGCCACAAAAATCAGACCATCATAGTTGGCAGATGCATCCGTAGCCCTCGGGGGACACTTAAAAGACCACTGCACTATTATTATCCACTCAAAACAAGCTCAGTTTCTCCTTCCCGAATGGCTTCAATGCACTGAAATTCTCAAACATTTCCACAGTTTTGACAAATTCGAAGTGAAGCAAATTAAGCGGCATTCACTCATCAGTGCTGATAAAGTGAAGAAGAACTGATGGACTGGAAAGGAAAAACAACCAATCAGAACCCTGTATTGGCATCATAGTATAAAAGCAGAGTAGCAGCATTACATACCAGACTTGCAAAAATGGCTTACTAGAGTTTGTCGAACAAACACGGTTATCCATACTGTAGTTGGGACAACTATTTTTAAACACATATCAACCAAATGACCCTTTGGTTTTCACTACTGTACACAATTTTGGTGTTTGCTTAAAACGCAATACAGAAGCTTATTGTATTTTAATTCATGTCCTTAGATTGTGTGCCATAAGTAGAATACAATCAAGCAAGAGGCTGCTCCGAGTTTACGGCATTTCAATTCAAGACCACGCATTAATGATGGCAAAACTGAACGTAATCAAAAGGTGGGGTAAGGGGTTTCAAATGTTGGGGCAAGAGGTGTTCCAATTAAAACTGTATTCACCCTAAAGATGGGGAATAGGGAGTTGATAAGGCAAGGGATTCGCCGTTTCATTGAACAGGTGCAAAAATGTGATGAAAATTTTGAATGGTTGCTGGTAACAGAAGCAGCAACAGAGGAAGAACTTCCAACTGCTACAGTTACATCCTTAGAATGTATTTAAGAGCTAATGTCCAGGAGAGATATAGCATACAATTATGGAGATCATCAATTGGGGTGTTTGTAGAGCAAAATTCCACTAAATATGGTTTGTAATTACTTACAGGTGGGGATGATAGTACTGGCTATTACTAAAAATTTGACTTTAGGCCAGGACTATCAGAAGAAAAATGGAACAATATGATATAAGGCAGGCATGCCACATGATTTAAACAACAAAAGAGTCAACGTTTTAGTGAGACCTAAAACATACTTTTTACAATTTCGGTCAATCACTCCACATCATTGAAATGTATGTGTGCCGCCACCAAACATAAATGGCTGTTTAATATTTCTCACCCCAGTTGTTGACATCTCTTGCCCTGTCTTTTTGATGCTGATTGGTCATTTAATTACATTCAATTTTGTCCTGATTAATGCATGGGGTTGAATCAAAATGCAGTGCAAACATCCCCGGGTTATAAAGAAGATCCGTTCCAAAGTCTTTTTCGAGTCGATTTTCTAGGCGTCGGAACAGGCACATACAGTTCTTATTTAGCGTCAGTTACTATATACTCTCCTGCCAAGAAATGGGCAGGTGATTAATTTACTGAGCTAAACTGGGAGAAGCCTGTTGAAGATAAAAGCAAAACAAATAAAAGTAAACCTAGCTACTAAATCCTAACAAGAAACAAGAATCAAAGTCAAACCAAACCAAACAAATCTCGCAAGAAGTGCAATAACATTTTTATTTATTTAGGAAGTTTGTATCTGCAGATCAGATAATGAAAGGAACTCCCAACTGACCTTTTATCCCATCACACCAATTATATGCGGGTCATGACCTTACAGGCCACACCCCTTACAATACAGGAAGTGGCGCCAACGAGAACTCTCAAAGCGGCGATGAGAGAAGGACCTAAAAAAGTAAGAGTTCAAGGCATAGAAAATACCACGTGAAACCTAATCATGACATATATATTTTTCCCTTTTATGCATATAAAACACTCAAGAAGCACTTAAATATATTAAACATAATATGGGAATACATAATAATACTAATAATACAGTAATAATTAAAGTAACTACAGAGAGAGAATCTTTATACTTTAAAAATGTTCTGAGCGTTGATCGACTATAGACTAATGTTTTTCCAATGACCGATGCCATTTCACCTCTTTCCGATCGCTTTATTATTTCCATTTTTTTTTCTTACAATCGTAATTGTATTATATCACCGGTTTTCGAAACATAGTTACGATTGTAAATAAGAGAAAAATTGAAGCCAAATACAAAGTTACACGCTCAACTCAGTGTTAACAACAGCGTGATCTGACTTTCTTCCTCAAACCAGCGAGTCGCCGGAGCCGGAAGCCACGCAATGTTTTCAGGAGTGTCGTAAAGAACAGTAGTGCGAATGTTCATTATTACAAACCATTGTATTTAATTTGAAATTTTAATATATGGCAGTCCATTCTTAAGTGCGAGTTGCCTGTGTGTTGGACATTCTTAACCCGGGGATTGCCTGTATAATCGGAGAAGCTGCTAAGCAAAATGCAACACGTTTGCTTTGATTTTAGTTATGACACACGATCTATGGACATGGATTAAAATGTAATATGCTTTCAGATTGCATGAATGCAGCTGAATTGTGAAAATTGTGCGTCGTAGTAAAAAATGGTCGATCATGTGTTTGATGCGTTCTAAATCACGACCAAATAAAACCGTGCTGAAATGAAATGCACCATATGCATATGCAGAGTCATTGCAGTGTAGTTAACATCTTTGCATTTCATTTTGGCACAAATGATCTTCCATAGTGGTCCACCTCAGGGCACATTCTCCAAATCAGGTCTAAATGAATGGAAAACGAACGTAAAAGGAAAGTCATTGCACAGCACAAAAAGCCCTTGGCCCTTCACTAAAATGTCTGACATTCAGAGGTGCTAATCAAATTCTGGTCTATTAAAAATACACTGAATAAATTTGTTTTTCCAATGATAATCAACCAAGGCATTATTGATTTTTAATAGACCCAGTTTAGCTGACTCCACTTTACCCTGGGACACCAAATTACCCATCAAGTGAATATTTATAAGAAAAGCAGTGGGGAAGCGAAAAAATCAAAGTTCAATCAATAAATGGGTGGACTTCAAAATGACAAGAGTAATAGCCAGTTAAATTCAGTCGTATGTATTGTAATTAATGGAGCAGTGATTGAGCACCTTTATATAGCAGCATTCCAATTGATGCCCAGTTAGCTTAGTCTGGAGACCTAAGCACATTTGGGCCAAAAATGAGCTGAATGAACATCAGTGGAAAGAAAAGAGGAACAGAGGCAGATCTTTTGGAATTTTAATCTCAGCCATAAATTACAAAGCTAAAATAGAAAACAAACATGAAGGATGTCTGGAATGGACAGGTCATAATTACTGGACTCAAGCAATCCAGTGTTCATGTGCTTAAAGGGGATGTGGACAAAGCTAAAGGCAATGTTTTAATACACCGCAAACCCAATGGAACCAATGACCAGTCTCCCTGCACCATCCCCGCTACTTCAACAACTCCTACTATGTCCACTGGAATGGCCAGTGATAAGTTTACCTCTCACCATCATTGGGGACTGTCCATAACTGAAGACCAAGTAAGGAGACAACTGAGGAGGCTACATACAGGAAAAGCTGCAGGACCAGATGGAATCAGTCCTTGAGTTCTTAAGGCCTGTGGTGACCAACTTTGTGGTCTCCTCTGTCACCTGTTCACTCTGTCCCTAAGGTTTCAGAAGGTGCTGCTTCTGTGGAAAAAAATATCCTTTATTGTTCCTGTTCCAAAGAAAATGGGCACCACTTCACCTAATGAGTACACACCAGTGGCACTTACATCACATATCATGAGGACCTTTGAGATACTGGTCCTGGACTACATGAGTCCTCTTGTGGTAGACCACCTGAACCCACTACAGTTTGCCTATTGGACAAAGATTGGAGTGAAGGATGCTATTATCTGTCTGCTCCAGAAGGGTTATTATCACGTGGACAAAGCTGGCAGCACTGTGAGGATGATGTGTTTTGATTTCTCCAGTGCCTTCAATACATACCAGCCATCTCTGTTAAGGGGTAAACTCAGGTATATACAGGTGTCCTGGGTAATGGACTATCTGCCCAGATTGTGAAGGTCAAGGACTGTGTCTCTGATATGGATGTGAGCAGCAATGGAGCACCACAAGGAACAGTCCTCTCTCCTGTTCTCTTCACTCTGCACACCGATGACTATAAATACAACAGCAGGTCATGTCACTTGCAGATATTCTCAGATGATTCTGAACTTATGGGGTTTCACAGACACTGAGGAATGGAGTTAGGGGGAGAACTTTGTTTCTTGGTGCAAAGAGAATTGTCTGCAACTTAACATCAGCAAAACCAAGCAACTAGTTATTAATTTTCACCACACCAAAGAGTCTCCATGTCTGGTCACTATTCAGAGAGTGGATGCAGAGGTGGTCTACTCCTAGAAATACTTGAGGGTTCACATTAAAGACGGGTTGGACTGGAAGTATATATGAAAGGACAGAGCAGGCTCTTCTTCCTTAGAAGATTCAGTTTCTTTAATCTGGGAAGTGACATCCTTCAAATTTTCTACAACTCTGTGATGGCCAGTGCGATTTTCTACTCTGTTGTGTTCTGGGCTGGTAACATCACTTCAAGAGAGGTCCACTGAATCAACAAGCTAATTAAAAGGGCAGGCTCAGTTATGGGAGACACTCTGGACCTCTGGAGGTCGCAACAAAGGAGGGAATGAAAACAAAACTCAGTGCCATAATGGACAAAGCTGCACATCATCTCCTTGACATACTAACACTAAGGATGAATCATTCGGTGGAAGAGTGTCAGGAAACACTATGGGGATCCTTTACATGGAAAGCAATATGCCTGCATAAGCCCTCATGTATATCTGTGGATCTATTCAATAGTGCCTTTCATGTCTATCTATCTATCTATCTATCTATCTATCTATCTATCTATCTATCT
>JANRMT010062861.1:18130785-18149461 GCA_026402145.1 Polypterus bichir lapradei | reverse complement strand
ATATATATATATATATATATATATATATATATATATATATATATATAGTTTATCTCAACTGCATTTGGAAGGAGAGTCATTCTTGTCAGAGATAAAGACTGCTTGCCTCTGTATGTAGGGGAGCAAGAAATGAAAATAATCACTGATCCTCCGCTGTCAGTCACACTGATGACTAGTGAGTGCGAATGTCTGTGTAGCATAAGAGCATCTCAAGGCATCACCGGAGACTGCTAGGAAACAAAACAGCAAAGATGATGAAGGAGATGAATTCTTCAAGAAATATTAGCTTAGCACAAATAGTGGAAAAGCAGTAAAGAGTGGAATTCAGAGCGGAGAGATGAGACCAGTGAATTCAAGTTTTCAGATAAAGCTTCAGTTCCTATTTATGCACGTGATTGATGATTGTTACACAGTTTTATCAGTGTGTGTTTTTAGGTGTGAAGGTTATGGACGATTCACGTTTTTAATGCTAGGCAAAAACTGCATTGATAATTTAAACATCAATGAAATCAAAGGTGTCTTTCCAAAGCATGCTGGGCATTTTTTTTCTTCTTCTCCTTCACTGACTGATAGTTTTCTGTCAGCAAACTGGTAGATAAATGTTTTGAGCAAAAATGGGGAGATATGTGAAAAACAAAATAAAACAAAAAAAGAGGCTACACTGAAGCCCAATACGAGAAACAATCATAATAAGCAAATAATACCCATTTTGCAGCCAGGGCATAATATACGGGTGGCTGCCCCAAACCTTTTTTGATGTCTCATATCAATCCTTGTCACAATAGAAAAAAACCCAATCTAAATCCGTTAAGTAATTCTCTCATGAAAGTGGACAGACATACAGACAGACAGACGTTGGATTTTATATATTGTGATGGACGGCCCGCAGCTCAACCCGGCCAACACACCCAGGATGCTAGATGGTGACTTCCCTGCAGCTTAGCGGTGCCCCGGATTCATGCAGGGCACTATGGGAGATGGAGTTTGGCTTTACAGCCCTGCTGGGTACCGTGGGTGCCACCGGGTGACGCTGCAGGGAGACACAGGGATTTTTATTTCCCATATATCCCGGAAGTACTCCCAAGACATGGGGACAGAAGGACAGAAGTACTTCCGGGCTGAAGAAAATACAAGTCTCCATCTGACCCGGAAGTGCTGGTGAATCACATGGACGGAAGGACAGAAGCACTTTCGGGTCAAGAACTATATAAATGACTAGTGGAGACCCAGCGAGGAGCCGGAGGTGGGAGGGAGTGTGACGGAGCTGCTGCGTGGAGAGAACTGTTATATTTATTGTATTAGTTTATTGTTATTGTGGTGGATGTGGTGTTGTGAGGACACTTTTGATGAAAGAAAATTTTAAAACCTTCTTAGTGCTTTTACAATTGTGTCCAGAGTATCTGTCTGTTGGGTTTCATGGGGCAACAGCACCCTCAAATGTCCACAATATATAAAGATAATAATAAAAAGAATGGGAAACCAAGACTACTTCCTTGCTGACCTCAGACAGTGCAGCTAATACCACACTGACTGTGAGTATAAAAAAAACGTTAGATGTACAGTATATACAGTGCCCTCCATATTTTTTGGGGCATTGATGCATTTCTTTATGATTACCCCCTCTGCTCTACAGTTTAAAATTACAAATCAAACAATTCCAACGTGATTAAAGTGCACATTGCAGACTTTCATTTTGATCACACCATGTAGAAATGACAACACTTTTTTTCCCGATGGGCTCCTCATTTCAGGGCACCATGATATTTGGGACAATTGGTGTCACAAGTGTTTGTGATTCCTCAGGTGGGTTTCATGGCTTCATAAGATACCTCGGTGTGCTTCTACTTTGTAGAGTCTGTAGTCGCCATTGTTCAACATAAGGAAAAGAGTTGTGCCAATGAAAGTCAAAGAAGCCATAATGAGACTGAAACCCAAGAATAGGACCATTCCGCACATCAGTAAAACCTTTTAGGATGACCTAAATCAACTGTCTGGAATATCATGAAGAAGAAAAAAAATGCACTGGTGAGCTCAGTAATCGCAAAGAGTCTGGTAGGCCAAGGAAGACCTCCACTGCTGATGACAGAAGAATCCTCACTGTGGTAAAGAAAAAGCCCCAACCGTCAGTCTTCAGGAGGCAGATGTGGATGTGTCAGAGACGGCGGTCAGCAGATGACTTCATGAACAGAAATACAGAGGCCACACTGCAAGATGCAAACACTAGTTAGCCGCAAAAACAGGATGGCCAGATTACAGTTTGGGAAAAAATGAGTTAAAAGGGAAAAGGTCTTGTGGATAGACGAGACAAAGAGGAATCTGCATCAGAGTGATGGCGAGAGCAAAGTGTGGAGACGAAAAGGAACTGCCTGAGATCCAAAGCAGACCACCTCATCTCTTAAATGTGGTGGTGGGGTTGTTATGACTTGGGCATGTATGGATGCCACCGGTCCTGACACACTTCTCTTTGCTGATGATGGAGCTGCTGATGGAGCTGCTGATGGCAGTCGCACAATAGAAACATCTGATCTGCTCAAGTTCTGGCAAATTCCTCCAAACTTATTCAACAACAAGATAATGATCCCAAACATACTGCTAAGGCAACAAAGGAGCATTTCAGAGCTACAAAATTGAAAATTCGTCAATGGCCAAGCCAGTCACCTGATTTAAATCCAATTGAGCAGGCCTTCTATAAGCTGAAGAGAAAACGTAAGGGAATAAGCCCCTGAAACAAGCAGCAGTTCAAGATGGCAGCATTAGAGGCTTGGCAAAGCATCACCAGAGACAATCCTCTCATGAAGGATCACCTGATGATGTCTGTCCCTGTCATTACATACAAGGGAGATGCGACAAAGTCCTAAATATCACTGCTTTAATAGACCCTGTGTCCCAGACAGTATGGTGCCCTGAAATGGGGTAAGTGATTGAAATGCAAGCAAATCCCCTTAAATAAAAATCTGCAATGTGAACTTTAACTCTTTGAGGGCTGAATATTTTTTCCAAAAACTCAGTTTTCTGAAAAGCACCCAATGCATTGGCTTCACACATAAATCAACATAAAACGTCTGTTGCTGCGTGCTGTGGTTGCTGTTGGCAGCTGTTTGGCATCTCTGGCAGCAGTGGCTGTGCAGGGGGGGCTCGATGGCCAGCAGGAATGCACGGCGGGCCGGCTACCTCATTGTCTTCGCACAGCAGGTGGGTGACGGTGGCGGTTGCAGTGTGACCCAATATGTTTTGTATCTTTTGTCATCATAAGTGGTGGTCCTCCTAGGCGAATGCTGCTGTAGGCGTATCAGCTACACAAACGTGTTCAGCACCACCATCAACTGGGGACCGATAGGCTGATGCTGGTACCTCACTTTCGTTTTTGATATCCATCTCCAGAACACTTGCATCAAACTCAGAGTTCGAAAAGTCAGAGTCCGATTGAGCGATAATACGTAAAACGTCCATGGAGTGTTTTGCTTTGCACATTTGTTTTAGTCTCGCCAGATGTCAATGCCATTTTAGAGTCTGTTTGCTCTTTACTACTCACACACGCGCAGGGAACCGAGTCAAATCAACAAAGCTACGTAACTTTCCTTCAACCAAACAGAGTCAAACTAAAACATAAGGGCAAGTTTTGTCACAGTTTACAGCCCATTTCCATCCTCTACCCCTGAATTTCAACAAAAGTCAACATCAGCCCTGAAAGAGTTAATCACATCTGATTTGTTGATTTGTAATTTTAAAAGGGAGCAGAGTGCTAAATCAAAGAAAAAAGGGTCTTTGTCCCAAACATTATGGAGGGCACTGTATTTGAATTGAAAGAATGAAAATTATAACAAATGCCCATCAAGCAACGCTCTCCCCAATGCCTACCAACCACAAAAGTACAATACTCAGCTCAAAACACACAATCCTTAGTGAAATGATGGAAAATGATTGGAAAAAAGAAAGCCCAACAAGTCCTCAGAAAACCAAAATGACTGAAAAGTCAATTATATGGAATAGCTGAGGAGTCTACGCCGATGGATGGTATTTGTGTACACCACGGGTGTCAAACTCCGGTCATGGAGGGCCGCAGTGGCTGTAGGTTTTCATTCTAACCATCTTCTTCATTAGTGACCTGTTTTGGCTGCTAATTAACTTCTTTTGCTTTAGTTTTAATTAACTCAACTCAGGCCCCTTAGTTGTCTCTTTTTCTTTAATTAGCAGCCAAACAATAATAAGACACAAAACAAGCTGGCACATGACCAGCCCATCACACAATATGTGAAAATAAAGAAAGGTGATGGTCTTGGTGAGGTTGATCTCTCAGGTCACCAAAACATCTTGATGGTGTTCTTAGAAAAAACAGAAAAATCAACAGTTTTAGAAATGTCTGCTGTGGCAGAATGAGAGCAGCAACATGACATGGAGTTAAATAACAGGGTTTAATTAACAGCAAGAAGCTTCTCATTAAGAGATTGGTTGGAGTGAAATTGGTTGGAGTTTGAAATCCCAGTTTAGCTGGTCATCTCTTGGCTCATTTTGCGTCTCGTTTCTGTTTGGCTGCCATTTAATGAATAAAGGAATAAATTCAGAAGACTGAATCCTTAAAAACAGGGCCATTAAAATGAAGGGAAAAGGAGTTAACTAGCAGTAAAAACTGCTAACTGATTAGGAAAAGAGTCAGAATGAAAACCTACAGCCACTGCGGCCCACCAATTCGACACCCCTGATCTAGACAATAAAAAAAAATTGAAAAACAGTTTGCCAGGCTGGTAGGGTTTACCAAGGCCTACAAGCTTTTTGACATCATGAGAACTTGCAAACCCCAGCTAAACAATAACTAGACATGGGTTTCAAATTTTGTACTATTATTCCATAGACCTTAAAGAGTGGTGGCTGTGAGGCTAGGGATCTGCGCCCACAATCGGAAGGTTGCCGGTACAAATCCTGTAAACACCAGAAGCGATTCCACTCTGTTGGACCCTTGAGCAAGGCCCTTAGCCTGCAATTGCTCCATCCTGTGTATGACGTTAATCCGCATCCAGTCCTGCAATCAGGTCCTCCAATTTATAGGGAAAACTTGGAGGTTGGTGGCAGGATTGGCACTCCAGCCACCGTACAAAACCTCACACTGTTCCAGTGTGGTGCTGAGGTGTCACCCGCTGCACTCGGGTCCCACTCCAGGTGGTTCGCGTATGGTGGGAGCTGCAATGTGCTATCAGCTCATGGCTCCCAACGTCTCTCTGAAGACTCTGAACACTTGTGTCATTTGGATATAATAGTTTTTTTTTTATTTATTATTTTTAATAAATTTGAAAAAAAATTGTAAAATCTTGATTTGCTTTGTCATTCTGGGATACTGAGCGTTACTTCATGAGGAGAAAAAAATGAATGTAAATGATTTTTTGCACAAAGCAGCCACAGAGCAAAATGACTAAAAAAGTGATGGGGTCTGAACACTTTCGGAAGGCCCCGTGCAAAATAAATCAGAGGATTTCATTACAGTATCGCCTTCCTCAGACAATTGCTGGGCTTTTCTGGAAGTGAGGCTTAAATCATGGTGTTTGCCTGACACAGGACATCCTGAGAAGCTCCTGGCCAAGACAGTTTTCTTTTTCTTCCTCAAGCAGAGGAAAACAAACCACCAATATAACAGAGAGGCCTGGGAGCTTCACTGAGGAATCGAGAAAGTGAATAAAATACGACATTCAAGTGTGTGAAGTGCACTTCAAGTTAAAATTTAAAAAGCCGAGCAATTTAAGGCAAAGCACTTTAAGAGCACTTCACAGCTGGCTAGTTTCTCCTGGCAGATTACCAACAAAGCATGCAATATTCATTGTGTGCCTTGACTTAACATAATTCAGCACAATATTTGATTTAATAGTACAAAGATGACCGCTGAAATGGCACTTTAAAGAGGAGTGAAGAGCCCTCCTGAAGAATTCTTAGGCCATTTTTCAAAGCGGGGCTGACAGGCACCTTCTGGTGGGCTGAACTGGTCTGCATGCCACCTCTAATGCCTCAAATCATTCGACGCCATCGCATTTCGAAGGTTACCGCTGCTTAGGAGATGAAGTCGATCCTCTTTAGTAAACAACTCCTCGGGGATCACTTGAGCTGCTTCTCGGTAGCCGGGGCTTGTATTACGGAGGTCTTCAGCGCTTCTTGATTGAAATATGAACAGGCCTTCCTCTGAAGCACTCCATCGAGTTCCTATCAACAAGGTATTAATAGTATCCGTTAGTATAAACAGAGATTTAATTGTAAAGCGATTACTTGGTAAACAGGTGCTTAGTGCTATTAATCTGTTCTTTTAATCCTCTGACCTTCCGAGTCCCTCAAGATTAAGTCATCAATCCGGAGCATCTGACTTCAGGAGAGTAATACATACCTACCATAATGGCTGCTTTATGGACTTTTATTCTCAGGCTTTGGCCATCAGCGTTTTCTCTAATAATCATTTTGTCAATAGTGTCAGGTCAAATAAATACAATGGTAACGGTTGCTGCTGGCCCTGTAATGGCTTAGCCAATAGCAATGGCGCAGATGCACTTCATAATTCTGAATGCGAGACCAAGGAGTAGAAACGCACACAGGTGGTTCAAGAACAATAAGAAAGCCAAGGAGGGGAAGGCAATCTTGAGTTTGTTCATCAAGAAGAAAAGACAAGAACTGCACTATATGACCATCACATCTGTATGAGCAGGTTGGACATCCCATTCCAAAACCAAAGGTGGTACTATGGAGAGTCTCCACTCTTTTGGGAAGGCTTTCCACAAGATTTTGGTGAATATTTGTGGGAATGTGTGCCCATTCAACCAAAAAGAGCATTTGTGAGGTCAGGAAGACCTGCCTCATAATTGGTGTTCTAGTTCATCCTAAAAGTGTCCCATAGGGTCGAGTTCAGAGCTTTGTGAAGGCCACTCGGGTTCCTCTGTGTCTTTATGCACAGGGACACAGTTATGCTAAACCAGAAATGGGCCTTCCACAAAAGTGTTGGAAGCTCACGACTGTCTAAATTGTCCCTGTTTGCTGCACCATTAATGGTACCCTTCACTGGATCCAAGCGGCCTAGCCCAAACCATGAAACACAGCACCAGAACATTACTTTTCTGCCTCTAACCTTTACAGTAGGCATCATGCAGTCAGAAAGCAGCATCCTAATGGCATTTAAATTCATCCATCCGACTGCTAGATAAGTGACGCATGATTTATCACTCAGAAAACACATTTCCACTTCTCCAGAGTCCAATAGCACCATTCTTTACACCACTCCAGCCAATGCTAGACATCGTGCATAGTGATCTTAGGCCTGTGTGCAGCTGTTTGGCCATGAAAATCCATTTCACAAAACTCCTGATGTACAGCCCTTCACAATTTCGAACTCTGTTGAGAGTGATGCAACAGAGATTTGTACGCACAATGTGCATCAACACTGTGCGATGCGTGACATCATCGGGCACACTCCATTTTGTACCATCTGATATTAGGATTCCTGTGTGGTGTGCTTTGCTTTAGTCTGATCTTTCATTTTGCTAGTTTTCAAAACTTCGATTTTTGGTTTATGTTTAAAACTCAACATTTGATCAACTGTTTGTCCTGGTTACAACCCTTGCCTATTTTTTTTGACAACAAAATTCCACATATTTATCAAAATGCCCCACAAGAGATTGAGAACAGCCATCAACCCCTAACTTGTGCACAAAAAGGGCAGCAAAGGATCATTATAAATTGAAATTTTATTTTTAAAAATAGAAAAAAAGTCAAATAAATGCTCAACAGAGCAGAAAAAAGGCAAAAGCAGTGGCCTAAAAGGCAATTCATTGCAAATATGTCCAAGAATCCAAGAAAAACTGGCAAGAATTTCCCAGAAAAGAAAACAGTATATCCAAATCCAATCCCAAACCTCCACAATGAACAAAATGGTCTGCTGTTTCTCAGCCTTCTCAGCTGACTTAAGTAGCCATGGGGGAGGAGCCAGGTGTGGTGATGTAGGTCTGACCCCGCCTCCTGTGGCTCCACCTACAAAGAACAAGGTACAGAGGAACATTTAAAAATATAGTACAGTAATAATAGATATGATGGAAAATACATACAAATACAATACATAATAACTCAAAAACAATAAATAATAAAAAATAAAATACATAAACAGACATTAATATATAACACCAAGTACCAAATGGAAAACAATTGTGGTAAAGGCTCGACCATTAATCCTGAAATGCTAAAAAGATTTTCATATGCCGAGATCAGAAAAGCATTCTTCACCTCTCAGGCCCTATTAAGCTTAAAGAAAGCTTCTAGCATTAACATTCGCCTTTGAGCCCTGTTGCAAAAAAAAATACATACAACATAGAAAAGCTCAGAATGAGCATCTCTAAGATGGCTTCTACCAATCCATAAATATCAGCACATGGGCAACATCTTTGGCTTTTGCAATGTCATATGCTAGACAATGTATCCAGATCACAACCTAGGTTTTGTGTTACATCCAGGGTTTTTTTTACCATGGCTTGTGTTTATTTTCTGTAGTTTTTGTTATTCTTATTATTTTTAATATAATTTCTGTTAAGTTTGTTTAAGATTTAGCCCATGTATACATGGGATTTTCAGGAAACACTATTACATAGCTCTTTAGTGACCCAATATATATATAGTATAGTAGGGAGATGATACAAGGTGAGACCAAAAATAATTGGGGTACCAGCTGGGCAAAACCCTGTTTAATTCATTGCCACAAAAATACAGTAAATCTTTATAATGTAAATATACTCTCGGTGGCGTTGTAAAGACTGGCAAGTTGCTGTCATTTGTAAACATCTGAGGTATCTATGAGACCTTCCTCGTGGCTTGTCAGGGTCAATTTCAGGCGCCATTTCATGGGAGTATCTCTCCTTTATACTGGCTGGACTGGAAGGAGTGGGGCTTCTTTGGCTCTGTTGCACTCAAGGGGCGGTTTTTCGATTATCAAATGTTCACACAGAAAATAACAGGTCACAAAACACCAGCTGATTTCAATGCTCTTTCAACAGAGTTGACTTTTCCGTACATAGGAGGGCAGCCTGGCAATAGGGCAATGATTGAGATGAGAAACAGAATAGAACAGTAGTGAGGACTTAAAAATATTGGATTAGATATATTTCTGTACAAATGATTAACAAACAAAATCGCAGTATGCACAGCTAACCAGAAGCTCTAGTCAGGGTATGCCAGACTAAAGTGGTGAGTCTTCAGTCTGCATTTTAAAGTTGAGACTGAAGGGGCATCTCTTGTATTAGAAGGCAAATCATACCACAGCTTCGGGGTCCTGAAACTAAAAGCTCGACCTCCTACTGTTATTTTATGAATCCTTGGAATTTTAAGTAGGCCAGCATCTTGAGAGCTCAGTGAGCAATCTGAATATAATAATATTATTTTGTAATTACCTTGTATGCACCATACACATGTTTAGTTTTCCTAACTTTTGTAAATTGTATTAAACAAATCCATCTGTATTTTTACATCTATTATTTGTGAATTCATTTTGGTGTGGTGTTTTTCATTTATGGGTTGCAGAGTACCAGGGTGAACCCTGCCTAGAGCTCCTCCTGGACTTTGCCCAATGCTGATGTTTCATGTAACTGACTGGACAAATCAAGGAACACTTGCAATGTGCATTTGTGCAAATCAAGAATCTTAAACCTGTGATTGCACACTCTGATGAACGGGAGGTCTTCAGAACAGGTCATCCACCTGAACTTGGATGGGAGATTAACTAGGAAAATCTTGGGTCGCTGCTAGAAGAGGGGTTGGCAGGGCCAGCAGGGGGCACTTACACTGTGGTCTGAACGTGGATTCCAAATCCTCCAGTGCAGTGACTGGGACACTGTGCTGTTAAAATGATCCTGAGATATAAAATTGAAGTTCTGACTCTCTGTGAGTGGGTGTCCTTCGTAAAGAGTAGGGTGTATCCCAAAGTCCTGGCTAAATTGTCCATCACAACCCTATCCATTCTGACCACCAATCATCCCCTGTCTCTAATTGGCTATTACTCTCATCCCTTCACCACCTAATAGCTAATGTGCGGTGAGTGTACTGGCACAGAAAATGACTGCCGTCGCATCATCTAAGTCAGTGTTTCCTAACCTCGGTCCTGGGGACCCTCTTGTGGCTGCAGGTTTTTGTTCCAACCAGATTCCTAATCAGTGACAACACCTGATAACTCATTTAATTAGCTGGGATTATTTTTCTTTTATTCTACATTCAGAAAAGCACAGCAGCATGATTTTTACATTTATAAGACATTTAGAAATATTTCTGCTTTTGCTATAGATTTAAATGCTTAAATCTCTTTTGTTGATTTCATTATATCTTGCCCTGTCTCTGTGCAGTTTTTCCCCTTCGTTGTGTCTTATTAATGACAATTAAAAATGAGCAGAGCAGACACGCTGGCAAACAACACGGAATAATCAAAGGCTGCAAGTACTTTAGCATCAGACCCACTAATTAGTAAATAATGGATTAATTAAACACCTAGAAAAGTACAATGAAAATCAAGATAAAAATATTGTTAAAAAGAAAAAAAAACATTACTCCCATATAACCTCTTGGTACATTTTAATATTATATATATATACAGGGTGGGCCATTTATATGGATACACCTTAATAAAATGGGAATGGTTGGTGATATTAACTTCCTGTTTGTGGCACATTAGTATATGTGAGGGGGGAAACTTTTCAAGATGGGTGGTGACCATGGTGGCCATTTTGAAGTCAGCCATTTTGGATCCAACTTTTGTTTTTTTCAATAGGAAGAGGGTCATGTGACACATCAAACTTATTGGGAATTTCACAAGAAAAACAATGATGTGCTTGGTTTTAACGTAACTTTATTCTTTCATGAGTTATTTACAAGTTTCTGACCACTTATAAAATGTGTTCAATGTGCTGCCCATTGTGTTGGATTGTCAATGCAACCCTCTTCTCCCACTCTTCACACACTGATAGCAACACCGCAGGAGAAATGATAGCACAGGCTTCCAGTATCCGTAGTTTCAGGTGCTGCACATCTCGTATCTTCACAGCATAGACAATTGCCTTCAGATGACCCCAAAGATAAAAGTCTAAGGGGGTCAGATCAGGAGACCTTGGGGGCCATTCAACTGGCCCACGACGACCAATCCACTTTCCAGGAAACTGTTCATCTAGGAATGCTCAGACCTGACACCCATAATGTAGTGGTGCACCATCTTGCTGGAAAAACTCAGGGAACGTGCCAGCTTCAGTGCATAAAGAGGGAAACACATCATCATGTAGCAATTTTGCATATCCGGTGGCCTTGAGGTTTCCATTGATGAAGAATGGCCCCACTATTTTTGTACCCCATATACCACACCATACTATCAATTTTTTTGTTCCAACAGCCTTGGAGGGATCTATCCAATGTGGGTTAGTGTCAGACCAATAGCGGTGGTTTTGTTTGTTAACACAAACACAATGGGCAGCACATTGAACACATTTTATAAGTGGTCAGAAACTTGTAAATAACTCATGAAAGAATAAAGTTACGTTAACACCAAGCACACCATTGTTTTTCTTGTGAAATTCCCAATAAGTTTGATGTGTCACATGACCCTCTTCCTATTGAAAAAACAAAAGTTGGATCCAAAATGGCCGACTTCAAAATGGCCACAATGGTCACCACCCATCTTGAAAAGTTTTCCCCCTCACATATACTAATGTGCCACAAACAGGAAGTTAATATCACCAACCATTCCCATTTTATTAAGGTGTATCCATATACTGTAAATGGCCCACCCTGTATATACAGTATATATAAAAAGGAAGAGACTCGACACACGTAAAAAGGTTTGGTGCAGCCACCCATATAATATTCCTAGATTCAAGGGTTTGTTTTTTCATTTAACAGAGCAGTTGATTGTAGAGAGTCCAAGACAGAACTGATGAAGGTTGGAAAAGATGGCGGTTTTAAATGGTCAGACAGGAAGTGATGTAGGTTGACCGAAAGTGATGTTTCTCTGACATCAGCCTCGGAGCCGGGACCGGAAGTGACATTCTTCTGGGCGCCGGAACTGGAAGTGACGTTCTTCGCGCCGGAACTGGAAGTGACGTTCTTCTGGGCGCCAGAACCGGAAGTGACGTTCTTGATTCATATAGGTTTTCCCGTGGCTGGTCTGTAGAGATAGCAGGAGAAGGTTTAATGCACCCCGCCCTCCCCTGGCCTGGCGTGGAACTACCTTTACTTGGTCCACACAACGTCCCCCTATTCGCACGTGTGTAACTATATATATATATATATATTGTCGCAGATGGCTGGGGGGGCGACCCAGCCATGACGCCCAGGAAGACCTAAGGAGGGCTAACGCCTCCCCCAGACCATGTGGGGGCGATTGCCCTGGTCCCTATGGGGAACACAGGTACAGAGCTTTGACGCTCAACCCTGTAGGGGCCCCAATGCCTTGGAAGCCCTGGACCTCAGCACTTCCACCACACCCGGACGTTCTGGGGGGAAGAGGAGCAGGGACCCCCGGAGTGCTTCCAGGGAAGATTGCCGGGAAGCACCTGGAGCACATCCGGGTGTGTATAAAAGGGGCCGCCTCCCTTCATACAATGACTTGAGTCGGGTGAAAGAAGAACGACGTCTGGGAGGAGGCAAGGAGGCGGCCTGAAGAGAAGTGAGGCATTTGTTTGGTGGCCTGGACTTGGGGACTTTGGGGTTGTGTGGCACTTGTACATAATAGATGATGGTAATAAAACGTGTGTTGGGTGACATTGACGTGTCCGCCTGTCTGTGTCCGGGCCAGCCACCACAATATGTATATATATATTTACTAAACTTACTTTTCTAATTTCCATACTGTTCCCAAAACACAGAACTTGGGAAATAACACATCACTTAATTAGCCCAGGAGTCCAATTAAAAACAGAAGCTGGCTGGAACAAAAACCTGCAGCCACAGTGTGCCCCCAGGACCGAGGCTGGGAAACACTGATCTAGGTCAATGGTTCCCAACCTTTTTTTTTGCCATGCCCCACCTAGGTCTTTCGAAAATCATGATGTCCCCCACTGTAACATATACCTTATTATTATTACTACCTATTCAAAAAGTGAATTCCTGAACACGTGGAGGAAACCCATAATGTCATTAAGTTGGTCTAAGCAAGCTTCCAAAGAACATGGAAGCAAAAGAGGGAAAGGATGGTTGAAGTGCTGACAAAGAAATCACTAAGAAATTGTTAAAAAAAATAATGTAATATGAAAATACAGCAAATAAAGTTTTGAAAACATATAAGACAGATGTTATATTCACAAATATAAAATAACTTTAATGACAGCTTTTTCTATAATATTTTGATCATTTTATATTTTTGTTATATTGCAAAATTTTATAATCACTGTTACAATTCATATTATTGTAATGAAAAAAACGATTTCTAAGTATAAAAAGCCAAGCTGGTTGTAAAATCATAAATTAAAGCATTCTTCACTATCCCTTCTATGCTTATATAAATATGTAAATGTCTCTGTAAAAAATAAAAATGATTTGTTTATTTCTTTCTATTATTTTTAACAGTGAATGTCTGTTTTTTCATTTTATAAATTGTTTAACGTACCTAAATTCTCAAATTGCCCCCCGAAAAAATCAAATTGCCCCCCGGTGGGCGTGCGGCCTACAATGGGAATCATCGATCTAGGTGGATGCTGCATGTTGGTGGTGGTTGAAGTAGCTCCCCACTCTATGTAAAGTGCCTTGAATAATGGGAAGAGTGCTATATAAATGTAAAGAATTATTATTATTATGCTTTTCCTGTTTTTGTGAGAGAAACATGGAGAGAAGGTGTAATCCAGCATGGCATCTGAAGGCAGGATACTGGATCTGTGAGGCAGAAACACTAACCTCTGCACTGCCACCCACATATTGGTTAGCTGCTATTCCATACCACACATACACTTTATAATTATTTCATATTTCTGAAAGAGAAATTGACCAAAAATAAGTAAATATTTAAAAGCCGGTTTCATATTTCATATCATGATGCGCTCGCTTAGGTGGTTTCACGAGGCTGCCAAGTGACTGATTTCAGGGCTCACTTATGGCCATTAAGTATCACATGGATATGGAGGTGTAGGAGACCTGATAATTGCTTGAACACCAATAAAGAAAAAGAAGGACAGCCAGGATAGAAAATGGATGAATGGCAGAACACAAGAAAGAAAGAAAGAAAGAAAGAAAGAAAGAAAGAAAGAAAGAACTTTACTCTGCCAAATCACAGTCTGGGATTGATGCCCTCCAGTGTTTCTTTAACTGCACTCTCCCTACAAACCTATTTGGTACGATTTGTCCCCAAAAATCTGTGATAACCTGATTTCATTTTCATCTCTGGATTTTTATTTTGAAGCAGGTACATTCAGCCTCTCCTTTTTTCTTTGTCTTCTGCCTTCCATCATCTCACAAAGCCCATAAATATTCTTCTTATATTCTTTTTTTTACAGTTCATGTGTTGAGGCGTTGTGTTTGATTAAAAGCATTGCAAACTAAAGCAAAGGGAAGAAAAAAAAATTAAGTCCTGGGAATAAGTTTGTCTTATTAAAATGCACAGCGAGTCCATTCTTACTAGGCAACTGACAGATAAAAAATCTAAACCCCTTTAAATATAAAATATAGCATTCCTCGCAATTCTCTTCATTCTTGGTTGCAGGCTTCATATTCCCTAACCAGTAATAAGAAACAAATTTGCAATGTTTTTACTACAAGAAAGATGGCATTCATAAACATGGGAGGTAGTATATCAATCATGATGGAATATACATTAAAAGAGGATACCAAAAGCACAAGTGTCTGACTTTATGAAAATATGAACCTAAAGCATATTAAACGCACTGAGCGAGATCCAGAATTTGTGATTGCTGTAGAAACAAACTCTGCTTCAGCGGCGCACCCGACACTCAGGCCTAGTGTTCAGGCCTCAGATTTCAATTTGCTTTTAAGAGAAATAAAAAAGCAAGCAAATCATGTAAAGGAAAAATGTAAGACAACTGTAAATTAACCAGCAAAGTCGAGCGATGTGTTGTCCAAATGTGAAGAACTTTTTGTTTCCCATTGTCATCTTTCTCATTATCTTAGAAAGAAAGAGTGAATTTATTTCCCATTAAATTAAGGTCCCAAACCTGGGATGCCAGTACGAACATGATGGTTACATATGCACATGCATTCTGACGCTCGCTGTACCCGGGCCTGATTCTGTTTCGTTGTGGACTCATACTGGCTTTCTACTCCTGTGTAACACCTCCACGTGTTTACTGTGCAGACTTATCTGAGTACAATGTAATGACCGCCTTTGTGCTGTGCTTTCATTTTAATTTCTGCTCTTATTTACTTTGTAAAGAAATGCACCTGTATGGAATGAATTTATTACCTAAAGAATGACTGTATGCTTTACTAAACAGAATTAAAAAATAAGCAGACTTTACTTCATATATCCCCTTTTACACTTAAGGACAGATGCTTACCTTGAAGTCAGTGCATGCTGAGTTTGGCTCTGACCAACCTAAACTAAGTTTTGAAATACCACCTTATGTTATATCACCTTCCTTAAGTTCGATAGCGTATATCCTATTACAGTACAGTACAATACAGAATTTTAGATAGTATAGCATAGTATAGCATAGCATAGCATAGCATAGTATAGTGTAGTGTAGTGTAGTGTAGTGTAGGGCAGTGTAGAGTAATGTGATATAATATAGTGTGGTGAAGTATAGTATGGTACAGTGTGATATAGTGTGTGTAGTATGAGCATGTTGTGCTACAAAGTAGTATAGTGTGGTGCAGTATAATTCAAGGCTGCATAGTATAGGATAGAATAGTATAGTATAATATAGTATAGTATACATTAGTATAGTATAGGGAAGTGTGTTAAAGTGCAGTATGGTATAATATAGGATTGTGTAGTAAATGCATAGTATAGTATAGTATAGTGTACTGTGGTATAATATAGAGACTAAATGGAAGGGGAGTAACTCCAGCTGGATCGGAGGTGGATTCAAATTCTTCTATCATGGTGTGGATGGGAGGAGAAACGGAGTAGGGGTTATTCTGAAGGAACAGTATGTCAAGGGTGTTTTGGAGGTGAAAAGAGTGTCAGACAGAGTAATGATTATGAAGCTGGAAATTGGAGGTGTGATGATGAATGTTGTTAGTGCATATGCCCCGCAAGTTGGGTGTGCAGTGGATGAGAAAGAAGATTTTTGGAGTGAGTTGGATGAAGTGATGAACAGTGTAGCCAAGGGAGAGAAAGTGGTGATTGGAACGGATTTCAATGGACATGTTGGTGAAGGGAACAGAGGAGAAGAGGAGGTGATGGGTAGGTATGGTGTCAAGAAGAGGAATGAAGAAGGTCAGACGACAGTGGTCCAAAAGGATGGACATGGCTGTTGTGAATACGTATTTTAAGAAGAGGGAGGAACATAGGGTGATGTACAAGAGTGTAGGAAGATGCACACAGGTAGATTACATCCTATGCAGAAGAGTCGATCTGAAGGAGATTGAAGACTGCAAAGTGGTGGAAGGGGAAAGTGTAGTTAAGCAGCATAGGATGGTGGTCTGTAGGATGACGTGGAAGATCAAGAAGAGGAAGAGAGTGAGGGCAGGGCCAAGGATCAAATGGTGGAAGTTGAAAAAGGAACACTGCAAGGTTGATTTTATTGAGAAGGTGAGACAGGCACTGGGTGGCAGTGAAGAATTACCAGACTTTTGGGAAACTACAGCAGATGTAGTAAGGGTGACAGCAAGAAGGGTGCTTGGCGTGACATCTGGACAGAGGAAAGAGGAAAAGGAAACCTGGTGGTGGAATGAGGAAATACAGGAGAGTATACAGAGGAAGAGGATGACAAAGAAGAAGTGGGATAGTCAGACAGATGCAGAAAGTAGACAGGAGTACAAAGAGATAAGGCGCAAGGTGAAGAGAGAGGTGGCGAAGACTAAAGAAAAGGCGTATGATGAGTTGTATGAGAGGTTGGACACTAAAGAGGGAGAAAAGGACCTGTACCGATTGGCTAGACAGAGGGACTGGACTGGGAAAGTTGTGCAGTAGGTAATAAAGGATAAAGATGGAAACATACTCACAGTCGAGGTAGGTGTGTTGAAAAGATGGGAAGAGTATTTTGAGAGGCTGATGAATGAAGAGAACGAGAGAGAGAAGAGGTTGGATGATGTGGAGATAGTGAATCAGGATGTGCAATGGATTACCAAGGAGGAAGGACAGCTATGAAGAGGATGTAGAATGAAAAAGCCGTTGGTCCAGATGACATACCTGTGGAAGCATGGAGGTGTTTAGAAGAGATGGCAGTGGAGTTTTTAACCAGATTATTTAATGGGATCTTGGAAAGTGAGAGGATGCCTGAGGAGTGGAGAAGAAGTGTACTGGTGCTGATATTTAAGAATAATGGATGTGCAGGACTGTAGAAACTACACGGGGATAAAATCGACGAGCCACAGCATGAAGTTATGGGAAAGAGTAGTGGCAGCTAGGTTAAAAAGTGAGGTGATGATTAGTGGGCAGAGGTATGGTTTCATGCCAAGAAAGAGCTCCACAGATGTGATGTTTTCTCTGAGAGTGTTGATAGAGAAGTATAGAGAAGACCAGAAGGAGTTGCATTGCATCTTTGTGGAGTTGGAGAAAGCATATAACAGGGTGCCTCAATAGGAGTTGTGGTATTGTATGAGGAAGTTGAGAGTGGCAGCGAAATATGTAAGAGTTGTACAGGATATGTACGAGGGAAGTGTGACTGTGGTGAGGTCCGCGGTAGGAGTGATGGATGCATTCAAGTTGCAGGTGGGATTACATCAGGGATCGACTCTAAGCCCTTTCTTATTTGAAATGGTGATGAACATGTTGACAGACGAGATTAGACAGGAGTCCCCGTGGACTATGATGTTTGCTGATGACATTGTGATCTGTAGCGAGAGTAGGGAGCAGGTCAAGGAGAACATGGAGAGGTGGAGATGTGCTCTAGAGAGGAGAGGAATGAAGGTCAGTAGGAACAAGACAGAATACAAGTGTGTAAATGAGAGGGAGGTCAGTGGAATGGTGAGGATGCAGGGAGTAGAGCTGGCGAAGGTGGATGAGTTTAAATACTTGGGATCAACAGTACAGAGTAATGGGGATTGTGGAAGAGAGGTGAAAACAAGAGTGCAGGCAGGGTGGAATGGGTGGGGAAGAGTGTCAGGAGTGATTTGTGACAGATGGATATCAGCAAGAGTGAAAGGGAAGGTCTACAGGAGGGTAGTGAGACCAGCTATGTTATATGGGTTGGAGATGGTGGCACTGACCAGAAAGCAGGAGACAGAGCTGGAGGTGGCAGAGTTAAAGATGCTAAGATTTGCACTGGGTGTGACAAGGATGGACAGGATTAGAAATGAGGACATTAGAGGGTCAGCTCAAGTTGGACGGTTGGGTGACAAAGTCAGAGAGGCGAGATTGCGTTGGTTTGGACATGTGCAGAGAAGAGATGCTGGGTATAATGAGAGAAGGGTGCTAAGGATAGAGCTGCCAGGGAAGAGGAAAAGAGGATGGCCTAAGAGAAGGTTTATGGATGTGGTGAGAGAGGACATGCAGGTGATGGGTGTAATAGGTAGATAGATAGATAGATAGATAGATAGATAGATAGATAGATAGATAGATAGATAGATAGATAGATAGATA
>JANRMT010062861.1:18108844-18120144 GCA_026402145.1 Polypterus bichir lapradei | reverse complement strand
AATAATAATAATAATAATAATAATAATAATAATAATAATAATAATAAATTTGATTTATTTAGCACCTGATAGATAGATAGATAGATAGATAGATAGATAGATAGATAGATAGATAGATTAGGTCTCGGCACAAAAAGCAAATTCAGGAAGGGGATGGATGAATCCCATGGTGTTTTCCTTAATCCACTACCATGTTCCTTATGGCATATATCTGAGATATATGCATTGCATTTGTCATTCCAACAGATGGCATCTGTTGGAATGACAAATGCAATGCATTTTGTTACAACATGCATTACAAAATACTTTCCATTATATAGTCTAGATTGATTTCTTAGATGTATACCCACCTCAGACGGGCCACAACCTTCTTATAATGTGTTCAATGGTGCTATCAAGGTATCAGTTGATTATTAGTTTTCTGGAAGAAGTGTTACTGATCCCAGCCTGGGTTTTACCCTGTGGTCTGTGTGTGGACACCAAAGTCCCAGTGCAGTGATGGGGACACTGTGCTGTTACAACTTTGTAAATTAATGAGACGTAAAACCGAGGTCTTGACTCTCTGGGTATCCTTTGAAAAGACTAGGGTGTACACTCATGTACTGACTAAATTGCCCACCATGCCTTTGTCAATTTTGCTCTCCTAATCGTCCCCTGTATCTAACTGACTAACTATCTCTCTCATCCTATCACCACCTAATAGCTAATATGTGGTATCCACAAAAACGGCTGTTGCTGCATCAACCAGATAGACGCTGCATGTTGGTGGTGGTTGAGGTGGCTTCCATCTATCTAAGCAAAGTGCTTTGAGTCTCTTTGTCTTCCTTGGGTAATCCTTGGTTAGCTTCCACAACTCAATTGGTTTAATTTTCATGAGGGGTACCCTCTGATTTTTGGACCCCATCAGACCCATTCTGGGATCCATGTATGGAAATAATGTAGCCTGCCAGATCAGAATAATAGCTGCAAAGAACTGCAATGTACAAACAAGTTGATTCAACTTTTCTTGGCTCCATCTTGCAGCAGGTTCTCACAAATCTCTTGAAAATGGGACTTTTTTCCTGAGGGGTACCCCCTGACCATTGGGCTCGTGGTCCTCGGTCCAGCAGGCACTCCCAGGGATCCAAGTTTGCAAATAGTGAAGCCTGTAAGTGCTAAAAAGCAGCCACACTGTGCACTTTAAATTTGTAACAGCGTTAGGAAAATTAAGAACTGCATTGTAGAGGAGAGTCTGTTCAACTTTTCTTGCTCCATTTTACAGCAGGTTGCCACAAGTCTCATCTCAAAAAGATTTTTCTTCATTATTTTTCCCATTGTCTCTCTTCTTCAGTCCAGCACCACATCAGCCATCTTTCACTGATTTTTAAGCTCTGTGACCTTCCCAAGGAATGAATTGCATCTCCTCAGTTTGGAGTGAATTCGGGAGATCATTTTCTTTGTCTCAGAGTTGGTATTCTGCTGCTGTTCATCTTGCTTGCCCTGAAGCACTGTCCGTAACTTTTAAGCTCCAAAGATCCATAAGCTTGTGCGAGGATGTCACACTCACTTATCATTGCAGTGTCATCTGCGGAATATTAATATGGGATGCTGCACAACTTTCAAACAATACCTTTACATTCTCTCACAGGCTCTACAGCAGATTCAGAAATAGAACATAAAGCTTCTGCTGAGGATATCATTCAACAATTCAGCAGTTATGGAGACAAGGGATGAGCCAAGGAGGCCCTGTTCATGTTCATCTGTCTGGTCCCAAAGCAATTCCTAAAGACATCAGAAAAGGCAATGGAGTTTGGGCTGTATTTGAAATTAGTTACAACTTAATTTTTATCTGATAGCTTTTCCAATGGTAGGAAGTGGTTCTGTGGAATATGGAGTAGTATGTGTAGATAGATAGATAGATAGATAGATAGATAGATAGATAGATAGATATGCAAGGCACTTGTCAGGGATGCCAGGGGCAACGACCCGGCCGGGACGCCGTGAGGGACCGGATGTGGGACTGCGCCCACCCTGGATCACGTGGGGGCCACCTTCCTGGTTGCTTTGGGGGCCACGGGTTAAGGGCATGGAAGCCCCACCCTGCAATGCCTTGGGGACCTGTTCCCTCAGCACTTCCGCCACACCAGGAAGTGCTGGGGGGAAGATTTAGAAGGGCACCCGGAGAGCTGCCGGGAGAACAGCCGGCACTTCCGCCACGCTGGGGCGTGGCCAACGAGGGAATGGCGGGAGCCACCTGGAGCTCGTCTGGGAGAGGATAAAAGGGGCCGTCTCCCTTCATTCAGGGCTGGAGTCGGGTGGAAGAAGGACAAGGCACGAGAGGAGTGTGGAGGCGGCCCGAAGAAAAGGCATTGTGTGGCCAGGACTGTGTGTTTGGGGTTTGTGCACTTTATTCTGTGTCTGAGTGACAATTATATTTGTAAATATTGTATATAATAAAACGTGTGGTGGTGATTAAGAACATGTCCGCCTGTCTGTGTCCGGGTCTGCTCCACACACTATATAATAGATAAATAGATAGTGTGAAGAACAAAAGAGAGATAAACACAAAAAGAAGAGTTGGGGTAAGTCCCCGTATAATGTCGGTGGTCCAATTCAGAAAAAGGATTGTTGCTATATTCAAAACTGAAAATACACATTTGACAGTGAGCAGATACATCATTTGAAAGTATTTCTTTAGACAGAGGACCAACATCCATGTGATTCAACTTTTTTGCAGACAGTAATTACTTTCATTTCTTGTTTCTGTTCCTTCTCTCTCTCCCTCTGTCCCATTCAGCCAGCCACCACCAACCTCCATATTACAAAGGAAGACATAGCAGCACTAGAGAAAGTAATCCAGCAATGAAGACACAACATAGAGTGACTCTATGCAGAACAACAATGTATTTTTTTGATATTCTCTGTTTTTTTGTTTTCTTTTGTATGGTGCAAATCTGGGAATGACATATGCATATGTGTACACACCATAAATTATTAATGCAGACACAAAGAAGATCGAGCAACAGCGTAAAGTGTGAGGTGGAGTGCGCTTGCTGTACTCATACATGAAAAGTTCTGCGCATCAGTGATGTAAATTGTGTAGGTAGCACAGACTGGGTAGTGACGTGATGTCCCCAGTCAACATTTCCTTGATTCGAATTTTGCCAATCAATACTATCATTAGTGTATCGGATAATCTGAGTGCTGTGTCTGCCATTGAGTCCATGAGGCGTGACACAAGATGCCAGGTGTAAACGTTAACTTATTTGACATAGTGTGGCCATGGCTAGACATTTACCATTTTTTTTATGGCTGGTGTAAGGACAAGAGGATACACCTGTAGGCAAACTCTGTTTAACTGATTTCTCAACAAATAAACCAAATGTGAGATTTTGGGAGTCCGAGATCAAACTGATTCAAAGAGGGCGGAGTCTCTGGGTTATGTTGACTTCCAGCAGGAAGAGGCGGGTTCAGGCGGTGACATCACGGATTGGAAAAGCCGTCAATCTTCCGTTCTGCAGAAGGAGGAAAAGAGAAAGCATCATTACACAGTGCCAACCCCTGGAGTGGCGTAGAAAACCCCATCGCCTGAGCCCTTAAACTGTCCCCTAGGTGCACACATGTGACACCGGACAAGCAGAACAGTGCCAGAAAATCAAGGCAGTCCTGTTATTCCAGAATTGAAGTTACTCCATTGTGTTGAATGATTTGAGGTGAGATTGCTTGATTAAAGGAAAATGAATGATGTCTGACTTTCATATAAAGTCTGCACCTTGGTTTCTGAAGAGATTTGTCACAGGTGTGCCAGCTGAAACCGCTGCATGTGAATTGGCTGGCAGGCAGACTTAGCAGTGGGCATTTAAATAAAAGCCACCTAAACTTTTTTTTTCCCCCTTTGATCATGAGCACCTTTAAGGAAGTTGATCCAAGATGTTTTAAACATAACCTGTTCAATTATTCAAAAGCTGTAAGAGCCAAATATCTTGGCGTAACGTGATGGTCACTCGTAAACAATAAACCCTCAATAAAAAAAAAAAGGTCAGTCTCATTAGAGCTCACATAAATCCACTTTATATAAGATTTTCATTATCCAAAAATATCCATTGTTTGTACTTTGGTTGCTTTTGTGCAAAAGTATAAATGTCAAGAGTTTTTTAAAGGGGCACTTTAAACATTTTTGATCTAAGCACCCACCAGTCTAAATGAATGTTTTTTTATATATCAGAGCTCTTCACATGAATGTAATAAAACTCAATAAATGTCACAAATGTGTTTATTTTGCTTTTTTAATATTGAGTGCTATTTTGAGAGTGATTCCCAGTCTTGTGTCAACACAATGCTTCAAAAACATCACCTCGAGAATTTTGTTTCGCCGCTTTTGTCTGGTGATTATTCTCATTGACGGTCGTCTGTCTTCTCTAATAAAACAGCACCATAGCTGGGGCAGCACAGTGGCACAGCGGTTAGTGCCTCTGCCTGGGCTCAAATCCTGGTGTAATGGTCATGGTTGGCCAGTGTGCTTCCTCACATTTCCAAGGAATTACCTCCAGGTGAAGTCTTATTGTGGGTGGATTACGCGTGTGTTAACTGCTGCATTGCAAGGACCTGTGTGTTAAAATAGTTAATGTCTTTAAACATTTGAACCTGGCAGGCTGGTTTTTGGGTCCAGTTGCATAGCAGTATATACCTAAAAGGCCAGTATAATGGCCCACCTATAGTAATAATAATAATAATAATAATAATAATAATAATAATAATAATTGATATTTCTTTAGATTTGTAGTGCTTTTTTCACTAATCAAACTGTTTTCCATAGTGAGTATGGAGCCACTTCCACCACCACTAATGTGTAGTACCCACCTGGATGAACCAATGGTAGCCATGGCTTGTGTATATCTTTTATGCCTCTCTAATCTGTAACTTTTGCTGCCATAGACATATATTTTCAAAAGACCATGACACCTCTCTGCCATCATAACCCATCTGTTGGGAATAATGGCCTTTGTTTTATTAGACTACGCACATAATACCCCGCCGTCTAGTTACACTAATTTTTTTTTAGCTTCAGGTAAATTTAGTTTTTCATGTTGTAGATTTCAAGAACAGAATGGAAAGAATTTCAGTTGTAGCATGGAAGCAACTCAAAACAATAGACGCATTGTGTGCACAGAGAGGAACGAGCAAGCAAAGAGAGCTTTTGCCCTTCTGCTCCACGGGAGATTTCTTTCCTCTCCGAGCTCGCCTTAGGACAACAGCATTATGGTGTGACAGGTGTACCACCCCAGTCAAACTCCCCACCTGCCACTGTCCCCAGAGCAGGTTGCACAACTGGTGCTTGACACCAGAAGCGAGAACCCTGTAGAGAACAGTATATGCGGTGGGATTGATCGGAAGATCGAATGAAAATCACATGATGTGTTCCTCTTCACTGTTTCTGGCACTAAAAATTATTTTGAAGCAAATCAATCCAAAGTGCAATTTTGGCTTTAGGTCCTTACAATGGATGACAGAAAATGATGCAGACTGTGGGACTGGAAGTAATGAGGCTTGTTCTGTAGTATCAATCTGTTGTTATAACATTGTGGTTTATCAACATATAATATATATATACTGTATATATATATATATATATATACTAGCCATGTGCGCCCAACTACGTTGCGCGTGTTAAAGTTGTCTGTGAAGGGCTCCCTGTTTAAACGCGGCTGCCTGTCGTGAACTGGGCCCTTCGTCGCACAGCATTATGATTTTTTATAAGGGAAACAAAATTACAAAAGAAAACCCTTGAACATTGATTCGATAGGAACGGCCTACTCGGAATCACTGTCCGAACAGTAATTATGTGGTGGTGTAGGAGCATTTCTGCTTCTGTCCATTCACAGTCTGTCTCGTTTTCACGACACTGTTGTTTCCTCTCACGGCGTCTTCTCGACCTTTCTACAATCTCGCAGGTTGCTTTGTGGCAATCCAAAGAGGAAGGCAATATACACGGAGCAATGGTTATAAAAGGGGGACACATAGGTATCCAGGCTCTTTAAAGCATAAATAGGGATCACTTCACTGACATGTGAGCAAGCCATGGTACAACTGTGAGACGCGCAGCACTCGCTGGCTACAACGTAACAATAATAATTTCCGGAACATGCTGTTACGTTGTCATTCATTTTACCCACTGTCTTTTTTTCATTCATATGTTACGTAGGCACGTACCTTTTATCTTCAGCAATCTCATTCTCTAACCAGGCCTCAGGAGCTAACCAGCATAACACTGTCCACCACCCCTTTCATTATTCCAGCCATTGTTGACATCAGTGAGTAACAACAACGTACTAAACTGGAAGGTGGTCTACGTGTGCGTGGAATTCGCGGATAAACAAAGATCAAGATCTAAATGAAGATCTCTTTAGTTAATTTAAAGCACAACAATTTGTTTAGTTTGAATGTCTGTGTTTTGAGGTGTGAGTGGAGTACTACAGTCTTCAGTAGTATAAGCCTGGAGGAGATTCTTAATGTTTTAGCTGTCTCTCTACTGCCATCTAGTGCTTCTTCTTCTAATTCATTTGTGGACAAACAAAGATCAAGGTCCAAATGAAGTATATATATATATATATATATACATATATATATATATAGATATATATAGATATATATACTGTATATACAGTATCTGTGGTGGGCTGGTGCCCTGCCCAGGGTTTGTTTCCTACCTTGCGCCCTGTGTTGGCTGGGATTGGCTCCAGCAGACCCCCGTGACCCTGTAGTTATGATATAGCGGGTTGGATAATGGATGGATGGATATACATAATATAAAATATTTGGTTTTCCAAAGAGATGAAAATTTCTGGCGAGGCTGGGGTTACAGCGGCGAAACGCCAGGCAGAGCGGTGTTCAAAAGGTTAAGCCGGCCAAAGGTGATTATGTACCTAAGTAGACCCTGTGATGGAATAAAGACTCCATTTGGGGGTCTGCTCTTTGCCCGATATTGCAGGCATAGGCTGACATGTGACCCTAAACTTTTTTTTTTTCTCTAAAACATTACAACAGTTTAGACGAGAACCCATTCGGCCCAACGGAGCTCGCCAGTCCTGTCCACTTAATTCTTCCATAATAACATCAAGTCGAGTTTTGAAGATCTCTAAAGTCCTACTGTTCACCACGCTACTTGGTCACTTATTCCAGGGGCCTTTGGTTCTCTGTGTGAAGAAAAACTTGAGAATGTTTAGGCAAAATTTATCTTTAACAAGTTTCCAACTGTTTGCCTGTCTTCTTGTTCTAAAGTCACAGTCTCGATCCACTAGACTAATTCTCTTCATAATTTTAAACACTTCAGTCAGGTCTCCTTCTTAATTTCCCTTTGCTTAAACTCTAAAGGCTCAGCTCTTTTAATCTTTCCTCATAACTCATCCCCTGTAGCCCTCTAATCAGTCTAATCAGTCGCTCTTCTTAGAACTTTTTCTAGTGCTGTTATGTCTTTTTTGTAGCCTGGAGGCCAAACCATCAGCTGAACATACGGAAAATGAACTTGGAGGAGAGGAAGAAATACCGCAGGCAGTTGAGCATTTAGATGTAGGGACCCTCAACTTGGGGGGTGGGGTGTGGGCGGCATGGATGCCACAAGTGAGCCATAATAGGCCAAAAACCTGCATCTTGTGGAGGTATGATGGTATGAATCTTAAAATGAAACTGAACCCTAATATGAATATAACAGCAAGTCATGTCACTTGAAGAAATTCTCAGGTGATTCACTGATCTATGGTCAGAACTTCCCGAGGGTAGTCCTGTCTTAGGGGTGTGGAAGACACAGAGTTGATTTTCTGTTTAGCAAGCAATTAATGGATGCACATCGTCTTGTCTGTTCTCAAGATTGACTTTTATCCTGTTTGAAAAACAAATATGCAAATTAGACCTTCCCAAACTATGACGATTGACAGGCTTTCTAATGACATGAAAACTATAACTGACAGCTAGTATTATGACAAAGGAGAGGAGACCATTCAGTCCATCAATTCTGTCTGTTCGGCAAATATCTCAGCTGTTCCAATATCTCAAGGACATCAAGGTTTCTGCTTCAACCTAATGTCTCGGTAGTTTGTTTCAGAGTCCCACAACTCTGTACATAAAGAAGTGCTTCCTAGATTCAGTCCTAAATGCTCTTCCCCTTAATTTCCACTGTTTTTTTTTTTTTTCTTTTGCTTGTGGCTTAGAAGTGATGGTATTTTGATGGGTATTTCAGCCGAAGGTGTGGGCAGGTTAGGTTTATTGGAAAAAGACCACGATCCTGATGGTTCTCTGGAATGTATGGGGGACCCAGAGGGAAGTTGGGGGCACTGTCCTTCCGACATCAGAGTCATTGTCCATTTACCTGCCTGAAAGAAAAACACTTACTGTTTTTGAGGGGGGGTAGAAAGAGTTGCCAGCGCTGTGTTTGATTTTCTAGTAGCGTCTCTTGGTTATTTAGGCCTGAACATTCGACCCCCACCATGTGACGGAGGATGCTGTGGCAAGGTAAAAAGTTCTGGCTTATTAGATCAATTTGTACTTTAGATGGACTGATCAAGGCGCATCATCTTTATGAGGGTTTCTCACAAGGTCTTATATTTTATTTGACGTAACACCCGCAAATGACCTTGACGGTTTTATATGCCAAAACATCGCACAGAAGAATGTAGCATTTAAATCTCTGTCTTGTTAGTCTTTCTGGACATGATATAGCCAGGGCCATCTTAATGTATTGGCTCAATGGGCACTGGTCAGGGTCCCAGGAGCATGGGGGTCCACTGTGTTCCTGATGCCTATGTACAGTACAGGCCAAAAGTTTGGACACACCTCCTCATTCAATGTGTTTTCTTTATTTTCATGACCATTTACAGCACTCCATCACTCTCCTTCTTGGTCAAATAGCCCTTACACAGCCTGGAGGTGTGTTTGGGGTCATTGTCCTGTTGAAAAATAAATGATCGTCCAACTAACCTGACTTCTGCACAACACAACTGCTGGTCCCAACCCCATTGATAAAGCAAGAAATTCCACTAAATAACCCTGATAAGGCCCACCTGTGAAGTGAAAACCATTTCAGGTGACTACCTGTTGAAGCTCATCGAGAGAATGCCAAGAGTGTGCAAAGCAGTAATCAGAGCAAAGGGTGGCTATTTTGAAGAAACTAGAATATAAAACATGTTTTCAGTTATTTCACCTTTTTTTGTTAAGTACATAACTCCACATGTGTTCATTCATAGTTTTGATGCCTTCAGTCATGAAAATAAAGAAAACACATTGAATGAGGAGGTGTGTCCAAAGTTTTGGCCTGTACTGTATGTTTCTGTTTTGCTATCAAATCAGGGGCCCCAGTGCACTACTTTGTCTGGGGGCCTATGATGCTGGTAAGACGGCCCTGCCGAATGGTGTGATTATAGGAGCAAGGGGGTGATTATGGCAAACAATCAGAGCCATCTTATCAAATGGGCACAACGGGCACTGGCCGGGGGCCCCAGGAGCATAGGAGGCCCACAATGCTCCTGATGCCTATGTATGTTTCTGTTTTGCTATCAAAACAGGGGCCCCAGTGCACTACTTTGTCTGGGGGCCTATGATGCTGGTAAGACGGCCCTACCGAATGGTGTGATTATAGGGGCAAGGGGGTGAGATGGCCCTGGTATAGCACCTTATACAATAGTATTGGTGAAATAATCAATACTTTGCAAAAATACTTCCAGCAGGATAGAAAGTACATGAAAGAAGACCGCAAAAAGCCAGATGTCTACAAGAACAAACCCTGTTCCCCTTTATAAATCATTGCCGCTTCTGTAAGCATTTTTATTGGTTTCTTAGAAATTAACAGAACAGAAATTAAAAAACACCCCATAAGAATCTCTCAAATATACGAGTAAGTTCATTTTCCCGTTTCGCTCAACCAAACGTCATTAGCCACTGAAGGCGGCCATAAACATAAAACGAAAACTGGTCAATTGTTGTTCTTTCTTGCCATATGTTGAGTATTTAGTTTCAGAAATAAAGTTTATAACTGTGTTAGGCTGCATAGTAAATGTGGCTAATAGCTGGAACAATGACATTTCCTTGTGAATAAACTACTAGAATTTGTGACGGTAACTGCATTTTGTGCAAGGGACTGCAGCAAAGGCAGCACTAATTGGATTTGTTAAATAGAGTTTTGAGTTATTGAGAAGAAAATAATTGATTATCGACGTGGAGCATGTGCTCCACATCAATTATGGAGTTTAATTTTCACATTCAAATGCCAAGTTTCTTGTTATACAGTGTCTGCCTAAAAAAACGCGCCGTAATTAAGGAACGCCATTCTAAAACCTTTCAACTTGTGCCATGTTTATGCCTTCAATTTGCAAAAAAAAAAAAAAGCTTGAGATCAGAACAAACGGACTGTAACGCTGTCATGAACTGAGCATAAAAGATAAAATTATGAGGGTGAAAGAAGCAGTGCGGTTTCCTCAGTTGAAACTGTTCATCTGTATTTATGAATTCATTGTATACATTTGCATGATCGATATTAAATTGGATCAATGTGCAATACTGGAGATTTACTTTCCAATATGATCTCTTTTGTCAATCGAATGACAGTGATGCCGGCCAAGGTTATCCGTGTGACTTTTTTTTTGATGGCTGAGGAGTTCCAATCTGGGATAAATGACCTATGTGACCTCTTGACTGCCCTAGAAGCCCCAGACTACCCCGAAGAAGTCAGTATTTCAGCACTTCAGTCCAGAAATGCTTTGATCAGCCCTGTCCTCATGTCACATATCCTGGGACGGTGGAGGCAGGAAATTCCATTTACAAGCTGTTTCGTCAAATCTGGTTTCTCTTCTTTCTCTTGCCACAAGAAGGACGGTGAAATATTAATTAATGACTCATGCAGCACAATCGAGGAGTGTCCCACCTAATGATCTTACAAGTGGGCGAAAGGAACCTCAATGATAAATACAAGATGGAAGGCACTGTCATAGAGGGAGCGACTTCTGAAAAGGATGTAGGGTTTTATGTTGACACTTTCATCAACTAATTATTGAGCAGAAGTAATTAAAAAGACAAATAAAATGTTAGATTATATCATAAAAACTGTAGATTTTAACTCCAGGGACGTTATGCTCAAACTATATGATGCACTCGTAAGGCCACATCTGGAGTACTGTGTGCAGTTCTGGTCTCCACGCTACAAAAAAGACATAGCAGCACTTGAACCTGTGAAGAGGAGAAACACCAAGTGCATCATGGGACTTGAGGACGAGTCCTACTGTGACAGACTCAGAGAATTAAACCTGTTTAGTCTCGAGTATAGGAGAGCAACCAAG
>JANRMT010062861.1:18080181-18101922 GCA_026402145.1 Polypterus bichir lapradei | reverse complement strand
ATCTATCTATCTATCTATCTATCTATCTATCTATCTATCTATCTATCACATAATGCCTTTAATGTCTATCAATCTGTCTATTATATAGTGCCATTCATATGTAACTGTTATATAGAGCCTTTCATGTCCATCAGGCTATTACATAGCATCTTGATCTTTCATACCTATCTCTGTGTCTGTTGTACAGTGCCTTTCATATTCATCTATCATCCTATTGATGTTCCCGTCATCTTTATGACAGACTCTTATGATTCTGCCCAAGGTAAAGGTCAGTAGCAAATGGCTGTGTAGAAATTCTCACTGTAATTTGACCTGAAGTTTGAGAGGGGGGCCGTGTCCCCTTTGCTGTAATTGCTCAAGGCTTATGTCATCTGTGGTGTGTTTTTTTCTTTATCAAACTTTGCCTGCATTGTCATGAAAATGTGTGTGTCTCCCTATAACAACCCCCCCCCCCACACCACCCAAACAAATCTTCTGTTACCTGAGCGTCTGCACTTTGCTTGATCTCCGCAGTAATTCTCTTTTCTCTATTCAAATCCACTCCCGCTAATTTCGGTGTACTTCATACTCGAGGGTGCCCAATGGCAGATTAATTTTTTCCTTTGAAATGGTTTTCTCTCCAAGTGCTTCATTGCAGGTAATTTGTGGTCACCAAGCTGATTTCGAGAAATTGAGTGCTCCTGATATCAGGGAGTCTGTCGCCTGGTGGCTAACACATTGTCTCTGTGCTGGGAGGTGCGCGGACCTCACTGACGAGAACAGCTCACTCACTTAATCGTTTTCTTTGTGGTGCCACCAGCAGTAATGATTTGTGAAATCTTGTACACTCCACCAAGTCTACAGCTAATTAGCAGGCCGGGAAACTCGGATTGTTTTCCTTAAGTAACACCAGCCAGATATTTCACTTGATTTGGAGAAAATTAAACCTCACACTGCCATGAATTAGTGGGTCTGGCTGGCACGGCTAATTTCATTCTGTGCACAAATGGTTCATCGTACTGCTTTAAGTGTGCCATTCCTGTCCCTTATAGAGAGGAATCTGGCAGCTTGTGAAATGTGTATATATACAGCGGAAATTGTAATTAAATAGAAGTGACGACGCTACATTGTATTTTTTTTTTCTAGTAACAAAGCTGTGTGACTGCAACCTAACATTTAGAAGGAGTGAATGCGTGAATCTTTAAATTCACTTCTTAACAGAGCTCTATGAGGCATTAAAGGAAAACTCCAGCCAAAAATATTTTTTTTATATATTACTTAGTCTGGGCAGCATGGTGGCACAGTGGTAGCGCAGCTGCCTCGGAGTAAGGAGAGACGGGTTCGCTTTCTGGGTCCTCCCTATGTGGAATTTTTGCGTGTTCTCCCCGTGTCTGCGTGGGTTTCCTCCCACAGTCCAAAGACATGCAGGTTAGGTACATTGGCGAGCCTAAATTGTGCTTGGTGTGTGTATGTGTGTGTGTGCCCTGCGGTGGGGTGGCGCCCTGCCCCGGGATTTGTTCCTACCTTGCGTCCTGTGCTGGCTGGGATTTGCCCCAGCAGACCCCTGTGACCCTGTGTTAGGATATAGCGGGTTGAACAATGACTGACTGACTGATTACTTAGCCCATGTGGTTTGTAGTGATGACTGAGAAAAAAAAATGTAATCTTATGCTTTCATGGAGAAGACATAAAAAGGTTTATAACAGAAGCTAACGATGCCATACAACAGCAAATGATATGAAAACCCTGGATAAAAGAATAAAAATCTCATGTCACTAGTGTCATATAGTGCAATCCGCACATCAGTTATCCAGTTGTTTGCTCACAATGTGTGAGACGTGCATTTTTTGCAAAAATACTGTTAAACTAGCTGTTGAAATCTAAGTAATCAACGTACACCGCAGTGTTAACCTTTGCACTGCACTGTCAATTGGAATGTATTTTGTAATCCATGTAGTAATAAACTGCATTGCATTTGTAATTCCAACAGATGGCACATCACAAACATTGATCGTAACAAAACACATTACTTCCGTGTCATTTTTGCCGCGCTGACTATGGATACAAAGCACCGTGTCTGCTTCGCTGCATCAACAGCGCAGTGTGTGGAGTATGTCTCTGTGTCTGATGTCATTTTCACTGCGTTGACTTTAGATACAATGCGTCATGTCTGTTTCGTCTCATTCCGTGTGCAGCACGCAGGGACGAGCCTTTGTGTCATTTTCACCGATGATACATTAAGTGTACACCTGACCTGACGTAACCTACTCTAATTTTGGGCAGGCACAGCAGGAAGACACAGATCTGCAAGGATGCAGGATAGTGGCGGCCTATCGAAAGAATAACAACTTAAGAGATTTATTGGTTAGGGCATCATGCACCCTTAGAAAACGGAATAGGTGTGCTTGGCGAATTCCCTATAAAAACAAAAAAATGATAGAGAATCCAATAGTGGGGATAGAGAGACCAATCCTGCAGGAGTTAAGGTTAACCACAAAAAATTGCATTTACGCTATTCACTGTAAACAATGTAAAATGTTATACATTGGAGAGACAAAAAATACTGTGAAGGCTAGGTTTGTCCAACATTTACGCTGGATGGAAAATCAGGAAAGACAAACAATTCTATATAAACATTTTGCGCACCAAGATCATAGCCCAATTATGTTTCCAATAGAACATCAGACATATTGGACTAAAACCCTGCGGGTTAGAAAAGAAACAGAATGGATTCAAATATTGCAGATGAGATTTCCGACGGGGCTCAATGAGAAATAAAAGGTCTTAATAAAATAATATTCTTGGGACAATGTGTTGAGCTAGGATCAAATTGATTAATTCTTGGGCTAGTGAACCAGTGTGTGCCAGCTTGGCTGGCAGTCCCCTACCCTAACGTCTAACCTAACATTGTCATAATTATCATGTTATGTCATTATCATATCATCACATAAATGAATACTAATTATTGTAAAACGGTAATAGTAAGACATTAATACAAATTTTATAATAGAACCGTTTACAACTGTGTTTCGATACTTTTGTTATTAAAGTGTGTCAGGGATGCCAGGGGCAACAACCCGGCCAGGGTCCGGATATGGGTCTACGCCCACTCTGGATCACTTGGGGGCAGCCTTCCTGGTTTGCTATAGGGGGCCACGGGTTGAAAGCATGGAAGCCCCACCCTGTAGGAGCCCGTGGTCACCGCCAGGAGGCGCCCCAGTGACTTGGGGACCTGTTACCTCAGCACTTCCGCCACACCAGGAAGTGCTGGGGGGAAGAATTTAAAAGGGCGCTCGGAGAGCTGCCGGGAGAACAGTCGGCACTAACGCCACACTGGGGCGTGGCCAATGAAGGAGTGTCGGGAATCACCTGGAGCTCATCCGGGAGAATATAAAAGGGGCCGTCTCCCTTCATTCAGGGCTGGAGTCGGGTGGAAGAAGGACAAGGCAAGAGAGGAGAGTGGAGGCGGCCCGAAGAAAGGCATTGAGTGGCCAGGACTGTGTTGGGGTTTGTGCACTGACTTTATTTAGTGTCTGGATGACACTTATATTGTATATAATTGTGTAAATAAAACGTGTGGTGGTGACAAACAACATGTCCGCCTGTCTGTGTCCGGGTCGGCTCCACAAGTGCAACGTCACTAGCTGGGACTTTGTTAACCAAGTCACACCTGTAAGTTAGTCCTCCATAATTTGGGGAGAAAATAAGACAGCAGTATCTTAATTTATTAAGTGACGCACACCCCATGTGTCCTTTTCCGAATATGGAGAGCGATTGTTTGTCGATCTTCAGATGTTTGGGAGGGGGAGGTTATAGTAAATAGAAAACCTTTCAAAAGTGTGCAAACTCCTATCAGTGATTGCAAGGGTTTCATTTTCATTCCGGTAACATACTTACGCTCAAGGTTTCCATTAAAAAGTAATAAGACTATGAAGGCCCTTTGAAGCAACAAAGCATGCGTTCCCAATCTGGTTCCTCCAGTAAGACAAGCCGTAATTTTCATCAGATTCCAAAGTGGTGCGGATTAGCCACTTTACTTTGACATGACTCCCTTATCAGCACCAGAAATGTTTGCAGACAGATTCAGAATGGGAAGTGGCAGAAATGCCGGCAGAGGTCGAGAAGGCCTGTTCTTGTTCTTGGTAAAAAAAAAAAAAAAATACAGGTCAGTCGGTTAATGCGACTTCCAGAAGACAAGCGTAATGCCCCTGGAGCGCGTCTCCTTGAGGCACTGGTGTCTTAGACTGTGACGGGGGCAGCGGAGATATGAACAGAGCTGCGGTCACCTTATAATTGTTTTTGTAACGCTGGCCGTCTCGTCCTTCCCAAGGCTGAGCAGAGATAGGCATAGGCATCCTATGGAAACGCACACAAGCTCAGCTCAGCTCGGGAAGCAGGAGGGATGCTAGTTCAATGTTCTCACGATACAGAGGATTCAGAACGTAGTCAGACCCCCCCTGCACTTTCCACACACTTTATTGGGTTGTAGTTTTCATTTTAAATGGATACATTTGCCATTCTTGCCCAATAATCTGCACTCAATAATTCATGAAGACCAAGTGATAACATGCTTAATTTATTCAAATTGAAAGCTCTCCTTTAAGGTGACTTTTCATAGGCCAGCACTGACTGCAGTGTGGTGTCCAAGTATGTGGATATTTGAAAAATGAATTAAACAGTATGGGGCGGCACGGTGGCGCAGTGATAGCGCTGCTGCCTCACAGTTAGGAGACCCAGGTTTGTTTCCTGGGTCCTCCCTGCATGGAGTTTGCATGTTCTCCCCGTGTCTGCGTGGGTTTCCTCCCACAGTCCAAAGACATGCAGGTTAGGTGTATTGGCGATCCTAAACTATCCTTAGTGTGTGCCCCGCCCCGCTGGCGCCCTGCCCGGGGTTTATTTCCTGCCTTGTGACCCTCTAGTTAGGATATAGCAGGTTGGATAATGGATGGATGGATGTGTCTTCTTCATTCGTTTTCATAATGTTCATTATTTTCCATTAGTTCCTATAATATTGTTCTGTTCATTTATTATTGGTCTAATTATGTATTATCTCTGTTTTATTCTGTTTAGCTGTTATGTAGCATTTACTGTATGTGTGAATGCATTTGCTTTTGCAGCACTCTTAGGACTCACTTATACTTCACGCTCAGAACGCATATGCGCACGCATCATGGCTGCCACGCGTTCCCAGCATTCATTTGACACGTACTCTGAGCAGGTCCTCAGAAATTAACGCGACACGTGCGTGAGTTGCAGTACCAGCAAAAATTCGGGGAGTGCAGTGTGATAAAAGTTGGAATCTCTGTTTACTGAAGCCGCTATGTGGATCCTACGGGATCGATGTGCGCACTTCAATGTTTGATGAATGGATCGATGTGGTGAAGTAAAATGTCGACATACAGATGCATTCATGGTGTTTTTATATTCAAGCGTCACATATTCCCGATCATAATGACACGATACGTTTTAAAAGTCTCACATACCATCTCTTGTGCCGTTTTTTTTTCTGGGGTTTCCTCCTGACCTGACAGCAGCGGCAAACAGCAATAGATCGCCACACAGAACACATTAGATGTGTGATATTCCAACTCTCTGCACATCTAGAATCCTAAGATTTTTTTTTTTTGTTCTTTATTTCACCTTATAAAATTTCTTGTATTAGGAATTTGTTAGTTTTCGCATACCCCTTGGTGTCAGAGCGCAGGGTCAGCCATTGTACAGCGCCCCTGGAGAAATCATAGGTTAAGGGCCTTGCTCAAGGGCCCAGCAGAGTAGGATCTCTTTTGGCAGTGACAGGGATTCGAACCGGCAACCTGTGGGATACTAGCGCAGATCCTTAGCCTCAGAGCCTCCACTCCGCCCTTAAGATTTATACTTGATATCACTTTCATGATGAAATGCATTAAAGTATGTATGTTACATTTTACAGATAAATCGTAAATTTCGTTTAAATAATGAATACTGTTAATAGTTACACACATGGTGGTGACACGGTGGCAGAGCGGTACAGCTGCTGTCTTGCAGGGAGTCATGTTGCTGGTATTCCCTGCCCGGAGTTTACATGTTTTCCTACTGGGTTTCCACAGTGGGCTCAGGTTTCCTTCCAAAGATATGCAGATTTGGTGACACTAAAATGACGCTAGTGTGTTTGTGAGTGCTTGTATTCACCTTGCGATGAGCTAATGCCTCATCCAGGGATTGTTTCTGCCTCGTGCTCAATGCTTCCTGGAATGGACAAATCCCTGGATTGATGGATTTAATCATTAAGCATTCTTTTCAGAGATATTGTGGTAAGGTGTCATCGGAATTTAATGGGTGTTCTAGGCAATTCAAAACACAGCCAAGCCGAACCTGTTCTCACCGTGATGATATCTCGCACTGCCACCTGGTGGATTCTTCCAGATTTACGTAAAGTACGCGCACAAGTATAAATAGTAAAATGCTTGCGTCCGCTGGAACATGCGTCATGTCGCATGAAGTATAAACCTGGCCTTATGTTCCTTATCTTTTGTGGGTGGATCCCAAGGAGGCGTGGCCAACCATCCATCACCATTAAGGAACCGCCCTCATTTCTAAAAAGGATAAAAAATAAAAGTCCAGGACGGTTCATTTTAAATGCGCTCTGGTGGATATTGGTAGACTTTGTGAGCATCATATAATGTTTTCAATATTAGTTTCTGCCTCTCATCTATTTTTTCCTTCTATTACTTAGATTTTCTTGTTGATTTCATATGAGAATCATTTGCTTTGGATTGCCTACCAGGCAAGTCCTTTTTGCTTATATTTTGCTCCTGTCAACTATTTTGTTGTATTTTTTTCTATTTCTGTAATAAATCCTTTTTTATATAAAGTTTCTTTATTGGCTTGTTTTGTTCAAGCCTGGGGTTGATTGTGATGCCATCCCTAGTAGGCATTTTGAGTGGTTTTTGGGAGTTTTTTTTTTTTTTTTTATATATTTTGTTATATTTGATTTTGAAGCACATTTTGGCCTGGTGTAGGCCAGCACCAGCCACTCTAATTATAATCATAATATTTTTTCCATTTAAATAGCCCTTTTCTCATTATTCAAAATGCTTTTCATATTGAGTGGGGAGTCTTCAACCACCACCAGTGTGAAGCATCCACCTGGATGATGCAATGACAGCCATTTTCCACCAGTATGCTTACCATAGGTGGTGAAGGGGTGAGGCATAGTTACGCCAGTTAGAGACAGCGGGATGATTAGGGGGCCATGATGGGCAATTTAGCCAGAATATCAGGATACCTCCTACTCTTTACGAAGGATACCCATTGATCTTTTATGATCACAGACTACGTTGCAAAAAGACGAAATGATTTTGTCACTTGGTTGTTTTACTTTTTGCCTTTCTATTGTTTGAAACCCATCCTGCCTGCTTCTTTCATGCTCAGTTCATCTCCTACTCCATTTTTTTCACATTTTTGTCCAAGTGTAAACATTTCCAATCCAAGGTATACACTATAACTACTATGATGGCCAAATTAACCGCTGGACTGCCATTGAAGAGAGATTATTTGTTTTGTATGCCTGCTGAGAAAGAAAATATTCATATGAAATAGGTCCATCCAACCATCCATCCATTATCTAACCCGCTATATCCTAACTACAGGGTCACGGGGGTCGGCCGGAGCCAATCCCAGCCAACACAGGGCACAAGGCAGGAAACAAACCCCGGGCAGAGCGCCAGCCCACTGCAGTGAAATAGATGTTCCATATTCAATCCTACACCCTTTGACCAATCAGGACCAGCCCTTGTATAGTTGCTCTCTAGGCCCCTACAGACAAAATAGACTACTTTAGGACCCAAAATGTTGACCCTGGGGGTCCCCGTGTTTTTTTTTTCCCTTGTGTGCTACAGTTTAAACACCAAGTGCAGCATCCAAGCAGACCGATGCCAGACTAGCAGACAAAATGAGCAGAGCTTAACATCACTTACCAGGACAACGCTGGCTGCTGCTTCTGTCTACTGTAATTTCCAAAGAGAGCGTCCGGTGCTTCTGCAGTGGGAGTTGGGTGAGGCCTGATCGAGGGTGGAAGTGCAGCATAACACCAAGAAGAATGAAAAGGTCGTCATTTAACTGCTGCTTTGTCTGCTTTTCCTCCTAACTTAAGCATAACGAACTGCAAACCTTGAACTAAGAGGACGTGTCAGACTTGACAGCATTCATGTCTCCAGTACGGTAACTCCAGCAATTTGGGAATTGAATCAAACCCCAAAAGGAACAAAATCTCAACTAACGTATTATACAAATATAAGCCGGGCTCAATGGCTAGTATTCATGTAAAATGCAGGAGAACAATATTTGAAAAACGTATAATAGTGATGCGCCCTATTTCAACCATTTCAGGTTTATCTAGAATTTCTCATATCAACTTCTTTAGTTTATTTGTAAGCATGCAATGTCTGTAATATTGATTTAATGTTCATTATTATTTTACAAATTAAAAAGTAAATGAAATCATAGTAGTATTTCTCTTTTTTGCTGCTACACACTCGGTTACACTTTTACATTAATGATACATATAAAGCATCCAGATGTTTTTTAATTGTTTTGTTATGTAAATTCTTTTCATCCTTTTAAACCACAAACGTTGTCATTTGTTATCAGGTCAGCAGCATGGCTACAGCTTAGAGACTGAAACGAGTCACTCAGATGTGTCTGTTTGGGTGCGTACTGTACATGCGGCATGTCTTCATTAAAAGCTGTTATTAAGAATAGCAAATATTTATTCACTTGATTACCGTCATAGGCGGGTGACTTCAAAGAATTCTTTCAGATCAGCTTTTGAGTGGCTGTAGATTAATTAGCTGTGAAATTGGGAAGCTTACAATAAAATACCAGTAAGTATTGCTTTACCTTGATTACGTGTAGAATTAATATTAAAGGGTTCTTTCAAAAATGTCATCTTTTTGCATTTCTCTTGTGTATTCTTTTCTTCATATGTTTTAAGAAAGTTTGATTCTCACTTCAATACAAATGTTCATTCTTTTTAAATAATGCAAATTTCTAATAGTGCCACTCTTTCTCTGTGGTTCTTTTAACCCTAGTGGTCCCACCACTGACCCCACAATCGCCAATCCATTAGTCGTTGTACATGGTCAAGCTTTTCAATTGAAGACTCGACTCTCCCTTCATTTGTTAATCATGACAGTTATGTTCATATCGAGTGTGTCCCAGCCGGGACACCCAAGAGGACCGGAGGAGGGCTTACGCCTCCTCCACACCATGAGGGGGCGACCGCCCTGGTTGTGTTGGGGACTGGCAGGGGGCACCCCAATGACTGGAGAGCCCTGGACCTCAGCATTTCCGCCACACCTGGAAGTGCTGTGGGGAAGAGGACCGGGGACACCAGGAGTGCTTCCGGGTACACAGCCGGTACTTCCACCACGTAGGGGAGTGACGGTGGAAGATTACTGGAGGACACCTGGAGCACATCTGGGTGGATATAAAAGGGGCCGCCTCCCTCCATTCAGGGCTGGAATGGGTGGAAGTCGGGTGGAGGTGGATAGAGCTCGGGAGGAGAGGCAGGAGGCGGCCTGAAGAAAGGACAAGGTAGTTGGAAGAGGCCTGGACTTTGGGGTGATTGGTGCTGAGGAACTGGGTTGTGTGGTTCATTACTGTAAATAGTGTAAATAAACGTGTGTTTGGTGACTAAAAACGATGTCTGTCTGTCTGTCTGTGTCCGGGCCAGGTTCCACATGGGATTTTTCAACAGTTGTTGAAATGAACCTTCTGCTTGTGGAATCACCTCAGATACCAACTTCACAACTGCGAGGCATATTGAAAATGTTTTCACTCACTTACCTTCAAGTTTCAGCCTCTAATTGTACACCCCTCTCAGAACACATACTAAGGGTCTAAGGGTTCCTCTTTCCCTTTGGTGCCTTTGAGACTTTTTGAGAGCTTGAGAAGCCTACACCCTTTTGATGGGTCTGTGCAGGCCATAAGCCTGCTTCTGAAGTTTAGGGGTGAGGTACATTTTCATTTCTAGGCCTCATTTTAAGCCTGAGGCTATACTCTGGAGCATACTCTTTGTTTTTAATTCCACAAGCTGGCAGATCGTAACAGTGGTGTTGATGTCACCACGATTACAACCAATTGAAGAGCTTTATTCAGGCATGAGTTCTAAACAAAGAATGGGTGTGGCTGGGGGGGGGGGGGTGTGTCTTTAATTCAAGGACTAGTTCTCTTTTGAATGCACTCCATTGCCCTGCACAAGAGTATTTTTGTTAAACATTCAGGATAAAATGGGGAGATTTTCTAAGTTTGGGCATAGGCAACACTGGTGTGGGGCAAAATGTTTAACCCATTAATAGCAGAGGTAGGGACTTCTTCCTGAAACAAAAAACACTATGGAATGTTGATTTAATGTCCTTATATTTGGGGACATTAGAAAAGGGAGACGAAGAAGAAGAAGAAGAAGAAGAAGCTAGAAGTTTATTTGTCCCTACGGGGAAATTTGGCTTTTTACACTATTTTATAAAAGCTCTCTACTCGATACTATACAATGCAAAGATAGATAAACATGAAAGGCACTATATACTAAATACATATTATAAGTATAAAAGGTTATGTATAATAGACAGATGGATATTGAAAAGCAGTATATAATTGGTATGGACAATAAGGGCACTATGTAATAAATAGATATAAAATGTGCTATATCATTTTCAGAACGATTGAAAGGACATGTATAATACACAGATAGACATGAAAGACACTATGTAATGCATCGATTATACACATGAAAAGCACTATAAGATAGATAGATAGATAGATAGATAGATAGATAGATAGATAGATAGATAGATAGATAGATAGATAGATAGATAGATAGATAGATAGATTAAAAAAGAAAATGACAGGTGTATTGCTAACCCTAATTCATTGGCTGAAAGTCCTCATTGTTTGTGTGTCACAGAGGGGATGTGCAGCATTGTTCATAATGACACTCAGTTTTCTCTTTATTCTCTCCTCCTCTACTACTTCCATGGTGGTCCAGAGTGCATCCTATAACTAAGCTTGCCCTTTTAATCAGTTTGTTGATTCGGTGGGCTTCTCTTGAAGTGACCAGCCCAGCACACCACAGCATAGAAAATCACATTGGCCATCACAGAGTTGTAGAAGGTGTGATGGATGTCACTACCCATATTAACAGAGCACAGTCTCCTAAGTAAGAAGAGTCTGCTCTGGCCTTTCTTATTCTGTGCTCCAAGGCCAGTCCAGCCTGTCATTGATGTGGACCACTAAGTACTTGTAGGAGTGGACAACCTCTACCTCCACCCCCTGAATGGTGACCAGATATGAAGACTTGTTGGTGTGGAGAATGTTAATAAGTATTTCCTGGGTTTTGCTGGTGTTAAACTGCAGACAATTCACTTCACACCAAGAAACAGGACTCCTCTCCCCTGTCTCACCCCCTTTATCAGTACACCCCATAAGTGCAGAATCATCTGAGAATTTCTTCACGTGACATGACCTGCTGTTATATTCACATTAGAATTCAGTTTCATTTTAAGATTCACACCATCAGCTCTACAAGGTGCAGGCTTTTGGCCTATCATGGCTCACTGGCGGCAGCCATGGCACCCACATCACTCCCAAGTTGAGGGTCCCTACATCTAAAAGCTCAGTTGCATGCAGTATTTGTTCCTCTCCTCCAACATCATTTTCCGTATATTCGGCTGATGTATTGGTCTCCCTGCGGTTGGCTGGCGCCCTGCCCAGGGTCTGTTTCCTGCCTTGTGCCCTGTGTTGGCTGGGATTTGCTCCAGCAGACCCCCGTGACCCGGTAGTTAGGATATAGCGGGTTGGATAATGGATGGATGGATGGTTTGGTCTCCAGGCTACAAAGAGGACATAAAGTGCATCCGGAAAGTATTCACAGCGCATCACTTTTTCCACATTTTGTTATGTTACAGCCTTATTCCAAAATGGATTAAATTCATTTTTTTCCTCAGAATTCTACACACAAAACCCTATAATGACAACGTGAAAAAAGTTTACTTGAGGCTTTTGCAAATTTATTAAAAATAAAAAAATTGAGAAAGCACATGTACATAAGTATTCACAGCCTTTGCCATGAAGCTCTAAATTGAGCTCCGGTGCATCCCGTTTCCCCTGATCATCCTTGAGATGTTTCTGCAGCTTAATTGGAGTCCACCTGTGGTAAATTCAGTTGATTGGACATGATTTGGAAAGGCACACACCTGTCTATATAAGGTCCCACAGTTGACAGTTCATGTCAGAGCACAAACCAAGCATGAAGTCAAAGGAATTGTCTGTAGACCTCCGAGACAGGATTGTCTCGAGGCACAAATCTGGGGAAGGTTACAGAAAAATGTCTGCTGCTTTGAAGGTCCCAATGAGCACAGTGGCCTCCATCATCCATAAGTGGAAGAAGTTCGAAACCACCAGGACTCTTCCTAGAGCTGGCTGGCCATCTAAACTGAGCGATCGGGGGAGAAGGGCCTTAGTCAGGGAGGTGACCAAGAACCCGATGGTCACTCTGTCAGAGCTCCAGAGGTCCTCTGTGGAGAGAGGAGAACCTTCCAGAAGGACAACCATCTCTGCAGCAATCCACCAATCAGGTCTGTATGGTAGAGTGGCCAGACGGAAGCCACTCCTTAGTAAAAGGCACATGGCAGCCCACCTGGAGTTTGCCAAAAGGCACCTGAAGGACTGTCAGACCATGAGAAATAAAATTCTCTGGTCTGATGAGACAAAGATTGAACTCTTTGGTGTGAATGCCAGGCGTCACGTTTGGAGGAAACCAGGCACCGCTCATCACCAGGCCAATACCATCCCTACAGTGAAGCATGGTGGTGGCAGCATCATGCTGTGGGGATGTTTTTCAGCAGCAGGAACTGGGAGACTAGTCAGGATAAAGGGAAAGATGACTGCAGCAATGTACAGAGACATCCTGGATGAAAATCTGCTCCAGAGCGCTCTTGACCTCAGACTGGGGCGACGGTTCATCTTTTAGCAGGACAACGACCCTAAGCACACAGCCAAGACATCAAAGGAGTGGCTTCAGGACAACTCTGTGAATGTTCTTGAGTGGCCCAGCCAGAGCCCAGACTTCAATCCGATTGAACATCTCTGGAGAGATCTTAAAATGGCTGTGCACCGGCGCTTCCCATCCAACCTGATGGAGCTTGAGAGGTGCTGCAAAGAGGAATGGGCGAAACTGGCCAAGGATAGGTGTGCCAAGCTTGTGGCATCATATTCAAAAAGACTTGAGGCTATAATTACTGCCAAAGGTGCCTCGACAAAGTATTGAGCAAAGGCTGTGAATACTTATGTACATGTGATTTCTCAGTTTTTTTATTTTTAATAAATTTGCAAAAACCTCAAGTAAACTTTTTTTCACGTTGTCATTAAGGGGTGTTGTGTGTAGAATTCTGGGGAAAAAAATGAATTTAATCCATTTTGGAATAAGGCTGTAACATAACAAAATTGGGAAAAAGTGATGCACTGTGAATACTTTCCGGATGCACTGTAGCAGCACTAGAAAAGGTCCAGAGAAGAGCGACAAGGCTGATTAGAGGGCTACAGGGGTTGAATTATAAAGAAAGATTAAAAGAGATGAAGCTTCAGTTTAAGCAAAAGAAGATGAAGAGGTGACATGACTGAAGTGTTCAAAATTATGAAGGGAATGAGTCCAGTGGATCGAGACTGTGACTTTAAAATGAGTTCACAAAGAGCATGGGGACACAGTTGGAAACTTGTTAAGGGTACATTTCAACACAAACATTACACAGATCAGCTCTACACAGAGAACCACAGACCCCTGGAATGTGACCAAGTGCTGAGGTGGACAGTAGGACTTTAGTGACTTGCAAAACTCGACTTGATCTTTTTTTAAAAGAATTAGGTGGACAGGACTGGTGAGCTTTGTTGGGCTGAATGGCCTGTTCTCGTCCAGATTGTTCTAATGTCTGTTGGAATCATTCGAGTACAAGCTGGCCTCATACTCTACATACATCACAGAGAGGATAATTTTTAAAGTTTAATCCAGAACGGAGTATTTAGTGCAGCTCTGGCATTAACCTGCGACTGTCCAACTGCAAAAAAATAAATAAATAAGAAAGCTTGTAAATCCAAATGCTCTGATATTTTAAAGGTGAAAGAAAAGATGCATAAAGGATGCACCTAGAGATTCTCCAGTGCCAAGCTGCAAGTAGACTTCCATTGCCTCGCATGCCTTGGTAATTTTAAATTACAATTAATAATAAATGAAGACATTACCTGAGCACCCAGAACTATTCAAATGATTTACTAATCCGCATCAGCTAACTTTAATTTGGGATAAAGTCATTCTAAGGCTGATCTGATAGCAACGCCATTATTTCACACAGTTTAGTTCATTTACACTGGCTGATTATTGTTGGTGCATTCAACATCATTATCTGCACAACCAGCCGATCGGCCTTGACAGAAGCAATATACTATTTAATACAGTGTCTTAATTCAGCAGCAAGCTGTCTGTGATAAAGGTTTTGTTTATAAGCAATAATGGGGGGAGGAAAGTAATTTGGAGGCCAGGCTGATAACACTGATGAGAATGCTTTTAAAGCGCCCTCTCTACCCACCCATTTATTTGTCTGTTTTAACAGCATTATTATCCCCTACAGGCACCGTGCTCTACCTCTTGCCATTTTCTCATTACCGTCGCACCCCATGGTATTGATGTTTACTGTCCATTTTTTTTTTCTTTCCTTCTGCTGGTAGAAGCAGCCCCTTTCTCATATTCATGTTCAAGAAAATTGCCTTTCTGAGAGGCTTAGTGTGTAATTTCCTCTAGATTAGTGACCCACCGAATAAGCCATTATTTTATTTTAGAACAGGAGCACTTGGCACTCAGTTCCTGCTGTGAAACACAAGCATAGAGATACACACACACACACACATTCTGGGTTAAATCACAGTAGAAATATATTAAAAATGATTAGCCTATTACCGCACACAGACATACAATCTTATAATCACTGTAGTCCCATTTGCTGCCCACATCTGTTTACACCTACAATGCGCTGCAATATCAAGGAGCTAGCAGCTGCCTGTCGTACTTGCGCGAATGATGGAATTATTTATTTAAAAGTGGCGAGAGGCATTAAATGGGAAATCCAAAGGAACATTTATAAATTAATGAAAATTCGCAGAGGCGGCGCCTAACCGAGAGGGTACACAGAGATCATGAAGATGAGCAACAAGCAAAAACGGTTTAAAAATAACTGAGGAAATCCTGAAAGTGCATGTGATTTGCCAGCAGCCATACCACCACATGTATGATCTTCTCTTAGCCAAATTGTATTCCTCTACTCTTTGCAGTCCCTGGCATTTTTTGGGGTGAGGCGCCTTCTTTTCATATCATCTAATGCCATGTCTTCTTTTATTTTGAACCAACAGCCATACCACCACATGCATGATCTTCTCTTAGCCAAATTTTATTCCTCTACTCTTTGCAATCCCTGGCATTTTTTGGGGTGAGGCGCCTTCTTTTCATATCATCTAATGCCATGTCTTCTTTTATATTGAACCAACAGCCATACCACATGCATGATCTTCTCTTAGCCAAATTTTATTCCTCTACTCTTTGCAGTCCCTGGCATTTTTTGGGGTGAGGCGCCTTCTTTTCATATCATCTAATGCCATGTCTGGTTTTATTTTGAACCAACAGCCATACCACATGCATGATCTTCTCTTAGCTAAATTTTATTCCTCTACTCTTTGCAGTCCCTGGCATTCTTTGGGTGGAGACGCCTTCTTTTCATATCATCTCACGCAATGTCTTCTTTTATTTTGAGCAAGCTGCCATACTACATGCATGATCTTTTCTTAGCTAAATTTTATTACTCTACTCTTTGCAGTCCCTGGCATTTTTTGGGGTGAGGCGCCTTCTTTTCATATCATCTAATGCCATGTCTTCCTTTTCTTGAACCAGCAGCCATACCACATGCACTTCAGAAGAGGTCATCCACCTGAAGCTAAGCCTGCTCATGCCCAGCCAGTACTTGGAGAGAAGACCATCTAGGAAATGGCTTGGGTTGCTGCTGGAAGATGTGTTGGTGAGGCCAGCAGGGGGTGCCCAAACTGTGTTCTGAATGTGGATCCCAATGCCCCAGTGCAGCGACGGGGACACTGAGCTGTAAAAGTTGCATCTTCAGATGAGATGTAAAGTCATTGTGACTCCCTAATCATCCCCTGCCTCTGACTGGCAAACTATCTCTCTCTCTCCTTCACCATGTGTGGTGAGCATACTGGCGCCAAAATGGCTGCCGTTGCGTCATCCAGTTGGGTGGTGGTCACTATGTAAAGTGCTTTGAATAGTGGGGAAAAAACACTATTTAAATGTAATGAATTATTATTAAGACACAACTCTTCTTGGGCCAATGTGCCAACAGAAGAAATTATAGGTGTATTGCTAATAATTCATTGGCTGAAAGTTCTCAGTGTTGGTGTGTCATGGAGAGGATGTGCAGCATTGTTTATAATGGCACTCTGTTTTGTCTTCACTCTCTCCTCCTCTACTACCTCCAAGGTGGTCCTATAACTGAGCTTGCCCTTTTAGTCAGTTTGTTGATTCGGTGGGCCTCTCTTGAAGTCATGCTACCAGCTCAGCACACCAATAGCGTAGAAAATCACACTGGCCAACAGAGAGTTGTAGAAAATGGGACAGATGTCACTACCCGCACTCAAAGAGCACAGTCTCCTAAGTAAGAAGAGCCTGCTCTGCCCTTTCTTCTATAGTTCCTCGGTGCTCCAAAGTCAGTCCAGTCCATCACTGATGTGGATCCCCAAGTACTTGTAGGAGTGCACCACCTCTACCTCCACTCTCTGAAGAGTGACTGGACATGGAGGGTCATTGGTGTGGTGAAAGTCAATAAGCAGTTCCTTGGTTTTGCTGTTGTTAAGCTGCAGACAATTCTCTTTGCACCAAGAAGCAAACCTCTCCACCTGACTCCTCTCCTCTGTCTTATCCGCTTTATCAATAGACCCCATAAGTGCAGAATAGTCTGAGAATTTCTTCAGGTGACATGACCTGCTGTTATATTCATATTAGGGTTCAGTTTCATTTTAAGATTCATGCCATCAGGTCCACAAGGTGCAGGCTTTTGGCTTATCATGGTTCACTTGTGGCAGCTATGCCACCCACATCACCCCCAAGTTGAGGGTCCCTACATCTAAATGCTCGGCTGCCTGCAGTATTTGTTTGTCTCCTCCAAGTTCATTTTCCTTACGTGCAGCTGATGGTTTGGTCTCCAGGCTACAAAAAGGACATAACAGCACTAGAAAAGGTCCTAAGAAGAGCGACGATGCTGATTAGAGGGCTACAGGGGAAGATGAAAAGAGCTGAGCCTTTAGAGTTTATGCAAAAGGAGATTAAAAAGTAGACGTGATTGACTAACTATCTCTTTCCCCTTCACCACCTAAGAGCTCATGTGTGGTTAGCATACTGTCACAAAAATGGCTGTCATTGCACAATCCAGTTGGGTGCTGGGTATGGATAGTGGTTGCAGTTGCTCCCCACTCAATATGTAAAGTGCTTTGAATAGTGGGAAAAAGCTGTATTTAAATGTAAAGAATTATTATTAAGAAGCAACTCTTCTATACTTGGCTCCTGCATGCTAGCAAATTGCACTGGGAAACGACTACAGCCAGTTGCGCTGCTCAATGAATGTACATTGCCAAATCTACTCGGCTCCAGAGTGCTGAAAAATTGCATTGCGAACCGACTATAGCCAGTTCCGGCAGTTTAAGGGTTAATGTTTAAAGAGTTATTGAACAATTTCAAAAAGGCACAAAAACGAGCGAAAGGGCAAACCCTTTAGCAAAAATAGAAAAAAATTACAAACCAGAAGAAAGTACCTTTTAAGCACTTTGAGTACTGAGAAAAGTGCTATATAAATGTAATGAATTATTATTATTATTATTAGTGACACAGGGGTCCAACGAGTAAATCCAAAAGTCATAAGCCCCAAAATGAGAAAGAGGAATCGGACGCAAAAACAGAGTGTAAGCGGTGCTTTAAGAAGAGCCTCGCTGCCTAATCAGGTGGTCCCGCCTCCTGGGGCTCCACATACAGGAGACAGGACAGATAATAAAAAAAATGATATACAGCATATGCTTAACATAACATCCATCAATCCATCCATTATCCAACCCGCTATATCCTAACTACAGGGCCATGGGGGGTCTGCTGGAGCCAATCCCAGCCAACACAGGGCACAAGGCAGGAAACAAACCCTGGACAGGGCGCCAGCCCATCGCAGGGCACACCCACACACCAAGCACACACCAGGGACAATTTAGGATCACCAATGCACCTAACCTGCATGTCTTTTGACTGTGGGAGGAAACCCATGCAGACACGGGGAGAACATGCAAACTCCACGAAGGAAGGACCAGGAAGGCGAACCCGGGTCTCCTAACTGCAAGGCAGCAGCGCTACCCACTGCACCACCGTGCCACCCTTATATAATAAATATAATATCTACAGAAATTGGTTTATTTTGACTGTGAAAATGTATTGTTACAGCATATGAGTTCACATTAAAAATAGTTATTGGATAAATATGTGTACAAAGCTTTTATCATGTAGAATATTGTGATGACTTTCCAGGGGACTGAAACATTTTGCACACTGCTGTATTAAGTTACATATTTTTTTATTGGAAATATATTCGGCCCTCTACTGTGTTATGGTTTGAATATTATTAATCATTTATTAAGCCTGTGTGTATACTGCCTCAGAATAAGACAGTATACTGTATTTTTTTAAAAAACGGCATCACAAGATTGGAACGTAGCTGGGAGTTCATGCCAGGGTTTTTGCCAAAGAATATAATTCAATCAATCACCAAGTTCAAAATGCAAGACAAAATTCAACATGTCAAGGAAACAAAGTAATTTGAATACCGGGAAGTCTTTTAACAATAATTGTTCACGCATCAATACTATTTTTATTCAAAATTCAAATATGAAAGGGAAGTGTTTGAATCTCTTTGTATGTTCTTTCCGGTGACGACATGCATTGTGCATTCCCAGGTAGTTCTGCGATAGATCTCAATGGCAATAGTCATCCCAATCGCTCCAAAACTGATAGCACCCGTAATAAAACAAACATGGAGCCGCAGCAAAATGGTAAATATTTTCTACATTTTTTATTACACCATAAAATGAAAAAAAGCAGATGTTATGATTAGATTCTTTGAAGTTCACAACACCTAACTGGATGCATACTTACTGAACATCTGCCCAGGATAAGCTACAAAAAAATGAATAAAGACTACTGATCACAGCAGTAATATGATTGAGTTAGTGTATTCCTTATTTAGTTGTGTGTCCTGTCCCCTCAAGATAGAGTATGAGGGGGCAGGACCACCATGACAATCATCTGGAGGACCACCCTCTGCCTATTTGTTCGAGTCAGAAAGTCATTCCCATCGGAATGACGTTGTGAGTCATGGAGTTCACATTATTTGTGAGTATTGTTGGATTTTCTGGTTTATGACTTGTATTCTGCTTTTCATGAGTCAAGAGTTGGATTACAGACTGGAATTTGTTTGGTTTGGGTTTTCTTTTTTAGACCCACCATTCTTGAATAGTTTTTATTGTTTGATAAAACCTTTTTTGTCCTAAAGGTCAGGACTTTACGATCAGCCTTTTCTTTACAGGGCATTTTTAGGTAGATTGTGAGATTTTTGAACTTTTAAAGGCTAGCCCTATTTTGGGATTGTGCAGGCCAAAGCCTGGCATTTGAGTTGGGTGCTATGCTGCCTGCTTTTGGGTTCCAGATTAGGGGAGTGCTGGTTTGGTTTTAGATATTTTGAGGACTTCACCCTATTTAATTGAGGTTTGTGAGGAACTTCATTACTCTAAAGTGGATCACTGGCCAAACTATTATTTCCGGGGGCATTCAGTAGGTTGTAGACCACTGGTATAAGAGTATTGAGGGGCAGGGAGAATATATTAAGAAATGTAATCTACTCAAAGTCACTTACAACCTTTGCAATTGCAGGGTGGCAGAAGTGTTTTTCATTAGCAAATAGTCCCTTGGATTTTGCTGTGTGAGGATATCAAATTTTTCCTATTTAATTGGGATTTTTCTTTTACTTTTGCTATTGATTAAAACCAAAAAGCTGTAATGCCAAATCCTATGCATTTCCACAGATAATGTAAATTTTTTTTAAACATGAACATTTCTGACCTTTCTTTCCTTGAGGCTAAACACATCATCTTCACTGTGAAGCATGGTGGTGACATTGTGAAGTTAGGGGGTCAATTGTCTGGAAGTGTGGATGTGGAAAAGCACAGAGAAACCCATCAAGAAAACCTGCATGAAACCCAGGACTTTGGAGACAATTCATCATCCAGCTGAACAATGGCCAGACACAGGCAGCCAAAGACACATCAGAGTCGCTTCAAAACGGAAACGTCAAAGGAAACACGCGAAAAGAGAAGGTCTCTGTCATTTAATCGGCCTGTCTTTATGTATTATTTGGATTACAATTAGATCAATTAATATAGAAATACAAATCATTTGAAAAGGTTCAGTATGCGTTTATTTCGCACCTGTCATATCCCAGTCTGGGTTCCTCTACTGGTTTGGGTTCAAATGCTTGTTTCTTTATTGTACATTTTTGCTCAATTTGTACGTGTTACTATTTCTTTTGTCTATAATTGTTAGCATTACTTATATTTTATGTATCAAAGCCCATATTCTGCAGTGGGCTGGCGCCCTGCGCAGGGTTTATTTCCTGCCTTGCGCCCTGTGTTGGCTGGGATTGGCTCCAGCAGACCCCCGTGACCCTGTAGTTAGGATATAGCGGGCTGAGTAATGGATGAATGCAAAGCCCACATTGCCTTCCATGTGTTTTGTGGTTGGTCCCCCCAAGACCTGCAATTGCTCCATTCTCAGTATAATGTTAATCCGCATCCAGGAAAACCTGGGGGCTGGTGGCAGGATTGGCACTCCAGCCACTGTAAAAAGCCTCACACTATTAAGTGTGGTGCTGAGGTGTCACCCGTTACACGGCTGCACTCAGATCTCAATCCGGGTGGTTCATCATGTCGTGGGTGCAGCAACGCACTGTAATGAGCACATGCTCCCAACCTCCTCCTCCTCCCCCAAGAGGTGGAACCATCTGCCAACAGGGCCACTGCTGGCCAAATGGGTGCCCTAAGCAGAAATTTACTTTTGTGCCCCCTCCCCCAAATATTACGGAAGTAAAAATAAAATACTAAAAAAAACACCTACTATAGGGGCCAAAATACAGTAGAACTTTATTCAAATAAAAGTAAACACATAAATTGTATCATTTATAAATTACAATTGTAGCTCTGCAGCAAAAAATACAAACTAAAATTACACTTTAAATAAAACATTTATAATAAATAAAATAAACAATAATAAACTGAAATAAAATCAACACTGTCATCTGCTGGAGCTTTCCAAAGTTCAAAATTTACAAAGGCACACTTCTGCTTTTTCTTGAGGCAAAGTCGTAAACGAGCTCTTCATATGATAAAGCCTTTGCTAATTCAGAGTTTAAGTTGACAATTGCCAGACCACTCATGCGCTCTTGTGCCATAGATCATGTAAGTGTAACAACTGCATTTACCAGGCCTTTGGTGCCCTTTTCAGGCATTTCTATTAAAATTGTTATGTAAACTGTTAATTTTGTATTAGATTATGTATTTTAACACTGTTATTTAATGACACCATATGGTCATTAT
>JANRMT010062861.1:18063073-18075181 GCA_026402145.1 Polypterus bichir lapradei | reverse complement strand
GTGTTTGATGATCAGAAACATTTTGTGTGACAAACATGCAAAAGAATAAGAAATCAGGAAGGGGGCAAATAGTTTTTCACACCACTGTATGTGAGATGTTCCAGGAAAAAGACTTGGCTGTCCAACAAGAGCAGGGCTAGAATACACTCTGCCATTAAACATCTAGGCACAGACCAGGCCTTCTGGAACAATGTGCCCTGGATGGATGAATCAAAATGCTGTTTAGCCACTGTCACAGCAGACATGTTTGGCACAAGTGAAGAATCTCATACCACCTGTGAAGAATGGTGGTGGTGAAAATGTTCTGGTTTGGGATTGCTTTGCTGGCTCAGGGCCTGGGCAGCTTGCAGTCATTGCTGTGAATTCTGCATCATATCAAAGTGTGCTTGAGGAGAATGCAAGGCCATCTGTCCAAAAGCAGAACTTAAAATGGAGCCTTGAACACAATAATGATACAAAGTACACTAACAAATCCACCAAGGCATAGTTCAAAAAGAAGAAATGGAGGGTTATGGACTGGCCCAGTCAAAGCCCTGATCAGAATGCCCTTTGAAATGTTATGGGGGGATTTGAAACGTGTAGCACATGCATGAATACCAATCAACATTTTGCAATATAAGATATTGAATGGAGGAGTGGTCAAAAATGTCATCGAGTCGATGTCAGAAACTGGTGGGAAGTTATAGAAAACGCCTACCAGAAGTCATTTCTGTGCTTTATAACCTAATAGTTAAGGTGTGGTGAGCATGCTGGCACAAAAATGGCTGCCGTCGCATCATCCAGGTGGATGCTGTTCATATTACTTAATTTGTTCATTTCCTGTTCACTTTACTCTGCATGTATTTGTGTTGTCATGAACATGAGCACCAGGTGTCTCTCATGAGTTTGGGTCTAACTGAAAATATGGGGGTTTGGATGTGACACTGCCAATAATGCAATTTCTATATTCTTTAGAATGGAGGAGAACTTAGGAGACCCGGGTTCTCTTCCCGGGTCCTCCCTGCGTGGAGTATGAATGTTCTCCCCGTGTCTGCGTGGGTTTCCTCCGGTTGCTCCGGTTTCCTCCCACGGTCCAAAGACATGCAGGTTAGGTGCATTGGCGATCCTAAATTGTCCCTAGTGTGTGCTTGGTGTGTGGGTGTGTGTGAGTGCCCTGCCCGGGGTTTGTTTCCTGCCTTGCACCCTGTGTTGGCTGGGATTGGCTCCAGCAGACCTCTGTGACCCTGTAGTTAGGATATAGCAGGTTGCATAATGGATGGATGGATGGAGGAGAACTTCTAGAAGATTACTGACATCACTTCCTGCTAGAAGATGGACATCTCCACCTCTTCCACTTCCTGCACTTTTTAAATTTTAGCCACAGGAAGTCCATTGTCATTCAACTTGGCTTCCGACCGAGACAGAGGTCAAAAAATTAAAATCACGAAAAGATGCCAAAACCAAAATGGGGTATAGGTCAAAACTGGGAATCGGAAGGAACCGTTCATCAGAGTCCAAAAGACAATCAAAATACAGAATAAAGAAACGAGTGGAGATTCAAGACCTGGAATTCAGAAGAAAAGATTTAATTGGTCGCCAACTAAAGGCTTACTATCCATCAAGCTTGAATACCACAAAATTAATGGGATTGAACTTTATACCATCGCTCGTTTGACATCATTAACGAGTGCATCCTGGGCAATTCCAAGATGGGGTTCCATGGCATGTGCCAGCAGAATGGTTGGCACCTGTGGTGAAAAGAAAATGGAACCATGGTAGAACATAAGCAATAATTCAACTTTTTTATGACACAAAAACAGACCTCAGAAGACGTATAAATATCAGAGATCATAATAATTATAAATTCAGTTTAGAATTGCTTTAAGTTTTTGTTTCTGGGAATTTAAAGGGGTAATCTGCAGTGTCCCAAACCTTTTGTGTTTTGTTCCCCATCTTTGACAGCATACATGATGAATATTATACAAGTTTATGTACTTGTTTCTATAAGATTGTACAGTAAAGTGTAATTTACAGAACACAGGAGTTCTGCGTGGACCATTCCACACTGATGTTTTGCTCTATTTAATCACTAGCCTAGAGAAATACCCATTTATTAAAATGAGTTTAATGGTACAATAGTAAGTGCATCCATTTTGATTCTCTCATGCATTTACAAGCATCTATTTACCGGATATGCCTTACATCCCTCTTTCTTTGTACGTCTTGCTGCCTTTTTTCACAGAACTTTCTAGCTTACATCATTTTTCCTTTGGACTTGTGTTGCCTTTCTTCATCGCACATTCAATCCCTGTAGTTGATGCCAGACAACGTGACACACGGACATATATCACATGGTCTAATATCTTACATCAGCCCTTTTGTCTTTGTTTATCACGCGTTTCCACTCTCTTGTGAATCCCAGATGAAATTACACCAAGGCGAGGGCACAAAAACCAGATGGACAGACAGACATCGTATTGTTTTATATATTGTGAAGAAATCACAAACACAACAAAGAAGGTTTGGGGTTGTACCCTGTATGCTTGCAAAAATAATGTCTTTTTAAACCGAGCTCAATACAGAACTGACCTGGAGTATACAAAATGGTGTTTATATAGGGTCAGAGGAGGAAGTGACATCAGTAGAACTGGGGCAGGAAGTGAGGTCAGGAGAGCCAGGACTTGAAGTGAAGTCATCAGGTGGGACTTCCTTCTGATGGTCTACAGAGGAGGAAAGAGAGAAAGAGTTATCTGACAACGTCAACCGCTGGTCTGTTGGATAATCACACTTTTCGGGCCTGTAAACTGTCTCCTAATTGCAACTGTGTGACTCTATATATACTAGCCATCCCCTACGGTAGTGAAACAGGACAGCCCTAAAAAATCAATAAACAAACAGGTATCACTAGCTAAGTGGAGGCAAGGCACACTCCAAAATGCAGAGGTACACTGACTCAAACAGAGGCTGGCGTGTGAATGATTAGGGCCCTGCCCGGCTCCCCACTCCTGACGTCATGCTTCCCATCCCCTCGGTCTGCAGCCTCTGTCTCAGATTAGCATGAATATATCTCTCTCCTGCAAACAAACTATGATGCTTAGCGCGATGAGAGAGAAGTCACAAAATCAACTGGAATGTTCAAGCAAATTATAGAAAAAAATCCCAAACTACAAATAAAATAGCAGCCAGCCTAGGCTCCTACCAAGCCAGGACTCCTGTTTAATAGAAGGACCAGTGGAGAGAACACATACAGGGCATTCTCTCCCCTGGAGCTGCAGGGACTGTGGAGCCCACCTTCGTAAACATGCTGCATCTGGTAGGAAATATTTGGTAAGTGTTTCCCACAGGAAAATAAAAAAAGTGTTGCTGAACTTGTGTCCTGCATCTGTTTGTGTTGGATCTGCAGGTCACAATGTATATATGAATCTATATATATATATCTATCCATCATCCAACCCGCTATATCCTAACTACAGGGGTCTGCTGGAGCCAATCCCAGCAAACACAGAGCGCAAGGCAGGAAACAAACCCTGGGCAGGGCGCCAGCCCACCGCAGGGCATGCACACACACACACACCACACTAGGGACAATTTAGAATCGCCAATGCACCTAACCTGCATGTCTTTGGACTGTGGGAGGAAACTGGAGCACACCACGCAGACACGGGGAGAACATGCAAACTCCACGCAGGAAGGACCCAGGAAGCGAACCCAGGTCTCCTTACTGGAAGGCAGCAGCATTACCACTGCGCCACCGTATATATATTGTGACAGGACGCCCCTTCAACACTGGATCTGGGGGAGCAGCCATGGGATGCACTCTACGTCCCCCGGAATACTTTGTGGCAGTCCTCCTGGGTTACATCGGGGCCACGGGTGTGGGACTTCAGGACTCAGACCTGTTGGGCTCCATGGCCACCACCCGGAGGAGCTGCATGGCTTAACGAGCCTCTGTGGGCTTGAATGCAGCCACACCCACCGGGAAGTGCAGCCTAATTAGGCCAATTACCACCTGGAGCACTTCTGGGAGGGCTACAAAAAGAGCCTGCAGCCACTACTCAGGAGCCGGAGGAGAAGGAGGTTGCCTGAGAGGAGGAGGAGGAGGAGGAGGAGGAGGAGGAGGAGGAGGAGGAGGAGTACTACTACTAGTAGTAGTAGTAGTAGTAGTAGTAGTAGTGGTGGTGGTGGTGCCTGGTTTGGTTTGGTTTGGTTCTGTGTTGGGCCTGTGGGACATGGGAGAGACGTGCCCCACGGCTAAAGAGAAAAATAAAACTTTTTTTATTGAACACGTGCCTCAGTGTGAATCTGTGCCAGGTCGGGCGCCTATATAGCGCCTTATTCACTATATATATATATATATATAATATATAATTTCATAGCATTCATAATCTGAGTCCCGATGTGATTTTATGGGTGGTTACCTACCAGGTAACACATGTGGTTGGTCTGCCAGTCTGCAAACATCCGCCAAGGGCCCTTTCATTTGCGAGAAGCAGATTATAGAATGTTACATATATACCAGCTGTCCCCTGCGGCTGCACCCATATAGTAGTGAAACAGGACAAACTTTTAAAATCAATAACCGTTGGCACTGTATCTGACTGTGTTCAGCTCTGACAGGAGAGCGTCCCCCACGTGGGTAGAAAAGCATGTGGCCGTGATATCTCTGGCAATCAGCAGGTACCCTCTAAAACACACGTAGCTCTTATCTCTCTCTCAAAAACGTCAAACGTTACTCCTTAACAATCTGTAGATGATAATGTCTGTTGAACAATTAGGTATCGCTAGCTAAGCAGAGGCAAGGTACACTGCAACATGTGGCAAGAGGTAGAATGACGTAAAGAGAGGCTGGTGCTTGAGTGTGGAGGGCTCTGCCCCCCTCCCCTTGGCCCACAGCCACTTTCTCAGATTCTCGCAAATAAATCAGTACCGCAGGCGAACTATACTTGGCGCGATGAAAGTAGTTGCAAAATCCACCGAAATTTTCAAGCAAATTATAGGAAAAAAACCCGTTCTAAATCCGTTAAGTCATTCTCTCATGAAAAGAGGAGAGACAGACAGACAGACATTGGATTTTTTTATATATAGTTATAAACAAGAGCAGCATGGTGGCACAGTGGGTAGCGCTGCTGCCTCGTAGTAAGGAGACCTGGGTTCGCTTCCCGGGTCCTCCCTGTGTGGAGTTTGCATGTTCTGCGTGGGTCTCCTCCGGATTCTTCGGTTTCCTCCCACAGTCCAAAGACATGCAGGTTAGATGCTTTGGTGGTTCTAAATTGTCCCTAGTGTGTGTCCTGTGGTGGGATGGCACCCTGCCCGGGATTTGTTCCTGACTTGCGCGCCTTTGTTTTCTTGGATTGGCTCCAGCAGAACCCCCTGACCCTGTAGTTAGGATATAGCGGGTTGGATGATGGATGGATGGATAGATTTTTGAATATCCTGTCGTGCTGTCATTGGCAAACATTAATGGCACACCATAACATTCTCAAAGCCATTTAACCCTGTTCAGGGTCATTTTGAAGCCAAAGTCTATCCTAGCAGCATCAGGTATAATGCAGGATCCCATCAGGCTGATCCTGCCCACCCAAGTTCTGCCGGTCCAGAATCATTAATTAGCCCGGTGCACACAATTTTAAAATAACAACCTTGAAGAAAACTAAGACAAGCAAATGGAGAACATACAGACTCCACATTGGCAATGACTTAGTGCAGGATACCAGCATCCATGAGGTAACAGTGCTAACCACTAGACCACCAATAAAAAAGCACTACAACTTTTAAACAAAATTAAAAGCAAAAGTGCTGCCATTTCCCATGTTGATATCTCAAATGTTCCATGTTAGGTTTTTATTGCTTGGTTGCTAACAGAAAAATCAGAGGTAATAGGCTCGCCAGAGCAACTGGGTGATTAGATTTTGCTCTTTCTGAACAAAGGTCAGTTCGTTAAGTGGGAATGTGAGTCACAATGACCAAAAAAAAAAAAAAAACGGAGCCTTAATTAGATGTATTAGACGCCCTTAGCAAAGCTCACCACCACCTAAAAACAAGTTAGGCGGAGAAGAAATTAAACCCCGAGCCACACGAATTGGCCAGGAGCTCCGGGAGTCACCTTGCGCTGTAAGAACTAGCAAATATAGAGAATGTAAAGTAAGTCATTATCTTGCTTTGTGTTTAATAGCAGCAGAATGTAAAAGAATTCAAATTAATTTGCTCCCTGGAGACCTCCAGCAGTGTGTCTTCGACAAAACATTTCTGCAATTATACATCACGCGTACTGTATACACTTTTTTTTTTGTTCATGTCTTTAATTAACTCAGTGGATCCTTTCGCTTCTTTTCTGTTTACAGTTTCTTTCACTACACGGCAGTCAGTGTCTTCCATTGATCAGGAATTTGTTTTGCATAAATGCTAAAATGATTTCACGTCACTGTGACATTTTCATTGGTGGGCCGACTCACTCTGCTCCTTGCTGTGTTCTGTTGCTTCTCATGCCGGCTTTAAATGAACCATTTGGCCAAGCAGAGCCACACGGCCCCCTGGACTCAGGACTATGTCTCTGTTCTGTTGCCACCCTGTATGTGGACACTTCACTTGCCAGCGCTCTGAAATAAGGAACCACTTAGCATGGTGGTTACTACAAGCGGTGCTGCCCCCTAGTGGTTAAGCCACGGGAGTGTAAACTATGATGTTGCTAATCCAGTCTACACGGCTAATTCTCCAGGTCACCATAAGGGATTCAGTACTGCTTCTGTTATGCATGGCTCAGTGTTTTTGTGCATTTAATATTTTATTGTCATTTTTGCACTATTATTTTTTCATATTTTAGTGGTATTGTTGCTTTTCATGTAATTTTCTAACCCGTTTAATCCTAAACAGGCACGCTAGAGCCTATCCCAGCAAGTGTAGGGCACAGGGGAGGAACAAACTTTAGACAGAGTGCCAGTCCATCGCAGGGCAAACACACTCATAAGCCAGGGCCAATTTACTGACACCAATCCACCTAAACTGCATGTATTTGTACTGAGTGAGGAAACCACAGTACCCGGAGGACTCAGACACAGGGAGAACATGCAAACTCCACGTAGGGAGGACCCGGGGCACGAACCATGGTCTCCTTACTGTGAGGCAATAGCATTACGACTGTGCCACCGTGCCACCCTATTTGTGCATGTGTTGTTTATAATCTGATAATTATGTCCTTTGACTTCATATACGCCTCCATCCTCACACTTTGTGGGTAAATCCCTAGGGGGCGGGGCCACCCCGTCATCACCATTCCTGAGCTAATTAGGCCAGAGCGGACAAGGCTCAGAATTACTCCTAGGAATTGCACTCCAAGTGCGACTAGGATAAGAATTTGAACGTTTTTTGTTAATAATAATTTAAATCTACTTACAAATGATGAAGATAAATTGACTCCCTACCTTTTGTCGATACGTAAGACATACCAGTTTCGGGCATTTCTGTTTGTTTCCTTTCATAAATAAGACCTAAAACAGCTGTTTGTTAAGACAATGTTCACGTTTTCCTCCAACAAGACCAAGCCCAACAGTAAGCTCTTGTGATGTCAATTTCTAAACTGGTTTGTTCTTTTTGAACGACTCCAGTGAATCATACAAATCAATTCAGTGGAGCTCAACTGGAGGACTAACGTAACGTAACCTTCATGTCTTTGGAGGGTGGGAGGAAACTCTCACTGCCGATACCAGATTCGGGAACTTCTGTTTGTTTCTTTTCGCAAATAAGACCTAGAACAGCTGTTTCTTGATACATTATTCATGTTTTTTCTCCAAAACCAAGACCAACAGTAAGTTCTAGTGATGGGCAGTTTGCAAACTTTTGGAACTGACATGGAGAGAACATGCAAACTCCAAGAAGGGAGGATCTGGGATGGGAACCCTGGCCTAATTACTGCAAGGCAGCAGGGCTACCACTGGGCCATCATACCGCCTCCACTTATCCATATATGAGCTTTCCAAATACTTTTTTAAGAGTTAAATCAACTCTTCTAATGGTAAAGTTAGCACTGGTGATTTTGCTGTGTCGGTTTTTAGTCAGTCAGTCATTTTCTAGCCCACTTTTTTACTGAACAGGGTTGCTGGGGGTGCTGGAGCCTATTACAGTGAGCATTGGTAGCAAGGCAGGAATAAATCCTGGACAGAGTGCCAGTCCATTGCGGTGTGAACACACACACACACACACACACACACACACACACACACACATATAACCTCAACCACACAAGTGGTATTATAATCAAGGGAGATGTGTATTAAAATACATGAATGAACGAAGAATCGGCTAATTTCCATTTGAAGAAAAAGAACTTTAAAAACATAAACTAGAGGGTGGGCCAATGAGGACAGTGGGTGGACCCAATACTAGCCCCGCCCCTGCGTGTGACCACAATGATAAAGGCGTCAGCCAAATAAGTAAATGCCTATGTTAGATCCAGCAACCCCATAACCCGAAATTGGACTGGCGGAGTTAACAAATGGCGGAAAGATCTGTCTGCAAACATGCATGGGCCTGGCATGGTGGTTAAGTGGCTGGACTCACAACTTCAGTGTTGCCCGTTTAATTCTCACATTCAACTCATTGGAGCAAGTCATTTGAGCTACGACTGTGAAAAACAAAAAAATATAATAAATATGCAAGTAATTGTGACAAATTTAGGTAAATGCCTGAAGAAGGGGCCTCGGCTGCCTCGAAAATTTACATATTATAATCGATTCAGTTAGCCAATAAAAGGTGTCATTTTGCTTGACTTCTCATTGTAAAGGAAGTTTTTTTTTTTGCCTTATACAATTTCTTGTATTAGGAACTTGTTAGTTTTCACATACCCCTTGGGGTCAGAGCGCAGGGTCATCCATTGTACAGCACCCCTGGAGCAATGACAGGTTAAGGGCCTTGCTCATGGGCCCAGCAGAGTAGGATCTCTTTTGGCAGTGAATGGGATTCGAACCAGCAACCTTCTGGATACCAGCACAGATCCTTAACCTCAGAGCCACCAGTCCGCCCCTAAGTCAATCCATCCATTATCCAACCCGCTATATCCTAACTACAGGGTCACATGGGTCAGCTGGAGCCACTCCCAGCCAACACATGGCACAAGGCAGGAAACAAATCCCGGGCAGTATGCCAGCCCAACACAGGGCACACACACACACACCCACACACCAAAGCACACACTTGGGAGAATTTAGAATCGCCAATGCACCTAACCTGCATGTCTTTGGACTGTGGGAGGTAACCGGAGCACCCGGAGGAAACGCACGCAGACACGGGGAGAACATGTAAACCCCACACAGGGAGGACCCAGGAAGCGAACCCAGGTGCCCCTAAGTTGAAATATATAATAATATATTTATAGTATGTAGTATAGTATAGTAATAATAATAACACTTTAATGGTGTATTTTTGTATACCTGCACAGAGGCCACATAGAGCGTCCTGTGTGACTGACTCGTGCACCTTTGTGCTTTACAAGTTTCAACTGTTGATACAAAAGAAATCTAACAGCAAAGAATTCAAATGTATAATCCTTGGACTCGAGATTCTCCAGATGAGGTTTTATTTATACACAATGGCTCTTTGCCGCACAGCACAGCTATTAGCTTGCTGGAGCAGAATTAATCGATTTAAGAGAATTGTTTGTATGAGCAACCTTAGTGTATGCATTTTAAATAAAAAGCCAACCCCTTAATTAACTGCCTGCATTAATCACTGTCAGGAGTTTCAGCCTGTTTTTTTTTTTTTTTGTAGCTCTAAAAATAAATTGTTTGAAAATATTGCCAACGCTACAAAACCGAAGCATCACACGGCAGAGATGGAGTAGCTTCATTTTTAACTTTAGTAGTGCGGTAATACAAGCATTGTTTTATGTGTCACCGCGTCAGTTCATCAAAGTTTGAATTGAGCTAGAAGATGAGTCACCTTTGAGGAGTCAGATGTTCTGTATTATCAGTTGTAGAAGAAGAAGAAGACGTCCTGCGTTTCTTTGGACAGCCCTCAATTGTGATGTCCAGCCACAAGATGGACCTTCCTGATACGGTGCATTGACACTACAATCAGCTGAAACCCCCAGATAGGTGATCTCCATTGAACTAACATGGAGTTACTTGCCACATTGGTTTCTCTTCATTGTGTTGGGTAGGCCACATTATTAACTCACCACAAGTTGGACCTTCAGGTGCATTTAAACTACAACGAATTGAAACCCCTGACAGGTGATCTCCAAAGAGCTAACATGGAATTGCTTAGTGTGCTCTGCTGTCTTCATTGTGTAGTGTGGGCCACCATACTGACTTACTACAAGTTGGTCCTTCCAGATATGGTGCATTGACACTACAATCAATTGAAACCCCCAAACATGTGATCTCCAAGTAATGATTTAGGGGTGTCATATTCTAGAAGGGGAGCCAGCATGGTGGTGCAATGGTAGCGATGCTGCCTTGCAGTAAGGAGACCCGAGTTCACGCCCTGGGTCCTTCCCGTGTGGAATTTGCATGTTCTCTCCAAGTCTGCGTGGGTTTCATCCTGGTGCTCAGATTTCCTCCCACTGTCAATGAAGACATGCAGGTTAGGTGGATTGGCAATAGTAAATTGGCACCTGTGTGTGTTTGGTCTCCCTACGGTGGGCTGGTGCCCTGTCCAGAGTTTGTTCATGCCTTGCACCCTGTGTTAGCTCAGATAGGCTCCAGCAGACCCCCACAACCGTGGTCTTGATTAAGCAGGTTAGAAAATGACTTGATATATTCAGGTGAATACTTATGCAATCAGTTGTTTAGTGTTTTATATTTGTAATTAATTAAGACCACTTCACTTTGACATTAAAGTCATTTTCTGTTGCTCAATGTCAAAAAGCCAAATTCTACCTGTTGCGACTCAATGTTGTATAAAAATATAATATGAAAACTACCAAGGGGGCGAATAGTTTTATAGGCACAGCATGTCAATGCCCGCTGGCCACACATCTTACTTCAGCAGTGTATCTGACTTGTGAAGGAGAAAACCAAATGGAAAATGGGGTCTTCAGCCAGCAATAAGGAGCCCAGCACCTCTAACTTTGTGAAAATAAAAAACGGATACAATTAAACTGTAGTACTAAAACCTATTTATTATTAACAGTGATGACCGAAACAGCCAAGTTTCTTTTCACATATAGTTTTGGGAAACTGATGCTAAAGTTCAGTTTGCTTGCAATTTCAACATTGTAAAACTCATTAAAAAAGACCCTTTTGGGTTGTTTAAAGTTCTTTTTAGGATGGGAAACAATTAATATTGCTCCCTAAAGCCTCTGTATTTTTTCTGCAGCTGAATAATGCAGGTAATCAGCACCATGCCAGTAAAATCACCCTCTCCTGCTTCTTGATCCCTGTAGATAAGGATTTGCACACTGTCGGCTCCATGGAGGAATCAGCAGACTAGCCTTTCTGACTCCAATGCATTTTTAGGATTGGGATCACCAAAGCTGTTATAATAATTGGCAAAGCAATCATCACACTACCAGAACAACCACAGCACACATCCTTTGCTCAACAAAATGTCTACATGTGACTGAAGAAGAGTCCAATGGTTTTTCTTCTCAACAAAACTTTGTTTAAACACAAATCGAAAGGCAGATTCATGCAGAATTAGTGAAGGAAAGCACTTCCAGACACGGACTGAACATCCTTACTGTGTCAGTGGCATGAATTTTACTGGATGGAGAGCACCACATTTGCCTTGGCTGAAAATTTAATTTTATGGCTCATCTCTAATTATTATTATTATTATTATTATTATTATTATTATTATTATTATTGTGGAGATTAATTATAATTATCAAATTATAAAGATAGATAGATAGATGTTCTAGACAAGAAGGTGATGGCTGAGTGAAGATAGAGGAAGCGCTCCACTTGCAGTGCTTACAGGCAATCCCTGCTGGCACAAGTAAATGAGATCCTCTATTGCTCATGGCAGAAAGGAGCTGCCTCTGAAAGTCCTTGTAATGCAGATGTTGCAGGCCACAGGTGGTTGCCAAAGTGCAAATATCTAGATTGTGGCAGTAGATAGATAGATAGATAGATAGATAGATAGATAGATAGATAGATAGATAGATAGATAGATAGATAGATAGATAGATAGATA
>JANRMT010062861.1:18003843-18053073 GCA_026402145.1 Polypterus bichir lapradei | reverse complement strand
TATTTAAAGAACAGGGATCTATCAAAGTCTGCTCTTCACAACACATGTTTGTGGAAGTGTATCATGGCACAAACAAAGAAGATTTCTGAGGACCTCACAAAAAGAGTTGTTGATGCTCATCAGGCTGGAAAAGGTTACAAAACCATCTCTAAAGAGTTTGGACTCCACCAATCTACAGTCAGACAGATTGTGTACAAATGGAGGAAATTCAAGACCATTGTTACCCTCCCCAGGAGTGGTCGACCAACAAAGATCACTCCAAGAACAAGGCGTGTAATAGTCGGCGAGATCACAAATGACCCCAGGGTAACTTCTAAGCAACTGAAGGCCTCTCTCACATTGGCTAATGTTCATGTTCATGAGTCCACCATCAGGAGAACACTGAACAATAATGGTGTGCATGGCAGGGTTGCAAGGAGAAAGCCCCTGCTCTCCAAAAAAAACATTGCTGCTCGTCTGCAGTTTGCTAAGGATCACGTGGACAAACCAGAAGGCTATTGGAAGAATGTTTTGTGGACAGATGAGACCAAAATATAACTTTTTGGTTTAAATGAAAGCATTACAGTATGTTTGGAGAAAGGAAAACATTGCATTCCAGCATAAGAACCTTATCCCATCTGTGAAACATGGTGGTGGTAGTATCATGGTTTGGGCCTGTTTTGCTGTATCTGGGCCAGGACAGATTGCCTTCATTCATGGAACAATGAATTCTGAATTATATCAGAGAATTCTAAAGGAAAATGTCAGGACATCTGTCCATGAACTGAATCTCAGGAGAAGGTGGGTCATGCAGCAAGACAACGACCCTAAGCACACAAGTCGTTCTACCAAAGAATGGTTAAAGAAGAATAAAGTTCATGTTTGGGAATGGCCAAGTCAAAGTTCTGACCTTAATCCAATCGAAATGTTGTGGAAGGACCTGAAGCGAACAGTTAATGTGAGGAAACCCACCAACATCCCAGAGTTAAAGCTGTTCTGTATGGAGGAATGGGCTACAATTCCTCCAAGCCGGCGTGCAGGAATGATCAGAAGTTACCGGAAAAGTTTAAATGCAGTTAATGCTGTAAAGGGGGGGGTTTGGGGGGTCACGCCAGATACTGAAAGCAAAGGTTCACATACATTTGCCACTCACAAATATGTAATATTCGATCATTTTCCTTAATAAATAAATGACCAAGTATAATATTTTTGTCTCATTTGTTTAACTGGTTTCTCTTTATCTACTTTTAGGACTTGAGTGAAAATCTGATGATGTTTTAAGTCGTATTTATGCAGAAATATAGAACATTCTAAAGGGTTCACAAACTTTCAAGCACCACTGTATATGTTAAAAGGAGGATTTTGGAACCTGCCCTAAACTTAACCGGGAGCCACTGTAAGGATTTAAGAATTCACTTTCACTAATGAAGCCGCTATCACAAACTCACCCCCGAGTCTGGCATTTCCTGTACTTCCAAGCAAACAGAAAAGAAAGAAAACAATGAAACCATAAACCTGGCCCAGGGGCAGGTAGAAAACTTGGGGTAGAAAACTGGTTCTTCCAGGTTCCTGACACATTATAAATAAATACACGCAAAGCAGTTATTAACTTACATGCTAGATATCACTCATTTTACAGTCCATTAGGCCGACTAACTTTGGACTCCTTCCCTTTATCTTCCCTAATGGCATCTTTTCCTCACCTCCTCTCAGCTTTTCTCCTTGGATTTGCGCCCTCCTATCTACTGTATGTTACCTGCTTTTTCATTTTCATTTACACACCTGATGACAGCCACAATATTACATCTTTAACCTTCTTTTCTTTTCAGTATAAATCTAAGCTTTATTTGTTAATCGTTTTTTTTTTTCCCCATTAACTTAAAATGGCCATCTCTTTGAGGAGTACCCAGAGAAAAGCCAGTGCAGACACAAGGAGAAAAGCCAACTCCATACAGACCGTGACTGGGCTGGCGCTCTAACAAGCAGCGTTATTAACTAGGCCTTTCCGTCTAGGATTTCTTCCAGTCGCCTTTTGCAGTCCCTCAATTTCATGCCATGCTGCCTTTGGGGGTCCGTTGCTTAACAAAGACATCACTGCCGCTTGAGTGAAGCAAATGGCTGGCAGCAAGTAGAAGAGACATGAGGGTTCAAAAGGGGACCGGGCACCACTATTTAAGAACACAGGGTCCTCACTTGAGGGCAGCGCCAATGCAATCCCCGAAACGCTTGTCACATCCTGCAATGCAAAAAATCCCAGGAAGTCATTTACAGGCAAGTGCACAAACCACCCAGAAATCCTGCCATAAAAATTGAAATGGAAAACAGTGCTGAAATCTGCATTTTGCTTCCAACTGCAAACTTAACATATTTTACATAATCTATCCAATTCCGCCTCATTATGCAAACCCTGCACACTTTGCAGGCGGTAATAAATGGAGATGCCATCTGCTGATCAGAAGTCAGCTTTAAGCAGCTCTGGGCAGTAGGTCTCCTGCAGCTAATCCAGTCCAGCCATTCCCAGGAGAATCACAAGAAGGAAAATGATGATTGTGGGGGAAAAAGAAAAAAAAAAAATCTTCAATTAGTCTGCCGTCCGGGGCCTGAGCGTGCAGAATGTGATCAAATCTCACCTTTGGTCCTGTCGCACGCGCTGCCTGTTTCTTTAATTCTCTCATAATTCTGTTCCATGATTTACAAGGCTGTCTGAGGCGCCACAATCAGATTCCTGTAACTAAAGCTTGTGCTTAACAGCATTAAATTACACACTTGTTTCTTTATGTTCAAATTAAATATGGCCAGGTCTGTAATGGGACAAATTGAATATTCATACAATGGGGAAGCAAATTTAATGAGCTCTCCCCCAGCCTTTTAAAAACAGACAAATCTGTTTTACAAAAAAAAAAAATGAATGGAATTTGATTAGACACGCATAGCTGACCCCACCTTTACAATAAAATGAGGAGACGCCATGGCTGACATCATTGACTGGGGGAAGACTTGGGTCCTCAACTGAAGATGTGCGAGTATATCGGGGACAGAAACCAACCCTGATGAAGATATAGTGCCTGCGGAGAAATAAGGCATCTTTAATTGCATCTTGTGCCTTCTGCACATGAAAAATGGCTTCATTTTATATAATCTGGTCCAAAAGAGAAATAATTCTCATTTATTGTATTAAGTGACTTCTGAGAAAGAAGCAGCAAATCACATATTATATACGGTGCTTCCGAAAAGAGAAACCAAAAGCATCATTGATTATGTACAATGATTTCCGAAAGAGAAACAAACCTCCTTTATTGTATAATGTTGTATGTTTAGTGCCATTTTGAGAAAGGAGGAACAAATCCCACGTTTTGTATAGTGCCTTTCCAGATGGAAACAGAACCCTCCTTTTATTGTTTATGGTGCTTTCTGGAAGAGAAAACAGCCATTCTTACTGTATATAGCGCTTCTCAAGACTGAAACACACATCCTTTATTATATCAAGTGTCTTCTGAGAAAGAAGCAACAAATCCTATCTCTCTATTATAAAAAAAAAAAATCCTGGAAAGGAAATGCAGGGCGACGAGACATGATCTTCTCAGAAGTTCTCGGAAGACACTTAATAGACCTGTAACGAAAAAAAACACAATTCGGTCAGGTGTATATTTATGATCACGGAGAAGCGATGCAAATTTTAACAGGCGACAAGAAAGGTAATGTATATATCCCGCGAATAACATTACACACCAAAGGAGATCGTGATATGCCGTTCGTATTAAAATGTTTACAGTTTCCCGTGAGAATAGCTTTTGCTATGACAATTAAATCATAGGGACAAACATTAGAAAAAGTCAAATTATTTATTAGAGAAACACAAACAATATTCACTCACAGGCAGTTATACGTTGTGTTGTCACAATGTGTCTCCAAAAACGGAATCAAAATTCAATGCGATCTTGAAGAAAAGGTAATTCCAAATATTGTTTTTAATCAAGTTTTAAAGTAAAAGTGCAAATAATGAAATTGAAACAATTCCAAAGAAAAAAAAAAGGGCTTTTAAAATTGTATATCAGATTAACCAAACACAGGGGCTGACGAGCAAAGCGAGCAGGGGGCAGAGCCCCCTAGTCTTATATATAAACATCTACGTGTGGCAGTGCGTGTGTGTCTGTCTGTCCGACCCGGAAGTGAGAGGTTGAGTCGGACTGAGGGCTCTGCCTCGAAGGAAACAGAAAACTCGCTTAGCTGCTAATAACACAAGCGAGGCAAACACATCAGCAAAACGAAACCTCCGAAGAAAGACAAAGTCGCTTAGCCGCTAACATCGGTGAAACAGTATCCCTTTAACTTTTCCTCCTGTTGCTAATACACAAGTGAGGAGAGCACATTGGCAAAATGAATCCTTCTAGGAGAGAGATACCCAGAGTAGTTCCTTTCAATTACCCAACATCTCTACATTTCAATTTTTTTTGACTATTTCAATAGTTTCTAGGACCTTGGGCTTTTTACAGCATAGGCTTACACAGCTAGCATTTTATATTATACCTTCCAGAAGACAAACAAAGCATCCTTTATCATTTATAGTGACTTTTTAAAGAGAAAACAGACATTCTTTATTTTATTTAGTGCCTTTCAAGAGAGAGACAGACCTCATTTATTGTTAAAAGTGGCTTTTGAGAAAGAAGTGATAATTTCCATATTTTATAAAATACCTTCCAAAAGACAAACAGAACATCCAGTGCGTTTTGAAAGAGAACAAAAAAACAACATCCCTTGCTGTATATAGTGCCTTCTGAGAACGAAGCAACAATCCCATATTTTACATGGCACCATTTAAAAGACAAACCAAATATCCTTTATCTTTTATAGAGACTTTTTAAAGAGAAAACAGCCATTCTTTATTTTATATAGTGCCTTTCAAAAGAGAGACAGACCTCATTTATTGTATAAAGTGCCTCCTGAAAAAGAAGTAATAATTCCCTTATCTTATATTATACCTCCAAAAGACAAACAGAAGATCCTTTATTATCTACAATGCTTTCTGGAAGAGAAAAAAATACAACATTCTTTACTGCATATAGTGCCTTCTGAGAAACAAGGAACACATCCCATGTTTTGTATAGTGCCTTTCCAGAGGGAAACAAAAACCTCCTTTTATTGTTTATAGTGCCTTCTGGAAGAGACAATAGCCATTCTTAACCATATATAGCGCCTTTCAAGATTGAAGCAGAGATTGTTTATTATATAAAGTGCTTTCTGAGAATGAAGTCACAAATCCCATATTTTATATAGTGCCTTCCAAAAGACAAACAGAACATCCTTTATCATTTATAGTGACTTTTTAAAGAGAGAAAACAACCATTCTTTATTTTATATAGTGCCTTTCAAGGGAGGGACAGACCTCATTTATTGTATAAAGTGCTTCCTGAGAAAGAAGTAATAATTCTCATATCTTATATAATACCTTCCAAGAGACAAACAGAACATCCTTTATTATTTATAGTGACTTCTTCAAAAGAAAACAGCCATTCTTTATTTTATTTAGTGCCTTTCAAGTTCGAGAGAAACAAACCTCCTTTTTGTATTCAGTAAGTTCTGAGAGACAAGCAATAAATACATTGTTTTACACAGCGTCTTCCAATAAAGAAACAAAACAGCTTTTATTATGTATAGTGCCTTCTGCCAGAGAAAGCCATATGTAGTGCCTTCCAGAAGGGAAACAAACCTCATTTATTGCACAAAGCGACTTCTGAGAAAGAAGCAACAAACCCCTTTTCTTAAACAAAATAAAAAAAAAAATAAAATAAAGTAAAATCCCTTCTTAAATTAATTTTAAAACTCTTAAAAATACAGTGCCTCCCAAAAAAGAAACTAAACATCATGTATTATTTACAGTGCAATCTGAAAGAGAAAAGAACACCATTCTTTGCAGTATATAGTGTCTTCCAAGAGGGAAACAAACCTCCTTTAGTGTATATAGTGCCTTCTGAGAAAGGCACAACAAATCCCTAATTTTATATTCAGTAGTGTCTTCCCAGAAAGAAACAAAACCAATTTTATTATTACAGTACCTTCTGAAAATGGAAACAACCATTCGTTACCGTATATAGTGCCTTTTAAGAGAGAAGCAAACCTGCTTTATTGTATAGCATGCAAGTAGCAACAATCGATTTATTTTGTATCGTGTGTCACACATGCGCGTCCGAGGGTGTCCTTGCTGGCTCACTCAAGGTGTATGTGACAACCCGCTGTCGCTAACCGTGTCTTCTTCTTTTCTGCCCACAGCTCTGAGAAACCACCCAATGAGGGCACTTAGCTCTGCCCCTTCCGGTCCTCACAAGATAAGAAGCCCAAGCTTCTGGAATGAGCTGCCTATCGAGACTGAGACTTGACTGGTTAAGAGCTCCTTGGGAGACCAATTCCCTTGTTTTTATTGTTTCTCTTCATTTTAGTGTAACCCTGATATTCTGCATATGCATTTAATTATTGTTATTATCATGCAATCTGTACTAACCCCTACTTACTCTGATGCTTTCTTTTCCTGTTTTCTGAGGTGGCGATCTGCGCCACATCACCTCCTGATCAGGGCACCATGCAGTCGCTACATTGATGGATTGAAGGCCAGATGTCCCCATGACCATCATCATCATCATCATCAGATTCTTCCACTGAAGTCTGAAAACCACAAGGACTGATTGAGATCATTGATGTTAGGTAGAATGCCCAGTGGGGTCCGGGTGGTCTTGTGGCCTCAGAACCTCAGCAGATTTATTTATTTTTTCTCCAGCCCTCTGGAGCTTTTTTTTTTTGTCCTCCTGGCTATCGGGCCTTACTTTATTCTTTGTTATTTAGTATTGCCTAATCTTATTTTTATATTTTGTCTTTTTTCTCTTTCTTCAACTTGTAAAGCACTTTGTGCTACATCATTTGTATGAAAAGGTGCTTTAGAAATAAATGTTATTGTTGATGTTAAACGTTCGGCAGAAGGGAGCCTCTTGTTTGTGTTTATTGTGCTGCCATTGGGGTTTTATTGTTTTGCTGCCAGAAGGTGTTGATTTTGAGTTAGAAGAAAACAAAAAGAAAGGACATTTAATGGGACGACCTGGTTGGAGTCCAAACTGTTCTTCTGTTGTCACATTCCATCCTTCCTATGCCCGACCACAAGTGCCTTTTGAGACAGAACCACAATTTCTCGTGCATTGAATATGGCTCCTTAAAAGGGAGAAACAAAATCTATTTAATTTTATACAAGGCTTTGAGTGAGAGATTCCTTTTTTATGAGGTCTCCTAAGACAAAACAAAGTACCCTTTATTACATAAAACCCCTTCTAAGAGAAACAACGTGTTTAATTTAATACAGTAAGAGAAAGAGAGAAACTGCAAGCTTCTTACTTTATAGAATGTCTTCAAAGAGAGAAATCAAACCTCCTCGATCGTACAGGGTGAGGCAGAAAGGACGGACGTTTTTTACAAAATCACAAAATTGTTAATTTTTTCTTACAAAGAAATTTTTGAAAGATTTAAGTTCATATTGAAATAGCATTTGACAATTTGTAGGGATGGAAATGCAGGTCTAAATGCAAAATATGCCTTACCGAGCGATTACTGAAGCCAAGTTCAGAAGAATGCTTCCGAGCAAATCGACTTGAACTGCGCAGCAGGGCTTGTCGTATGCTTTCCACATTTGCAGGGGTACGTGCCATTCGTGTAGCCCCCGGCGGCCTTTTATTCATTAGTGTACCTCGTGTACGAAGTGCTTTAACCCAATGTAGGATAGTTTTACGAGTGGGAACAGCTTTATTTCTGTGGATATTGAAATGGCAACGAAACTCACGCTGAACTGCGGTAATAGATTGGTTGTTCTTGACAAAACAGTCATATGCAAAAACGTGGTGTTCTATCGTCCACGGCTCCATGGCTTCAACTAAAAAGAAAATAAAAAAATGCTAAGATTTCGCAAACCTAACACCACCTACCGCACATCTGTCACTCCGCCTAGTGGTGAGTTCTTGCCATTTCAAAGCCGTCTGTCCTTTCTGCCTCACCCTATATATGGTGCCGTCTGAGAGCGGGGCACCCTACACTTTATTGTATTTGGTTCATTTCATGGTAGATGCCGAGTGTTACTGAACCATTCTATGCCACACTGATGTGTAACTTTATATTGGGGGAGTCCTGGGGGTCCAAGTGCCGGGCACTTTGCTCCCACCTTTGTTAGCTGTGTTGTATTGTGTACTATGTGACATCTCATTATTGTGACACCCCACTCTCCCACTTCTTCTAGCGTATGACTTATATGGCTGCCCTATGTATCCACATCTTGGGCTGATGTGGAGTTTTCATGTTCTCCCCAGGTCTGTTGGAGTCTATCACTGGGGACTCCAGCTTTCCTCCCACATTGGTTTGGTGAGATGTTGATCCCACTTCGGCCCTGTATGTGAGTGGGACTGTCCAGGCTTGGTTCCTTGCCTTGTAACCAATTCTGCTAGGATAAGCTGTTTCATCTCATGCCCCTGAATTAGATTAGTACAATGAAATCTGTTTTATTATATGAAACATCTGGTGTTCCAGACATGGCCTAGTGGAAGGGTTCAGGCAGACCTGAAGGATTTACATGTCATGGTTGGCATGGTAAATACGGAATGATGGTGGTAAAATGTAATCCACTCTGCTGATCTCGTAGTCATTTAAGATAAGCCCAGGTGGGGTATTGTGACTTAGTCAGAGTGCCATAGTGACCAGTGCTAATGACTTTGAATGACAATAAAGTGTGGGACGCAAAATTACACCAGGATTACTTGATTTCTTTTCACGGTGAATAGCATCTCAGGGTAGCTCACCAAAGCAACAAGGCTGAAAAATAAAACAATGGAGGAGATTAGAGATGTGGAAATGGTAATAAACTAAACAAAAAAGAAAAGAACGGGAACTAAAAGAGCAATATAGAGAAAACTGGATTGTTGGTTGGAAGATGGATGGATGAATATGTGAAGGATGGATGGAGAATAAATGAATGAACGAATTTATGAATTAATATGTGACTGGATGGATGGATGAATGGGAGAATAAATTAAATGATGAATGGATGGCAAATTTTTCAAATGTCTTGGAATGTTCAGTGGAAATATCAAGTGAGCTTCTGCTTGTACCCAAGACCGACCTTCCACTAAAAGCTCCACACAAGCACCATGATCTGAGAAGAGTCGGCCTCCAGAGTCAACCGAAGAGGTGAGCTGCTGTGTAAGCGTTCAATCCTACATACAGCTATGCCACTTCCCTTCACTGTTCATCAAGCACACTCACTGAGTAGAGCAACGTGCCAGGGTGTTCATGCCAGGATTCTGGTCACCAGCCGGTCTCTGTCATGTATGGTCAGCATCTTGTAAAATTAACAGGCAGGTTTCGTGGTCCACAGGTGTAGGAGTTGGCATGGTAGGCCACAAAGTCACGCATTGACTTGTTGGGTGATCTGGCTGGCCAAAATTCAAGGCTGCCCATGTTTCTCCATGCCATCAACAATGGAGAGGATGTATGTGCATTTCTGTATCCTTTTTAGGCGTTTTATGGAGAAAATAAGGACCCCGTTTTGGAGTTTGGTATCTTTATAGGCAAAAGACAGATGGCGACATTGGGCCTTTTCTTGATCAACTCTAATCCTTATACCCATTCATGCCTAATTACAGTGGCACCTGCCCACAGTTAACTGCACACCTTTTTCTTCTCTCACCTTCATTTCAAACTTGAAAATTAGCATCTCCTCAAAGAGCTTTGTGGAGAGGCTGCAGATGAAATTAAAACCGAAAAGAGAAACAAAATGGAGGATGAAGTGGATTTTGATAAAAAGTAACCTAACATTCTCAAACCCTCGCTGTCTAATTTAGGGTGATCCTGGCAGCATCAAAGACGCAAGGCAGGAACCACATCTGGTAAGGACACAAATCCATCCCATAGATAGTCAGATTTCGTATGGACCAGTTTTACACCCAATTCTTGAACCCATTTCCAAACTGCTTTGGGTCCAATTCTGCATTGATAATTTCAACGAACACCTGCCTGTCTTGGGGGATGTCGGAGGAAAACCACCACTGACACAGGGAGAAGGTGCCAACTCCACACAGTCGGACATCTCAGTAGTGTAACGTACCATACAGTACACATGAAAGTAGCACACATGCACCGTTTAGGCCCTCCAAAACCTACAAGCTCATTTTAATGAACAGCACATTGTAATGATATATTGGCCTAATACAATGTTCTAGGTTGTGCTGGGCATCAGACCTCTTCACTTTTTTCCCCAGTTTGCTATGTTATGCTAAAATCATATAAATTCATTTCTTTTCGTCATCAAACAACACTTCATACCCCAGAATGACGGAGAAAACAAACTTTAGAAATTTTTGTAAATGTATTGAAAACAAAAAACAGAAATATCACAATGACAAAACAACTTAGACCCTTTGTTATGACCCTTGACATTTGGTTCAGGAGCCTCCCATTCTATTGATCATCGTTGAGATGTTTCCACACCTTGTTTGAAGTCCAACTGTGGTCAGTTCAATTGGTTGGACTGATTAAGAAAGGCACACTCCTGTCTATAGAAGGTCCCACAGTTGAGCAAAAAAACAAACCATGACGTTGAAGGAAATGTCTGCAGAGCTTGGAGACCAGGATTGTGTCCAGGCATGGATCTGAGGAAGGCTACAAAAATCCTACAGTGTTAAAGATTCCCAAAAGCACAGTGGCCTCCATAATTCTTAAATTAAATAAGTTTTGGAACAACAACGACTCTTCCTTGCCAAACTGAGCATTCGGTGGGGAACAGGGCCTTGGTAAGAGAGATGATCAAGAACCCAATGGTCTCTCTGGCAGACCTCCAGAGAACCTGTGTGGAGATGGGAGAAATTTCCAGAAGGATAACACTTCACTGATGTGGGCTTTATGGAAGAGTTGCCAGGTGACATGCAAAAAGTCAATCTGGAGTTAGCAAAAAGGCAACCAAAGGATTCTTAGACTTTGAGTAATAAGATTCCCTGGTTTAATGAAACCAGGATTTGCCCTCAGTTCTAAGCATTACTTACATCTGGAAAAAAAACAGGCCCTGTTCATCACCTGTGCAATACCATTCCAATGGTGAAGTGTAGTGGTGGTAGCATAATGGTGTGGGGTTTCTTTTCAGTAGCAGGGACTGAGAGACTAGTCAGAGTTGAGAGAAAAATGACCAGAGGCAAAAACAGAGATATGCTGTACTAGAGAACCTACTGTAGAGTCCTCTGGACCACAGACTAGGCCAAAGGTTCACCTTCCAACAGGATTTTGACTTAGGGTGAACTACTGTATGTGAATGTTCTGGAGTTGCCTTGCCTGAACCCAGACTTGAAGTCATTTGAACATCTCTGATCAGGTCAGGTTAGGTTGGGGAGCACGCGCTGGTACTGCATGTTGCCGCACCCACCACACAATGAAACAACTCGGGATCCCAGCTGATAATCCAAATAGGCAGACACGTAGTCCAGTCCAACCCTCCGGAAATGACCCTCTATCTGCCGCAGCCAGGTGTTACGTGGGCGTCTCCTTGCCCTAGTCTATCCGCTCTGGTCCTCAACAATGAAGATCCTGCAAGCCGGATAATCCTTGGGGAATCATGCCACATGGCCGTAATGTTGTAACTGACGCTCCCTCACAATGCAGGTAATGTGCCTCATTCAGGAAGATCCACGAGCAACACAAAGTCAAACCAGCAGTACCCAAGGATTCTCCAAAGAGACACAACACCAAAGGAGTCCGATCTTCGTCTCAGTTCACTGGATAGCAGTCATGTCTCACAACCATGTTGCAAGTCAGGAAGCACCAGGACTCTAAAGAATTCGACCTTCGTCCTTTTGCATAGATATCGATAGCACCACACACCCCTTTCCAGCGACATAATGACCCCCCCATGCTCTCCCAATCCGTCTACAGACTTCACAGAAAGAGTCACCAGAGAGATGAATGTCACTGCCGAGGTAAGTAAACCTCTTGACGTGGTCAACACTCTCTCAGCAGACAGACACACTGCTGATGGCTGTGCCCAAGTGGTCATTAAAGGCCTGGATGTTGGTTTTTATCAGGACACTCACAAGCCCAGATACTCAGACCCCTCACTCAGTCTCTCGATACCCCGAATCAGAGCCTCCATAGACTCCGCGAAGATCACAGCATCAGCAGCAAAGTCAAGATCAGTGATTCTTTCTTCACCAACAGATGCCCCACAGCTGCTGGACCCCACGACCTTGCCCAACACCCAGTCCATGTAAGCATTAATCAGAGTAGGAGCAGAACACACTCTGCTGTTTCCTGGATATAGATGTTCACTGATGGACCTTGAGAGGATCTGCAGAGAACAGACTCAAGGCTCTAATCACTGCCAAAGGGGTTTCGATGAAGTACCAGGCAAAGGGTCTGAGTATTTTCGTAAATAGGAAATTTCATTTTTTTTTAATAAATTTGTAATAATTTCTAAAACCTTGTTTTCACTTTCTCATTCTGGGCTATTGAGTGTTGCTTGACATGGGAAAAAAAATCATTTAAAATGTTTGTGTAAGGCTGCAACATAACAAAATGTGAAGAAATTGAAGGCATCTAAATACTTTCTGAAGGTACTGTACAAGTACAAGGCATGTACAGAATTATCGACAAATGGAGAATCCATCGTTAACATGATTAGATGGGTCCCGTCTTGAAGCAACAACCACATAACACGTGCTGAAAAAGTGTAGGCAAGGAGCCAGCGTCCATTGAGAGTCTGGTTCAAATAGTCAATTTGGGATCCATGGTCTAAGTCTGAGATGGAAAATGAGGCTGAACAGATCCTGGATGTCTCACATATTAAGTGGGTAGTGCAATGTGACAGTGGAGGATGGCTGAGCTGATATCCTACATGAGCCCATAAAGGTGGGTTATATTCAAGATCAGAAGATGACAGCAATGAGTGTGAAGTGAAATAGAAAGAAAATGAGGGTCAACGGAAGGAACAGGGGCTTTAGGGCTGATTAATTCTTATTGAAGTTGCTACATGGATCATGCATCTTTACGCTGTTCATCCATCCATTTTTAGACATTGCTTAATCCAAATTCACTTGCATAGTGAGCCCCTATTTGATAACCATCGGCTCCTTGTAGCAGGGTGTGAGCCCAAGACTGCCAAAGGTGATACAGCAGCCATCCTGTGATATTTTTAGCGCTTTTGGTGCCTTCTGTGCCACGGGATGGCATCAGCTGTGTTTCATTATGCATTTCAGTTCAGTGGTGCTGGGTAAAAATCAAGAGGAGTCACGTGGTGTATGCTGAATCAAAATCCTCATCAGTGCGGCAAAGTCTCATTATCACAGTTTTTTTGTAGAGCCAAATCAAAAAGGCTTGCTGAAATTGTTTTTCCTTTCGACTTTGGATCACAGTGCCTGACAATGCAGTCTAATTACCCAGGGCTCTCGCGTCTCTTTATTCATCCACTAATAATTTAGGCCTTTCCGTTTGATTCTTTGGAAATTAGCAGGGGTAAAACACACTTAATCTAATATCTCCTTTTTCTCGACTCTTCTATTAAACACTTTCATTTTACATTGTTATCTGTAGCTGTTTGAATCGCAAATATTGAATTTATAATAATAATTAAGCCACCTTTGGACAGGGGAGACAACTCCACCTTGATGGTGCAACAGCAATTCCAGAATGCAGACCTTTGGTGTTCTGGAGTTGGTTTAATGATCAAAACATAAACAGAGCTTTGAGAAAATCAAACAAGTCATATCTGTTTGCAGAGGCATGCCAGGGGGCCGGAGACTGGGGCCACATACAAAGAAATCTTATATCTTTGGGAGAAAAGCTGGGCAGGAGTCAGGACCTGACTAACAGCAGGGGGCAGTATTTGTTATGACTTCCAGAAAACAGTGGCAAAAATGGCTAAAGAGGGGTATAAGTAAATAAAAAAAAGCTCCAGAAACTGGTCTCACCCCAGGCAGCCTGACCCAAAACTCAAAAGACACGCTGCAAAGACCTCTCATGCCCAAAATGGGGCACAGGATTTACAAGTTCAAAAATTTTCAGAAATACACTTAAAGCCTCTTCATTGGAGAAAGTAAACTGTAAAACCACTGGCTTGACAAGACAAGACAAAAGACAGATCTTTGTAAAGGAAGAAGTTACTCATAAAAAGTCTGAATTAGTGTAAACTACCCTAATTTGAGTTGTTTATAAGAAATGTAATGATTTACTTCATTAGGTAGAAGTACATAACAAAAATAGTTGTGTCAAATGTTTGAAATATTAAAATAAGTGATTCAATTTGCATCCTTATGGTCTAAATTTTCTCATTTGTAATAAATATTTGTTATTTTCACCCTTTATTAGAGGTCCATAGTGGGCCAGAGCCCTAATAAAAAGGATGAACAGTTAAAAATAATCTCATATTCGTTTTCACAGACCTTGAAATAGTCTAAAGCGATACCACACATGCTTATGTTTTGAAACTTGTCATTTTTACCCTTCTGTGAGTGGTTCTTAGATTGCTAGGACCTCCAGTAAAGAATCAAATATCAAAAATATTATTGTATTTATGATCAGTAACCTTGAAATACCATAAAACGCCAATCCACATGCCTATATTGCTGATCACCATTCTTTTGAAGTTATGATAAAATGAGTAACTTTGACCCCTTGTATCCCACAAAGAGGTGAAGTTCTGGGGTCAGTTGATGTGGTCTGCACAACTTCAAGTCCTTCTAATCGTTTTTGCTGAGGACACCTATTGGCTGAAGGGTGTAACTACCTGCACAAAATATGATCCAAAAACTGCATACAAATGAGTGTTTTTCAGGTCAAGAGGGTGAAAAATTGGAAAGGACCCCCATAAAGACTAAATGTTATTCATAACTAGACATCGAGACGCATCAAATAATATATTCTGTACGTTGCATGGTCAAGAGTAAGCTCAGCGCTCAGCTTGGTCATATTACAACCAGAGGGCCGAAATTACAATGTGGTATACAAAGAGATCCTTAACAAATAATTATTGGTATATTTTCCTTTAGTTTAAAACGGTTTGATTTTCTTCTTAATAAAAATTTTAAGGCAGTACTTCGCCGCTGCGAAGCGTGGATATTTTGCTATATATTATATGTCGAGGTTTTCACATACAGGTAAGTCAGGAGGTGATGAACAATAAAACTGAAGTGATTTCAAAGTGTTAATAAGTAATTCTTAAAAACACAATAAACAAAAGCACAAAACAGCAAAACAGGAGAAAAACAACAATAAAGGCAAACCAAGGACAACAACTCCATTCCATCCATCCATCCATTATCCAACCCGCTACATCCCAACTACAGGGTCACAGGAGTCTGCTGGAGCCAATCCCAGCCAACACAGGGCGCAAGGCAGGAAACAAACCCCAGGCAGGGTGCCAGCCCACCACAGTCAACTCCATTCCATCATCAAGAAATCAGAAGCCAGAAATCAAGTAAAAATCCACAGTGAACCAGAAAATCAAATACAATACTCACAGAAAAGATCACACCAACAACTCTCACTGAATCTCTGCCAAACTTAACCCTCGGCCGTTTGCTAAGAAATCTGGTTCAAGTACATCACATTTTTATTGATCACTATTGAGATGTTTCTGCATCATCTGTGGTCAATTCAATGAGTGGACATGATTAGGAAAGCCACACAAACCTGTCTATAAAAGGCCAAAAACCAATTCATGAGGTCAAAGAAACTGTCTGCAGAGATTAGAGATGGGATTGTGTAAAGACACAGATCTGGGGATGGACAGAAAAAAGTTCTTCATCATTGAAGGTTCCCAAGAGCACCGTGGGCTTCATAAGCCTTGAATGATGGAATAAGTTTGGAACTGCCATAAGTCTTCATAGAGCTGGCTTCCTGACCAAACTGTGCAATCAGGAAAGAAGAGTCTCGGTTAGAGAGGTGACTAAGAATCAGGTGGTCACTCTGGCTGAGCTTCAGAGAACCTATGTGGAGACAGGAGAAACTTCCAAAAAGAGAGCAACTCCTGAAATACTCCACTAATCTGGGCTTTAGGACAGAGTGGCCAGACAACCAGTGTTGTGCATGAATGAGTTCAAAGGAGCGCGTTCATTAAACAAGCTTATTTATCTAAGAACGATGAACTTAACGTAATGTATTTGGAAGTGAAGAACCTGAACATGAGCTTGTTCAGTTTTATGTGACATTCTGGATCTGGTTTAGGTCCAGATTAAATGATTTGCCTCACCCTGCAATGTAGGGGTGAAGCCGAATCCGAATATAGTATTCGGATAAGCACAGATAGTGGATTTTTATGAATATTTATTTCGTAAGGATGTATTGCCATTTACATGGAATATGAAGTAGTGAGTAAAGGGTCTTAATACGTGTGCCAAAGAGATATTTCTTTTGTTTGTTTTTTTAATGAATTTACAAAAATGTCTAAAATCCTGTCTTGTTTGTCATTATGGAATATTGAGTGTTGCTTGATAAGAGAAAGAATGAATTTAAAAGATTTTAGCATGAGGCCACAACATAACAAAATGTTTAAAAATTGAAATAAAATATATTTGTAAAAATTATGGAAGGTGGCTCAGTCTCTTCTGTAAATGCACCCGTCACTACTAATTATCGTCAATTAGCCAGTATTCTAGGGTTCGTCACTCTCCCAAAATATGGTACAAGTGTAGGAGAGACCTTAAGACCAAAAGGTTACTGTGTGGTTACTGATGATTGCTCCCGTGTGCGATAATCATTTATTACAGCATCCTTAACCTATCTAGTATATAACTCATGGAAGGAAGCTGATATCAAGAAATTCAAAATTCATCTCTTTGTTTCAACATGTTTACCGCTAGAAAACCTAAGGCTGTACTACAAATGGGAACTTTTAATTAGAATTCCAGATAATGAGTGGAAGGTAACGATTGACAAGATAAATTCTTCATCAATCTGTGAAAACCTCTCACACTATTGTTTTAACTGATACATTGCTTATGTTCATTTCTAATTGTTTTGATATTTTGAATTGTTCTTCTGTGCCAGCACAAAAGAATTTTAGGTAAAGAAATTCGGGTTTGACTCATTTTATCTCTTTCGTGACTTTGATTCTGCTTTAGTCCTTTAACATTCCACGTACTGACTCTGCAAATTCCCCTGACTCTTCTCCTGCTCACTCTCTAGTGCTTATAAATACGCATTCCCAAGGACTTCCAGCCTGTTCCACTGAACATGTTAAATGCATCATGCCTCCTGTTTCAACTAAGACCATCAAAATGTGTCTGGGATGAAGTCTGAACGATATCTTCAAGTGTCTGTGTCACTAGATCATATATTCAGGGATTGTACCACTCTCAGATCATATTGAGAAAAATAATAATGGAAACACCACATGGATTCTTGTAGCTGCAATGGAGATGCCTTGTAACTCAAAAACATAGCATTAAATGAAACCCTTTGTAAACAGTCAGTCATTATCCAACCTGCTATATCCTAACTACAAGGTCACGGGGGTCTGCTGGAGCCAATCCCAGCCAGCACAGGGCGCAAGGCAGGAACAAATCCCTCGGCACCGCAACCTTTGTAAACATGAAATCCTGAAATGCGCAACTTGAACTCTCTTGTCTTGGAGAACACGTGTACTCTGAATAGCCGTTAGCTGCATACACAACAATAGGAAGCCATGTCTGTTATGATTGGACTCTTCTTTCATTTTTAGTCAACTTTTCAATAGGGATTATGGTGTTCTGGGGGTCCTTTGTAGGGTTTTCAAACCCAAAGAACCCATTTCTACAGTCCGTTTTTTTACACCAAGGCTTTACTAAGAAGTTCAAAATTATGTTATCTTTCAACAACATTTTTTTTTTTTTAATTTTAGACATGTGCCACTAGTTTATAGATTTTGCTTCATTCATTACTTAAGTAATGTTTCCCACAATTTTCTGGGACAGAGTAACAATGACGTCATCAACACCACTTTTAGACAGATAGATAGATACTTTATTAATCCCAAGGGGAAATTCACATATACTCCAGCAGTAGCAGCATACTGATAAAAAATAATATTAAATTAAAGAGTGATAAAAATGCAGGTATAACAGACAATAACTTTGTATAATGTTAACGTTTACCCCCCGGGTGGAACTGAAGAGTCGCATAGTGTGGGGTCTCCTCAGTCTGTCAGTGGAGCAGGGCAGTGACAGCAGTCTGTTGCTGAAGCTGCTCCTGTTCAGTGGATGCAGTGGATTCTCCATGACTGACAGGAGCCTGCTCAGCGCCCGTCGCTCTGCCACGGATGTCAAACTGTCCAGCTCCGTGCCTACAACAGAGCCTGCCTTCCCCTAGATTTTAAAGGATTTCATTTATCTGAGACCAGATAGAAACCCATGAAACATAGGTTGATTTTTCCTTTGAATTTTCTGGCTTTAAAAGACCAGTTTCTCTCTAACTTTTGACTACAATTTTTTATTTTGTCCTTTTTCTTTTGGATCACCTTCTGATTAACAAACTTTTCGTATCTCTGACTACATTTTCTCTTCCATTCCTTATCATAAATTCTTGTGTCTAACTTAGGAAGAACAGTTTCATCCACCAGAGGGCTTATCTGTTTATCCTAAACCGACCCAATTACCACCAAGTCGGAGAAGGACACCTCGAGCAAGTCTGTTGGTGGAGCCAATGCCGAGAGTATTTTAGCTCTGTACTTAAACTGAAGTGGATGTGGTGTTCAATATGGGAAGTTGTCTTTTTTATTGAGTTTATTAACAAGTTTATTAAACAAGTAACATTCCATACAAACAAGTCAAACTTAACAAACCTAAATTCAATTTGCCCCCCGCCCCATAGAAAGAGAGGAAGGCCAACAGCCAGAGTAAAACTTTAAGAGTAGAAAAGAGGGAACAGAATCCTTTTCCCCAATATAAAAGCTTATTCTAAAATGTTGTTGATTAGATCCTGCCAGATGTTTAGAAAGTTTTGCACAGATCCTCTAAGTGAGAATTTGATTTGTTCCAATTTCAAATAGTATATAACATCAGTTACCCACTGACTTAGAATAGGAGAGTTAGGATTCTTCCAATTTAGCAAGACAAGTGTATGTGCTAATAGTGAAGTAAATGCCATTAAAATTTGTTTTTCATTCTCCACTTTAACACTAGAATTACCAGAGCCTACGAGAAAAATCTGGCCCACCTTAAAAGAGACAAATATATGGGGCACTGAGTATAAATTTATGGTACTTGTAAAAGTTCACTTTTTTCAGTTTTATTCTCTCAATCACGATCACGCTCTAACACACCCCTTCTCCTGATCTGACTCTAAGTAACAGCACCAGCATAAATTCACACCCGATCTGACGGCGTTCGTTTTCAAATAATATTGCATTAGTGCAATGATGTTTTCTGATTGGTACTATTCAGGTCATAAAATGATTTCTTCAAAATGTCACATATATTGTCTCTTCTCATAGAGAGAAGAGTGTGCATTGCAACAGGTACACATGTCATAAATGTACGAAGGACTGTCCTTGCATGTGTGTGAACTGTTAACATTTTAATTTGATGGTTGCATATCGCGCTGAACTGACCTCACAAAATAATTCCAAATATCATATATACATACATCTCTTTTTTTTTTTTTTTACATCATAAAGCGTAAGGTGCATACTAATTCAGCGTGAGCAGAAACACTTAATAAAACTGAATAAAGAAAATAAAGTGATGGTGAGATACAAAGAAGGCAGATTCACCAGCGTTTGTGTGTCAGCTTTTATCCCTCCCGATCAGAGAATGTCCAGTTCCATTGCCTCAAAACATCACTCACATCTACAGTTATTCCCAGTTTCAAATAAAAACTAACAGTATCAGAAAGTGAAAAAGAAACTGTAACTTTTATAAGTACAGTACTATAAATGTACACCGTCTGTTACAGACGCAAACCAAGTCTATGTTTTTACTGTATAATATTAACAATAAGAGCAGCTCACTACTGAAAACAGTAAATACAGGAGACAGTCAGGCTCGAACCGGGGACTCTTGATTACAAGTCTGCAAATCTTACCGCTACACCACGGAAGCTGTTGTATCATCCTTGAACCTTTTGTGAAAGTGTTTATTTGATCTTTGGACTTCAGACTTCACACATTCTATAGTTTATGCCTACATTTTGTAACATGTATTACTAAAATATGAAAAAAATTCTGTTTTAACAATGTGTTTACACAGATTACTGTAGAAACGGAACACACATGAAATGCATGTGTTCCAAATAATGATCTATTATTTCCACTCTAAAACTCCAGCAGTTCACTCCCAGATAATCAAACAAAGCACGAGCTGGGAGAACTTTGTGAACATTCTGCGACGGTGGGGGATGGAATAGCAGGCTGCTTGTATTAATCGGCACATTTACAGGACAAAAGACGCTGACGGAGAGGTGTGAACAGACTTAAGGTGGGCCGGATTTACGAGTTTTCTCATAGGCTCTGGTAATTCTAGTGTTAAGCACATCTGGGGGTCCACCAAACACAGCTGTTAAAGGGTTAGGAGTGATTGATAAGACAAAGAATGAATTTAAAAATTTTAGCATAAGGCCACAGCATAACAAAATACATTAAAAATGATATAAAATATGTATGTAAAAATTATGGAAGGAGATATTAGATAATAAAACAACACTAGCTTGGCTAGCTATGGAAAAGAAATCCTGCTCAGTCTCTTCTGCAAATGCAGGCGTCACTACTAATTATTGTCAATTAGCCAGTAATCTAGGGTTCATTGTTCTCCCAAAATATGGTACCAGTGTTGGAGACACTTTAAGACCTAGAGGTTACTGTCAATTGCTGCCCTGTGCAATAATCATCTACTACAGCATCCTTAATCTCTCCAGTATTTAACTCATGGAAGGAAGCTGATTTCTAGAAATCCAGAAGACATCTCTTTGTTTCAAAGTGTTTACCACTAGAAAACCTAAGGCTATTGCTACAAATGGGAGAGAGAATCCTTCTCCCCAATATAAATATTTATTCTAAAATGTTATTGATTAGATCCTGCCAGGTTTTAAAAAGGTTTTGACCAGATCCTCTAAGTGAGAATTATATTTGTTTTCCAGTTTCAAATAGTATATAACATCAGTTACCCACTGACTTAAAAAAAGATGGGCTGTCTGATAGGCATTTAAAGATTCTGGTCCAGAATGATGTTAATTTGGTACACGTGGCCCAGTGAGGCTGGAGCTCGATTGCAACGTTTGCTGGTTGGATCTTGCCCTTGAAACATTTTGGACAATTTTAAATGAGATTTTTTGCTCCCAATGCTGCAAAAATTATGTGCAACTGTGAACTGATAGAATATGAAGAAAAGTGATGCGTCATCTGGGAGAAAATTGTGAATGTAAGCCACAAAAGTTATTATAATGAAAGATCATCTCGCATATTCAACAGCAGTTTCAATGTCCCAGATAATCCTGAATGCATTTTGCTCATTTCATTTTGACTATCTTCATACCTCCCACTCGGCTCGTCTCTGAATATTTTGAAGCCTGCTTACCCAGGCGTGAGCATTTCTGTTCATGGCCGAGTCTTAGTGGAGTTTGCTGCACATCACTAATGAGACGCAGCTCTATTATTATTATTTTTTTTTTAATAAATCCCATCTACGGCCATGAGAGCCTGAAGTGGGACACAATCCCTGAATGCCTGTTCTGATGGTGCACGTTTGAGAAATTCATTTGTGTGGCCTCTTTGGGGCTGATCAGCTGCCTGAAACTTTTGAGCTCTTAATTGCAAGAGCAATCAAATGAAGGCTCAGATATTTTCAAGAAAACAGTATTGTAGCGCCAAAGATGAATGAGCGCCTGTAATGACGAGTGATCATAATGGGAAATAACCTCACCATTAACACACAATTAAACACACAATTAAGAAGTATTTTATTTTCCCAGGAGCACGGATGGGGATTTGATTATCCATTAACTATTATTATAAGGAGACTGCAGGGTCCAGTGGTTTGAAATATAAACGAATGCCAGGAGAAATCAAAAAAAAAAAAAATTATAATTAAAACTTCCTCCCTGCCTTCAATCTTTCAGTTGAAAAAAATTCAAAAGCACACATGTGCAAACACACAAAGAAAAGCGTGGTGGGCATGACTGAGAGGAAAAGTTAAAGAACAGAATTGCATTAGAAAAAAATGTGAAGGATGGTGTAGAGGGAGACAGTGCTGCCACATGGACCCGGCCTCCTGTTCTTGGTTACTGCCAATGGATGGAGTGCGTATAATTCAGGTAGGGGTCATTTCTTGTGGCTTTTGTTTCACCCGCTTGGGTGAGATATTTTGTTCTCAGGGTTATGAGGACAATTCACAGAGTAACTCCTCATAAATTACATTAGTTTTGATGCAGTGGTCCTCACAGATAAAGCATCCTGGTTTTCAATCCCTTCAGGTGGAGTTTCCATGTTCTACCCATGTCTGTGTGTATTCCAGTTTTATTTGCTGTAACAGAACACATCACAGAGATAGCCATTTTCCATATAGTCTGTGACAGTTAACTGTTGGGGCCATGTGTAAGAATGAGAGGAGGACATATAATGATTTGGGGCGCCAAATGGGTTGTCTCGTTTAATCACAACGCAAAATAAATAAAAATGACGCTTGTCATGGTGGGAAAAAGCTAGCCCCAGCTTTTAGGCTTTCAGCAAAAAAATGTAGGCAGTTGCTAATGGAGGTCCGTCTAGCGGTAGCTTCCTTCAACCAGTGACGCTTCCTGGCTTTATTCTCACAGGCCTGGAAGGTGCAGAGTCAGGTGCCCTAAACTGAGTGGTTTCTCAATGCTGTGTAGACAAAGACGGAGAAGACAGTATTATCTGTGGCGCCACCTCCTGGTCTAGTGAGTCATTACATACAATACAATACAATATAGTTTATTTTTGCATAGCCAAAAATCACACAAGGAGTGCCACAATGCGCTTTAACAGGCCCTGCCGCTTGACAGCCCCCGAGCCTTGAGTCTCTAAGAAGACAAGGAAAAACTCCCAAAAAACCCTTGTAGGGAAAAAAATGGAAGAAACCTTGAGAAAGGCAGTTCAAAAAGAGACCCCTTTCCAGGAAGGTTGGGCGTGCAGTGAGTGTCAAAAAGAAGGGTCTCAATACAATACAATACACAGAACAGAACAAATCCTCAATACAGTATTAAAAATAAAAATTTTACAAGTAGAGAGCAGAATTTAACAGTAGATAATATCACATAATATGATTTGGATTTATTTAGAGTCCTGGAGACCTCAGCCATCAAGCTGCCTCCCCCATTTGGCCAGTGCTGGGCCAGCCAATCTGATGAAAGGACCCCTCTACTCCACGTTAGAGTGACATACCTTGACAGAGCCCATGACGATCCACAGATACACATGCATGACACGGTGTTTAACTGTGAGTAGTTAAAGGTGCACTGAACTTCTGAAACAGGCTTAGTTCAGGGAGACACGCTTCATTGTTAGTGACTCCATACTGGCATGCAGACATACTTTGGCAGAGGCTTTTCTGGAATGCATGGGCAGCCTGGAAGCCTACGAGTACACATTTGTCTTAGGATGAAATGAGATCATCATCCTGTAAGTGCCATTCGTATACCTGTACCTAAATACCTGTATTAAGGTATAAGTATTAATTGATTAGCCATGCCTTTGCATACAATAAGTAGGTGCTCTATTGGTCTGTCCTGCTTCTAACTTTAACTCTATAAAGGGTGTTGGGTCAGATGATTGTTGTCAAGCAGGACATGGGGCCACAGTTTTTTGACCGTTTTAGTTGGATATCAGTTTAAAGTAAAGGAAGTGATATTTAGAATATGTTTTGACAAGTTTAATAAGTTTATTATTGTGGCAGACGGCCCTAACCCTAACCTTAACCCTTATCCGACCAGGAGAGGCCTTTATACTGGAAGGACCAGGGAAGCATTGCCCATAGCCACGGATTGATAGATGGCACCCCCAGCAGGGGTGCCTCAGACTCCTACGAGGCACCAAGGGAGTTGAAGTTTGGTGCAGCCATGTTGGGTTCCATGGGTGCCGCCAGGGGGTGCTGCAGGTGCTGTTGAGCCCTGTGTGGCCGTAAGTGCTGCCAGAAGAAGGTCATTGAGCAGGCCACCACTACTCTGGCAGCCAGAGGTGGGAGGAGGTTGGCAAAGCTTGCTGGAGGAGGAGTGGAGGTGAAGAGAAAGAAAGAAGAAAAAGGAAAAGAAAGGACTGGATAGTTATACTGCTTATGCACTGTATGGTGTTGCTGTGGGAAGCGAGAAAAAAAGCACCTCCCCACTTACAGTATCATAAATGTGCACTGCGTGGAGAAACCAATCTCTTATCGCTTTTACCTTTTCGTCAATATCGCATTGAATTTTGATTCTGTGTTTGGAATTACACCGTGCCAACGCAACGTACGTATAACTGCCCGTGAGTGAATATCGTTTCTTTCTCTCTACAAGCAATGTGTCTGACATAACCACGCAGGACTTTTCCAAATCTCTTTGCATGAGTTCTTGTCTCACAGGGCTTACATCGCTTGGCACAAAGACTCGTCTCGCGGGACATGAAAGTGTGTCTGAGACAATCACGTCTCATCTCCTTTTTTTTTTATATAATAGAGAGATATTATGAAGAATTTACCATATCTGTCAAGGGATGTGATGTAAATATGTAGCAGTGCACTTAAGGCTAATTAATGCAAATATTTCATCAGGATTTGAGAATCTGTTTCTTTTCTTAAGTGGGAGAGACAAAGAAAGCATAGGAAAGTAGGCTGAAGTGGTGTGGACGTGTGAGGAGGAGACACATTGAATATGTGGACAAAAGAGGTATGGGAAGGCAAGAGAAAGAGAGAGAGAGGCCAAAGCAGAGGTGGATACATAAAGTAAAAGAAGATCTGAAGGAAAAGGGTCTGATTGGGGAGGAGATGCAGGATCAAGCTGTTTGGAGAAGGTTGATCAGGCCCATTGATGCTACATAGAAGTGGGAACAGATGAGGAGGAAGAAGTTTCTTTTCTTAAGTACTGTAATCTAATTTAAAAATTGGTGAATCTTGTAGTGAACAAACACCACATTAACTAATTCCTGGTGCTTCCCAATTTTTATCCAACATTCATGGCTCCCACCTTTGAGGCCCCACACTTGTAGATTGCCTATTATTTATTGGGTGTGATATTCTGCTTTTTTCATGTTTTTAAAAGAAATGGTCACAAAGTGTAAAGCAGGTCCTCATTAGGCCTAACTCCCTGCTCCCCATACATTTAATTCAAGGTGTAAATCTTTTGTGTGTGTAGTATCAGCAAGAGTGAAAGGGAAGGTCTACAGGACGGTAGTGAGACCAGCTATGTTATATGGGTTGGAGACGGTGGCACTGACCAGAAACCAGGAGACAGAGCTGGAGGTGGCAGAGTTAAAGATGCTAAGATTTGCATTGGGTATGACGAGGATGGACAGGATTAGAAATGAGGACATTAGAGGGTCAGCTCAGGTGGGACGCTTTGGGAACAAAGTCAGAGAGGCGAGATTGCGTTGGTTTGGACATGTGCAGTGGAGAGATGCTGAGTATAATGAGAGAAGGGTGCTAAGGATATCGCTGATAGGCAAGAGGAGTAGAGGAAGGCCTAAGAGAAGGTTTATGGATGTGCGGAGAGAGGACATGCAGGTGATGGCGGGGACAGGAAGATATGGAACAGGATGATCTGCTGTGGCAACCCATAACGGGAGCAGCCGAAAGAAGAAGAAAAAGTTCCATTGTTGTTGCTCCTCTGCTGAATTTTACAGATTTTCTAAATTAATTTCTTTTAGGTTGTAATCCTCCTTGCTCTTTGAAACACCTTATGATGTTAATTATTGTGAAAGGTGCTGTGTAAATTAAACACAGTTTTTTCAGATACGTTCTGTCCAGATGTTCTCAGGGTGTGCTTAAATTCTTTCTGTCGCAGTGTAATATTTTTTGCTCTCTAAAGCATGCCATATTAGTGCCAATTGTGAAAGGTGCTCTATCATCTTTCAGTTACATAGCCTTTATGTAACTCCCCACATCCAGATGTTCCTAGATCTGTTCATTTAATTTACTTTCAATTGTAACCTTCTGCTGATTTCGTGAAGATGCTTGTGATGGTGCCTAATAAGATTGGTACTATATAAAGACTCCTTATTGTTCCCAGATGTCCCCGGGCATGTTTGTTTCAATTATTTGCAATTTACAATTGCAACCTTATGTATATTCTGTGAAGAACTTTGTGACGGTGCCTAATAGGAATGGCAATATATAGACTGCTCAATGTTCCCAGATGTTCCCAGGCATGTTCATTTCAATTATTTACAGTTGGAACCTCACACTTATTCTGTAAAGAACTTTGTGATGGTGCCTAATAAGACTGTCGATATATAAAGTCTGCATAATGTTCCCAGATGTTCCCAGGCATGCTCATTTCAATTATTAACAATTGTAACCACATGCCTATCCTCTGAGCAATTTTGTGATGGTGTTTAATAAGAACGAATTACCACCGTGACCCTCCACGAATCACCATCTTATCATGGTGGAGGGATTTGTGTGTTCCAGTGATTCTAGGAACTATGTTGTCTGGGGCAGTTACACCTGATAGGGTCACTAAAAGTAAATTGGTCCTTGGTGAGGAATCAGACTCCATGGAATTTACATGACCTCTATGAGAAGAATTTTTAAGGAACCAGCAATCTTACCCAGAAAAGCAGAAACAACAGCCCCCACCCTGGAGCTAGCACTGGAGTGCTGGCACATCAACGATCAACTGGTGGTCAGAACCATGGTGCCCAGACAGGCACGGCCCAAATGAACAATATGGGACGATTCTACAGTGGGTCCACCACCTTCAAAAGGCGCCTCAAGTGTCTGATGTGTTGTGGTTTGGGTGGCAGCTAAAAGCAGGTGCCTTGGTGAACTGATCCCCAGATACTGGCACTAAATCTGAGGAGACCATGGGGAAGACCTAGGACAAGCTGGATGGATTATATCTCCTAGCTGGTTTGGCATCCCACCCCATCCACCTCCAGAGTTGTTGCTGGAGGTGACAAGGGAAATGTATGTCTGGGCATCTTTGCTTAGATTGCTGCCCCCCAAATCTAGAATGGATAAGCAATAAAAAATCTCTGGATTAATAGCTCTATATAAAGACTGCTTGATCGAGTGCCCCTGTTCAGATGAACCCCCCTAACATGTCATTTCTGGTCTCTGAGGGGTCCTCTTAGTTGAAATTCAAGTCTGCCTGTAGCAGAACTCAAGTTGAAAGGTTCAGAAGTCAGAAGGGAGCAGATGGGAGATCTCCTTTGACACAACTGACTTTCCGCGCACCTCCTGGGATGTTGACGTCAACTGACATCCCAGGAGGCCCCTGTGCATTTCCACAAGGCTGTGCTACGAGATCTGTTAATTAACATATTTTTAAAAGCTCCTTGGGCTGCTTGGATGGACCTAAAGAGAACTACGGCTGATCCCAGCCACATAATTCAGTGATCCAGTGTCAGAAGTGCAGAAGCTTGGTGGCTTTTCCTTCGGGAGGGTAACGGAGGACTTTGAAGGCTCTCAGCTTGTTTGCTTGATTTCAGCATAAAGAAACAATGAGCTTTATAAATAAGCCCACAAGCAGCACCATAATGAGCTCCTAAGTGGATATTCATCAGGAGGTTTGAAGCTCATTAACAAATTATCATGTGCTTTATGCTAAAATGAGTTTTCGGCACTCAGACCCTAATGTGTGTGCGGGTGCTCATAATTGGTTTTGTCAAATGTTTCTAATTTAGAGCCAGACCTCAGAACATCACGTCAAAGGACTTACCCATGCAATCCCAAAGCAGACCGATTGGCTCATGATAGCTACTGCCACCATTTCATTATACCTCGTACAGGTAGTGCTTTTTCATTTTAGGATGGGTTTGTTAATATGACCCAGGATTCAGACACAAATACTCATTTGGTCCTCTTTAGCTCCTTCATTATATCCATTAAAGTGAAGAAAGTGCTTTTGAACGGTGTCTGCTGCAAATGAATGATATACAGGGGGGTTTCACTTTGGCAAGTGGAACATACTGCTTTTTTTATTTTGTCTTCCATTAATTCAGCTAAAGGGCTTGAGTGAGGGCAATTCCGAGTCAGATCAGGATGTGGCAGAGTGCACTGACTCTTTTTCTCACTTTCCTGCAGACCATCCAAGGGAGATTCCACCTGGACCTGCTGACGTCACTTCCGGGTCTGAGCCTATGGAGGAAGGCCCGTTGATGTCACGTTCACATTACATTACATTCCAAATCGTAACCTTAGATCTTCAAATGAGTGTCTGCTTATTATTCCAAGAGCTAAACTTAAAAGAAGTGGTGAGGCGGCCTTCTGCTGTTATGCGCCTAAAATCTGGAACAGCCTGCCAATAGGAATTCGCAAGGCTAATACAGTGGAGCACTTTAACAAACAGCTAAAAACACATTACTTTAACATGGCTTCCTCATAACTTCATTTTAATTTAATCCTGATGCTCTGCATATTCAATGAATCATCATTACTATTCATGGTGGCTCCAAAATCCGTACTAACTATCTACGCCACCACCACCTAATCAAAGCACCATGATGTCCCTACATTGATGGATTAAAGGCCAGAAGTCCATGTGACCGTCATTATCAAGTCCTTCCATGAGAACCCTGAATACATTGAGGACTGATCATTTATGTTAGGTGGAATGCCCAGAGGGGGCTGGGTGATCTCATGGCTTCAGAACCCCTGCAGATTTTATTTTTTCTCCAACCGTCTGGAGTTTTTTTTGTTTTTTGCTGTCCTCCCTAGCCATCGGACCTTACTTTAATTTTGTGTTAATTAGTGTTGTCTTATTTTAATTCTTACTTTGTCCTTTTTTCTCTTTCTTCATCATGTAAAGCACTTTGAGCTCCATTATTTGTATGAAAATGTTCTATAGAAATAAATGTTGTTGTTGTTGTCCAGGCTCGAGCCTATGGCTGAAGACACTTATGAGTCCGACCCCTCTGGCTTCACTTCCTGTCTTCCCCTTTAAAAGCCTCCACCTTTTCCCTATTCCCTCAGTTCTGTTTTGGACTCGGTTTTGTGCTGTATGACAGTTTGTGACTTTGCAGCCAGGATACCAAATATACGGGTGGCTGCCCCAGACCTTACTATGACTCTGTGTGGAGTTTCTGATAGTGTGCATATTGATTCAGCCAAAGTCATAACAATAAAACGTGAGATGTGGGCATAGTGGCAAGGAAGGAGAGCTATGGGCTGGAGTTTCATCCTGGTTACGTTGCTTTCCTTACCTGGAATTTTTTTTACTCTTTTCTTGCATGACAAAAAACAGTAAATAGAGCAGCGTGATAAGCATTTTGCTTCACTTTACTGAATTGATTCTTTTGAATTACCCATTTAGTAAATCGATGCATTTGATTAGTGTGATTCAGTTTTAGGATTCGATGCTGGTGCATACATAACGTCCCGATCGTATCACAAATATACAATTTAATAATTCACAGATATATGTAAATAAATATTGGTACATTGTGGAACACAGCCCGGACACAGAAAGGCGGACACCGATGGTTCAAGCATCAACACACGTTTATTCATATTTACAATATTTACACACAACCCAATACTCTCCCAAAGTCCAGGCCTTTCACAGTGCCTCTTTCTCACTGCTGGTCCGACTCCACTCCTCTCCTCCCGAGCTCTGTCTATCTATCTCCCGACTCCAGCCCTCAAATGGAGGGAGGCGGCCCCTTTTATCCTCACCCGGACGAGCTCCAGGTGCCTCCCGATAACCTTCTGCCGGCCATCCCAGGTGTGGCGGAAATTGCCTGCCATGCACCCGGAGGCACTCCAGGTGTCCCTGGTTTTCTTCCCCCCAGCACTTCCGGGTGTGGTGGAAGTGCTGAGGGCCAGGGATCCTCAGGCATCCAGGCGCCCCCTGGCGGTGACCACGGTCCCCTATAGGGTTGAGCTTCTATGCTCTGTTCCCGTGGTCCTCAAAGCCACCAGAGCGGTCCCTGCCTCGTGGCCTGGAGGAGGTATAAACCTTCCTCTGGTCCTTCTGGGCATCCTGGCTGTGTGCCACCCCCAGCCACTCGCCACAATATATATATATATATATATATTTATAAATTGTGGTAAATAAACAAGCCTTGACACAACAAAAAAGCTTTGGGGCAGCCTCCCATATAATTGGAAGTGGCTGCAAATGCAAAAGATGAGAAAAATGGTCTTTACAGACAAGAGTCCAAACCAGAACTGAACAGGTTAGGAAACATGGTGGATGTACAGTTGAAAAGCAGGAAGAGGAGGGATCTTGGGACCGGAACTGGAAATGAGGTCATCATGCTGTGACTTCTTGGGATGTAGAAATGACGTCATTAGGAGGTGGGCTCTTCTGCTGGTCTGGAAGTGACGTCTTCTGGGGCGGAACTGGAAGTGATGTCTTCTGGGGTGGAACCGGAAGTGACGTCATAGGAGTCAGGTAGAATTTCAAGCATTTGGTCTGCGGGGAGATAAGAAAAAAGGATTAGTGCACTCTGCCACCCCCTGGTCTGACCGGGAATTACCTTCTTTTGAGCTCTTTAGCCGCCTCCCTTGCGCAAGTGTGTGACACAGCCACCCCCCCTACCCCTCAGCCCAGGCCCATTGGGTTGGACGTTCCTGACCGAGAGGTTGTGAACCCAAGGGAGAGCATCGGCATTGGCTTGGAGAGAACCCTGTAAATAAATAACTGAAAACGTGTATGGCTGGAGGTCTAAAAACCAACTTGTGGCCTGTGGGTTTGACTCCTTGTGTAGGGCCATCCACTGTAAAGATGCATGATCCATAACCAGTGTGAACTCGCAACCCAAGTGGTCAGAGGCCAGCAGACAAGATCCCCAACCTGCTGCTCTGTTTCTCCAGACTGAAGTGGGCTCTACTCAGCGAAAAGATGACAACATCGTCCACCCCTCTGTAGTCCTGAAATTGTCAAGTGGATGTTCTTACCAGAAGTTGCAAGTGAGCCAGTAATTCCCCTGGGAGGGTGATCTCGATCTGTGTTAAGTCGGCAGTAAAAAGTCGTTCCCCCCCTCAATCTCAGTGTGTCTGCGCCGTTGCAGAATGGACTTCATTCCAATGAGTCAGGCATTACTCCCCAGTATTGACTTTTATGGTTTGTGTGTGTTGAATTGGAGCCATGATTACACTTTGCATGAGAAATATTCCAAGAGAAGCATCAGAAAGATTATGTAGATGACACACTGCAGTGATTCACTGAACAGCAGCAATGCAGAATAGAATGATGAAGATTATTAAAAAGATATATCACTAGTGCACTCAGATTTAATGGTAAAAGTGATTCATTGCGACATAAAAGTTTTGTTCAAAATTTTATTACTGCATATTATTGCCCACAAAAAAAAAAAAAAAATCATCAGCCGGGTATAAGTTGGATAAGTTCAAGGGAGTGGATTGAGCAAACAGTGATTGCAATTTTTTTTTCCCTTGTTTTTCTCTTTTCTTTCCCCCTCCTGCGCTTCAGGACAGAGAGGTAATCGTGTAAGAGAGCCTCCTTATCAAATTCCCCATCCTTGAGGCAGACAGACTTTCACATTGTGCTGGGAGTTTATAATGATAAAATTAACAATGTTGTATTTACCAATGAAGTCCGCAGTAGTACACAGGATCCTGCCATTAATCATCAGAGCCAGCTTTCATAATGGAGCCGCTTTCGGGCCCTCAGGCACCTGCTCTGTTCCCAAAGCAATTCCAATCTGCAGCTCTAACATATCACAGAAGCCAAGGATCAAGATTAAAAAAAAAAAAAAAAAAAAAAAGAGGAGAATAATGTGGAAGCTCTGTGTTCTCCCACTCCCCGAGAAAAGAAGAGCCAACAGACTGCCTGCCTGCCTGCCTCATGGCGGGGACTAGCGGGGCTCCTCCACAGCCCTTTTACTTGGTCTACGAGCAACACGACACGCTCAAAAAGCCCTTAACCCGAGCGAGCACATGCATCTAAATGGCTTCATTAAATGTTAAAAAGCTTTATGATAGGCGATCTGAAACTCATTAGGAGGGATGTCACCTCAATGGAGGACATCTGTCAGGCACAAGTGACAGGCCTCACCACAAACACACTTTCCACACAGTCTACTGCATTACATTCCAGCAACGCCATTCTGATGTGCCAAACTACCGTGGATGGCAAAAAGACTTCGGCTCATCGTTTATTATCTGAGCGAGGTGGGGATCACGAGCCTGACTTGACAGGCGGCACTTGTTCCTTTGATAAACATTGAAAGGTGCCGTGTAGCAGGCAAACCGCGGATTGCAGCAATCGAAGTGCTGCTTCTTCATTTCAGCCGCTGCAAAATACGTGCATCAGAATGTCTGTCCATCTGCCCATCCATCCATCTGTCTCGCCTGCATAAGCATTCACCTGCACTTTACGTGGAGACATTTTCCACAAGTTGCTCCAGGACACAGACTTGGATTCTATGGTAATTCAAAAGCCGCTGCCTTATTCAGTCGAAACAAAGGAGAACTCAGGGGCTTTGGACAGCAAGGGTCTCGTTTTACAGCAGGGAGGCTCTGTCAGTCTGTCTGTAGATTATATAGTGTCTTGTCTATCTGTCTGTCTACCTATGAAAATCGGTATCTGTCTATCAGTCCATTATATAGTGCCCTTAATTTCTATCTTTTATTAAATGCCTTTAATAACTATGTAGTGCATCTATTTAAAGTACACAGTGTATCTATTACACTTTATGGCATCTATTTTCATATCTATATATTATTTAGAACAATTCATTTTCTTGGGTGGGAGCTGTTACTTTTGTTTGTTAAGTTTGAATTGATTGTATATAATGTTATTTTCTTTGTTGCATAAGTTAGACTTGATCATATGGAATGTTATTTTCTTCAAATAAAATCAATAAAATAATAAAGAACAATTAATTACTATGCATCTCATAAAGTGCTTATTAGAGCTATTTATCTATCCATCTATCGATAAAATTGAGCCCTTCATTTCTTCGTATTATATAGTGACTTTCTCTCTCTCTCTCTCTCCCTGCCTCTTTCTGTATCCGCCACTCAGTCTATCTATTACAGTAATCTATCATATAGTGCCCTTAATTACCGTATTTACTCGTGTACCATGCGCCCTCGTGTAAGATGCGCACCCTAATTTTTACAAAGAAAAACGCGAAAATCGTTTTTGCCCCGTGTACGACAAGCGTAGTGATTGTATAGGAAGCGTTTAGAGAGAAAGAGAGCGCGAGTGCGCGTGAAAGCGAGCGAGAGAGAGAGCACGAGAGAGAGAGAGAACGCGAGTGTGCGAGCAAGCGAGTGAGAGAGAGAGAACACAAGTGTGCGAGCAAGCGAGTGAGAGCGCGAGTGCGTGAGCGAGCGAGAGAGAGAGCGTGAGTGCGTGAGCGAACGAGAGAGAGAGAGTGCGAGTGAGCCGAAGCAGAAGTAAACATTACAGAATTACATTTCCTCGTGTATGACACGCACCTGATTTTCTAATGCTAATTTTTGGGAAAAAATGTGCGCGTGATACATGCGTAAACATGGTACTATTACACAGTGTAATTCAGATCTTTAATATAGTGCCTTTTAGAGCCAACTATCTATCTATCAATAAGCTAATGTCCTTCCTCTCTATTACATAGTGTCTATCTATCTATCATATAGTGCCCTTAATTATTATTACACAGTGTAATTCAGATCTATAATATAGTGCCTTTCAGAGCCAGCTAGTTATCTATCTATCAATAAGCTAATGTCCTTCCTCTCTATTACATAGTGTCTATCTATCTATCTATTATATAGTGCCTTTCAGAGCACTAATTCTGTCTATCCATTAAGTAATCCTTTTCAATCCTCTCCATTATATACTGTAATTCCTCTCTATCTCCTTCATTCTTTCTATGCTACACGAATGAATGAAACAACCAAATGTGACTATTCAGTGTTGTATGGTTTCTCAGTGCCCTCAAGCCCCGGCCCAGTCATCTTCTGTAATTTCTGCCATCGTCCAAGTAGGTTTTCACTGACACTTTAGTGTTTCGTCTGGCACTGGAGTTTCCTCTCATATCCCAAAGCTTTGCAGGTTATGGTTTTTGTGGTGTTTGTGGATATCAGCCCTGAGATGGGCTGTCTCTGACTCCCGCTTTGCAATCAGTGCTCCAAGGATAGGCCCTGAATACCCCCTCCACCCCACCCCCCCATATCAGACAGTTCACACAATGAATGAATATTTATCCAAAATGCCATAACCAAGTAGATTCCAGATGGTGTTCCTCCTTCCTTCTGGAATTGTATCCCCTCAACGGAGATGCCTAGGGCGTTGTCTTTAAACTAATTTTCTTTTTGATTAAGCTGTCATTTGCGAGATCTGTTTGTGAGGATCAGCACTACTCCTTAATGAATTAGAAAAAAACGAAATAAAGTAAAAGCTCAGTGAGCAGTTAAATAAGGAGCAGCATGACTAAAGTATGTGATGGAATGATTTTTACAGTCAAGAGTTCACTTTATATTTTATGATTATTTACTTGGTTTTGGGGATTGAGAGAGAATTAAATCTACAGTATAGTGCCTGGTGGTGCCCCAACAAGACTAGTTAGTGTGTCCCCCACCATCAGCTACCCTTCCCAGCAGTCATTTGAGTCATTTCATCCCTTTTCCTTGGTAGTGTGGCCTTGAAATGTGGGCTGTAAGCCATACTGCTCCCATTTCAGCACCATTACTGACTCACTGAGCGATCATCTATACTAATAAAAGGCAAAGCCCTCACTGACTGACTGACTCATCACTAATTCTCCAACTTCCTGTGTAGGTAGAAGGCTGAAATTTGGCAGGCTTATTCCTTACAGCTTACTTACAAAACTTAAGCATTTCGAAAATTCTACACGTAGCGGTCATAACGGTCGACAACGTCCACCATGTTGAACTTTCTTATTTATGGCCCCATCTTCACGAAATTTGGTAGGCGGCTTCCCTGTGGTAACTGAAACCGATTTATGTACTTATTTCGGTGGTATGACGCCACTGTCGGCCACCATATTGAACTTTCCAATGTCACTAATTCTCCAACTCCCCTGTAGGTAGAAGGCTGAAATTTGGCAGGCTCATTCCTTACAGCTTACTTACAAAAGTTAAGCAGGTTTCATTTAGAAATTCTATGCGTAACGGTCATAACGGTTGACAATGTCCGCCATGTTAAACTTTCTTATTTATGGCCCCATCTTCATGAAATTTGGTAGGCGGCTTCCCTGCGCTAACCGAAACCGATGTACGTACTTATTTCGGTGGTATGACGCCACTGTTGGCCGCCATTTTAAACTTTCCAACGTCACTAATTCTCCAACTTCCCGTGTAGGTAGAAGACTGAAATTTGGCAGGCTCATTCCTTACAGCTTACTTACAAAAGTTAAGCAGGTTTCATTTAGAAATTCTATGTGTAACGGTCATAACGGTTGACAACGTCCGCCATGTTAAACTTTCTTAATTTATGGCCCTACCTTCACGAAATTTGGTATAATTAAGCAAATCTGATATCCTTAGGCCATAAGTTAAGGCAGAGTTGTCAAATTTGACATCCCCTCTGACTAGACATCGAGTAATGTGTCAGAAGCTTTTTCTGAAATATATGTTTGTCGCCCAAGACAGGGGTTCTTAACCTGAGGTCTGTGTACCCCTAGGGAGTCCATGAATGGGTTTCAGGTGGTCCGTGAGGGTCAGGTAAAAATTAAAATTTATATTCACTATACAGCCGGTACTGTTGATTTAGAGTAGATGTAGTAGTAGTAGTAGTAGTAATGGTAGTAGAACACATAGTAGTAGTAGTAGATCTGTCTTAATTTGCATAAAAGATTGCATTTCATAATTAGAATGAGTGGCCATTGCTTTTTGCATAAAAAAGGAGTTTTTTTTTTTATATTAATAATACTTTGCGTATGTCATATATTCATAAGACAATCAAATCTCAAAAATTAAAGTACATTATATTCATTGCATGCAAAGTTGAGTTTATTTGAATATTCCTGGGGAAGGGGGCTCATAGCTTTCATCAGATACCACTGCACAACAATTTTTTTGAAAATTCTTGCTTCCTGAGAAGTTTTTTGCTGATTGTGACAGATACCTACTGGGTACGCACAAATATAGTTTTGGTTTTACTGCATCACGTAGGAACTCTGAGTAACAGGCATTTATATGTTTACTGACAATAATGTATTAAGTCACATTTATTTTTCACATAAGCTATTAAATTCAACAAAATTAAAAGTGTTTTGCTCCTGATTTTCTTTTGTATTCAATGTCTGGTGTGTCACATTGCAGTGTCCAACAGTAGTCAGCAAGCATTGACGGATTCCAGTTGCCCTGTTATCGTCTCTCCATCGTAGCAATGTCCTGGTGAAACCTTTCACCGTGTTCATCACTGACAGCACTGAGATTTGCGAGGAAGAAGTCCAAGTGTGAGTGGAGGAAATGAATCTTGAGTGACATGTTGCACTTCATTGTCTTGTATGCTTTGAGAAGTTTGTCTACCAGCTGAATGTAGTTTGGGGAAAATTGTCAACAACGTCTTTAAAGGTTTTCCAGGCAATTTTTTCTGGCCCAGCTAACAGATCTACAAATCGCTTGTCACTCATAACATGTCTGATCTGGAGGCCAACAAAAATACACTCTTTGATCTTGGTGTCAGTTATTCTTGGGAACATCTGTCTTAAATAACGAAAACCTTCATCTTCCTTGTTCAGTGCTTTCACAAAATTCTTCATGAGTCCCAGTTTTATGTGAAGAGGAGGCAAAAATATCTTTGCCAGGTCGACAAGCGATTCATGTGCCACATTTGTCTGTCCTGGAAGTAACTTTTTACGGAGTGGCCAGTTCTGTCGAGAATAGTGTGACTCTTTGGCACGGCTGTCCCATTCACAGATGAAACAACAGTACTTTGTATAGCCGAGCTGCAGTCCTAGTAACAGAGCAATGGCGTTAAGATCTCCACAGATATTCCAGTTGTACCTGCTATACTGGGTGTGCTTCAGCAACAGTTCCATATTCGCATACGTTTCTTTCATGTGTGCTGCATATCCAACAGGTACTGAAGGATAAATGTTGCCCTTGTGTAGCAGAACAGCTTTCAGGCTTAACATTGATGAATCAATGAAGAGACGCCACGCTTCTGGGTTGTGATCACAACCCAAGGCCGAGAACAATCCTTCAATGTCACAACAGAAACAGAGACTGTCGACTTGTGCAAAAAATGTGGTTATATCATGATGTCGGCCTCGAAACACAGAAATTTACGTACCTGGTGACAGCAAACACCATTCCTGCAGTCTCAAACACAGCAGCTTGGCTTTTGCTTTTGACAGATCCAAATCTCTGACCAAATCGTTCAATTGGGACTGTGTTATCAGATGTGGATCGCCTGATTAGCACAGTTCAAAATCCGGGCCAATGCCACTGTCAGTACCCTGCATTGCAGTTTCTTCATCTTGTTCATCTAAGGTCCAATCCTCTGGTGGTTTCAGAATTGGAAGACTGTCGTCATGTGGCACGGGTCTCATTGCTGAAGGCAGATTAGGATATTCAATTGACTTCTTGTTTTTGGAAGAGAAACAGACACATTAGTCAAACAGAAGTAACAGTCTGTCACATGGTCTTTCTGTTCTCGCCATTTCATCGGAACAGTGAATGGCATCGTCTTTCGAGTGCCTCTGAGCCAGGCTCTCAGACTGACAGTACATGTCGCACAGAAATGTGAGGTGCCCATTCCTTGTCTTGATCACCAATTCTGCAACCGAAATACAGATGATAAGCTTTCTTCACAAGAGCAGTCATCCAACGTCTCTGAGGCACAAGTGTATATTCGCCACAGATATAGCAGAATGTATCGCTGCGGTTATGACATTGATCAGACATATCGCCCGACACCAAAACGTCTATAGCATCAAGCTTACTTACTGTTACAGTAAACCCTCGTTTATCGTGGCTAATCCGTTCCAGACTCTACCGCGATAAATGAATTTCTGCGAAGTAGGATTCTTTATTTATAAATCTAACATTTTCGTAGTTAGAGCATAGAAAACCTGTTTATGACCTTCTAAATACGTTTTTTTAACGTTATTAGAGCCCTCTAGACATGAAATAACACCCTTTAGTCAAGAGTTTAAACTGTGCTCCATGACAAGACAGATATGGCAGTTCTTTCTCACAATTAAAAGAATGCACCTCTTCAAGGTGCGCGTCAGGAGCGGAGAATGTCAGAGAGAGAGAGAGAAAAGTAAACAATCAAAAATCAATAGGGCTGTTGGGCTTTTATGTATGTAAAGCTCCGCGATAAAGCGGCCGCAAGGAAGGGATCAATGTGAAAGTAGTCTTTCAGCATTTTTTAGAGGAGCATCCGTATCTTCTAAGCAAACAGCCTCTGTGCAAACAGCCCCTCTGCTCACACCCCCTCCATCAGGAGCAGAGAATGTTAGAGAGAGTGAGAGAGACAGAGAAAAGCAAACAATCAAAAATCAATACGTCCTGTTAGAGCTTTTAAGTGTGCGAAGGAACATATCATTTATCATTGAGGAGTTTTATTTAATACATAATACGTGCTCTGATTGGGTAGCTTCTCAGCCATCCGCCAATAGTGTCCCTTGTATGAAATCAATTGGGCAAACAAACTGAGGAAGCATGTACCATAAATTAAAAAAAACAATTGTCCGCAGAAATCCGCGAACCAGCGAAAAATCCATGATATATATTTAGATATGCTTACATTTAAAATCCGCGATGGAGTGAAGCCGCGAAAGTCGAAGCGCGATATAGCGAGAGATCACTGTACAATACTACAGATACTATACTGATACTATACTTACACACTGACTATCTATATAAACCAAATGAGCAGAATCGGTGTATGCAAGCCACCTTTATAGCATGCTAAGAGAGCGTCAAGCTCATTCACACCTGCAAAGGCAAACCCAGGATGTCAACTTCCACAGAACAGCTTCTAACCTGGACATGCCCAGGCTGCATAAACCGTTGCTGATAAGTCACTTACCGGAGCGAAAATGTTTGGATGCAAATATAAAAAAAAATCATGACAAAACTGAAGATTTCTCTGAAATGGTACGTGATGTGATATTCGTGATCAGCACCCAAAAATCTATAAGAAACACCCAACAGTGTTCAAGAAGCAAAAACTTTGTTGTGCAGTGTTCTTAAAGGGGTCCGTGAATCACTGCCCTAGGAGATCTACTTATTTGGATTTCCTTTCACATAGTTGCAGATGGATCCATCAGGGAATGTTTCCTTTGTCACCATAAAAGACACATTTTCGTGAATTACTGGTTAATTGTATTCTCTTATGGGTTGAGCCCTCAAATTGTCCCTTGGCTTAGGTGATAATTTTAGTGTGCAGGCGCTCTCTGGTGCTTTCAGGCCATGTAAATAGTCCATAAGGCCTGATTTTGAAGTAAGATAACTTAATGGAAGATTCTGAAACCTGTTACCTGTGGCCTTAGCCTTTGTTTTAGGGGACTCACCAGAGCAGACGCGTCGCCTCAAGCTTCAGTGTGACCACAGAGAGGACCAGTAGTGCTGAACATTGATAGATGGATGGATAGACTATGACCAATGAGATATACGTAAATGGCAATAACCATATTATAAACCATTAGAAAGCTTTTAAGGACCTTCTGCTTTCTCGGCAGTGGCGTCTGCAGGCGTGTTATTATTCTTATTTATTTATTTATTTTTTTTATTCCAGCATCAAGTCCCATTTTGTACCTCTTGGTTGTTATGTTCAAAATTTGCTCAGGATTTAATTTGGTTTCTAATCGCATTTGAATTCCTGCCACTGAAAGAGTTACTCGAATAAAGCAATCCCACGCTGCACCTCCTGAACAAACAGGCTGAACGGCTGCCAGAGCTTTGATCCCGGTATCTATCACGGCGTCTTAACAGAGGAGTTCAGCTGTTAACAGTGTGGTGCTTTTCCACAGAGCCCGGTCCTCTTGGGCAGCCCGCCGGAGCCCTGCAAGCGAGGAGAACCAACAGAAACAGCTGCTGGCTTGTAGTAAATGAGCTCAGCAGAAAGGACATATGTTAAAAAGATAGCGCGGGCCTAGGAGTGGCACTTGGGGCTTCTAACGACATAACACCTTATTACCAGAAGCCAAGCAAATTTACAAAATCACAACAGCTTGACTCCTGACTGCGGAATTCACTAAGAGACCAGCAAAGTCAATTAAAGGTAGCGCTATGACAATGATCAGTCGTCCTCATTTTACGGCACACGTGAAAGCTTTATGAGAGCTTCAGCAACGGGTACTTTCTGGGAGGCATTGCAAGTAATCAGCATTCCAAATACTTGGCAACCACCATCGGACATGCAGTAGGGGACCAGCAGGACATAAATGACATGTTCATTCTTCCACATACGCACTCACACACACTTTCTAGAGCCCTAAGCTTAAATAATGTTGCTTTGTGTGGATCACACTGTTGAGAAGCCTTTAGTGGATCACCATTGTGAAGATTCTCCTGTCCTTAACAGCACAGTTTGAGCTACTTATCATTATAAAATGAAACAGAAGGTTCTCAAGCCAACCTAATCCACTTTTGGGTCTTGAGGGGGCTGGCAGCACTGGGCACCAGGCAGGAAATGATGCAAGGGTCCCCTCACATACCCACTGCTGTGAATTTCTAGCAATTTTTTTAATATTTTACTTTGTTCAGTGGTTTTCCTTTCATTTACATTTGTCAATTTCATTTTGTTTGGAGGCTTAATAATTTAAAATTTAACATGATATCTTTTGCCTTATCGTGACTCCTGTTTTTTCTATAGGCATAACCATTTTGTTTCAGGTTGCTAGCACATGGCCATCAAGTTGTCGGGAAAAAGTCCCCCACCCATTTTGTCCGAGGCTGACCCTATTTTACATTTCTGACTCTTTTCCAAAATCCCACATTCTCTTCACTCTGTTTGGATTGGCTACAGTTGCAATTCAACTCTTCCCCCTTTCTGTTACAGCTTTAACCCCAAGCAAAACAGAAACTTATACATTTATTAATGAATTATAGATAAAATGACAAAACTATAAGCACAGTACACAAAATAATTTTAATATAACCTGCTTAATAGGCTACGAGGTGGCTCTCTGTCTTATTATGTTGATTGGTCTCTGGTCTGATGTGGACCAGCCTTTGGATATAATGGCAGACAGCAGACCTATCTGAATATGGCCCCAAGGAGATTCTTAACCTGTCTTTATGTTAGTCCGGCACCCTTAATGTATCTCACAGACCAATTCAATACCACTGAGCAAGCAAGTTCCACTTGTTCCACAGTCCTGTTCAGGCATAACTCAGGCCTCATTCCATCCCATGCTTATATTTCTAAAAATCTATTCCCATCCACAGGATTATAAATTGATCCAATCCAGGTTAACTTTGTCAAACCTTACAAGTAGATTGATGCAAAGTCCTCAACCCAACTGTCCTACTGCCGGCCTGTTAATGGCTTTTCATATCAGCACCCCTGTATTCTCCCAGGCTAGCTGAACAGTCAGTTCCTAAAATTTTATCAGTATTAGTTCTGTAGAAAGTACAACAATTGGTCTCTAATTTTTTTTTTCCTTCGATATTTCCTTACCTCGACTTTTGTTTAACATTTGTGTTTTGATGCACAACCTAGTGCCTGACTTTGCATATTTCCATTACTCCAAGTTTTAGTCAGTCAGTCATTTTCCAGCCCGCTACATCCTAACTACAGGGTCACGGAGGTCTGCTGGAGCCAATCCTATCCAACACAGGGCACAAGGCAGGAACAAATCCCCGGGCAGGGTGGCAGCCCACCACAGAGCACACGCACACACACACACCAAGCACACACTAGGGACAAATTAGGATCGCCAATGCACCCAACCTGCATGTCTTTGGACTGTGCGAGGAAACCTACACAGACACGGGGAGAAAATGCAAACTCCATGCAGGGAGGACCCGGGAAGCGAACCCAGGTACTCCAAGTTTTAGACTTTCAGATTAGAGTTCCATATTAAAGTTTTACTGGTTTCTACTCAGTGCTTGTTTGCTCCTTACTATGTTTACATCTAATGGTCATCTCTCCTGTTTGGTGGCTCCATCTGTATGTGTATGTGACCAACAAGACATTCATATTGGCATTTGGCAGAGCAGAGAGGATGAGCCACATGGGGTCTACAACCAATGGAAATGAAGAGAAGCTGCAGGTAGAGTTTGCTGAGCTACTTGTAACCAATGAGGTTTCCATTATATAGTGCCCTTAATTCCTGTCTTTTATTGAATGCCTTTAATAACTATGTACTGCATCTATTTAAAGTACACAGTGTATCTATTACACTTTATGGCATCTATTTTCATATCTATATATTATTTGGAACAATTCATTTTCTTGGGTGGGGGCTGTTACTTTTGTTTGTTAAGTTTGAATTGATTGTATATAATGTTATTTTCTTTGTTGTATAAGTTAGACTTGATCATATGGAATGTTATTTCGCTTCAAATAAAATAATAATTAATTGCTATGTATCTCATAAAGTGCTTATTAGAGCTATTTATCTATCCATCTATCGATAAAATTGAGCAGTGCTCCATAAAATGCCAGTGCCCATAATCAATAAAATGGTCTCATGGAAAAGCAGGCAAAATAATTCAAAGTTTTAACAACGCTTTCTGGATGTGAACTATTTTTTTTTGGTATTAGGTACACTATCTATCTATATATCTATTTTATCCTGCATACTAAAATCTATCTATCTATTGTCACAAACTCCACAAAGAGCCATAGCAAGATCTGGGGCAGTCACCTGTATATTGGTTTGCTGGCTGCAAAGTTGCAAATAAATGAAAGCACTGATGTGCACAAAATGGAGTCCAAAACAGAACTGAGGGAATGGGGGAAAGGTGGAGGCTTTTAAAGGTCAGGACAGGAAGTGATGTCAAAGGGGCTGGGATCGGAAGGGGCTTCAGCCATAGGCTCGGACCCGGAAGTGACATCAACAGGGCCAGGTGGAATCTCCCGTGAATGGTCTGCAGGAAAATGAGAAAAAGAATCAGTGCACTCCGCCACATCCCGGTCTGACTCGGAACTGCTCTCATTCAAGGCCTTTAGCTGCTTCCCATGCACACGTGTGTGACACTATCTATCTATCTATCTATCTATCTATCTATCTATCTATCTATCTATCTAGTAGTGCCTTTCATCTATCTGTCTATCTATCTATCTATTATATAGTGCCTTTCTTATCTATCTATCTATCTATCTATCTATCTATCTATCTATCTATCTATCTATCTATCTATCTATCTATCTATCTAGTAGTGCCTTTCATCTATCTGTCTATCTATCTATCTATTATATAGTGCCTTTCTTATCTATCTATCTATCTATCTATCTATCTATCTATCTATCTATCTATCTATCTATCTATCTATCTATCATGTAGTGCCTTTCATCTATCTATCTATCTATCTATCATGTAGTGCCTTTCATCTATCTATCTATCTATGCTCAAAAATGGTTTTATTTCATTCAATTTTATTTGCTTGACTATTTTATTTGCTATATTATGTTACTTTCTTGAGATGAAATTTATTAAAAAAAACTAAAAAAAAACAAAACGATTCCGTGGTGCTGTTAATCAGCTATCTGAAATCGTTTTACTCAACATGAGCAGGTTTAAGGCTTTACGTATCCACTTCTCATACAACTGACCTAAATGTCTTGGGTGTCCCATTAAAGGGTATCATTTACTTTGAAACACTATGAATGGATTTCACTGCTTTGGTTAACCACACCACTCACAAAAATCAATTCTAGAGTATATTGTCACTACCCAATTACCTTAGTCTGAATTTGTTTAAAAAGAATGTGGTTTTAAATTTAAAAGATGATTTTTTGGAAGAGTTTGTTATGGAGCTACTTTAGGCTGATTTAACTGAAAATGAATGTGTCTGCAACCATTACAGATCTGTTTCTAGTACAATTGACATCATTTGTATGGATGTCATAAAAATTGGCTTCATTTTTTGTATATGGTTATAAAAGTAAATTAATTTCTTTAGTATAGAATTGCCAATCAAGTTAGGCTGGCACACATAAATGTTGCCAGATCAGGTATTTTTATGTATGTATGTATGTATTTATTTATTTCCCATTTTCTAGTGAGGGAAAAAGTGGATTGGACAGAGTGCTACTTTTGGGGAATATTTTCCATAATATCTGAGCAGTTTGGGTAATTTTTAGTGGCACAAAATGCCTTATTAATTTGCATTAAGCATCCAACCTTTTTGACCAGACACAGCAGACACTGAAGAAGATCTGTGTGGTAATGAAGGTGGCGTTGGGTGCATTTGCCTCCATCTTATGAGCAGACTTGATTTCTCTTGGTGACAGCGGGAGGCTTTGTAATATGTTAATTACTATGGTGTATTTGCTGACTTGGAAATGTTATTTAGTAATGATGTGGTTGTGGTTAGTGATTTGATGACTTGGCAGTTCAATTAAAATAGGAAAATATTTTTTTTCTACAAACAAACATTTGCTGTTAAGATTTATTAATTGATAGAATGTTATCATGCAATGCCGGATTGAGCAATCAACATATTTAAACTTTGTTTTGTTAACATTCAGTAATTTGTTTTTATCTGTTAAAATAAGTCTGGGTCCCTCTAATAAGTTATGTTCACCTAATTCCTTTAATTGAGGTTACAAGTTGAACTGAGTTTGAATTACTCGATTCATTTATGCAGAGTTTTTGTACATAATTTAATGAAGTTCCTCCAACGAATCATTTTTTTTTGTGTTGATCAATTGATCTCTCAATCTGTGTTAACTGTAGGGCATCTGAGACCAATGGAAGGCCAAAAGACAGTTGGAGAGAAATATTACGGAAAAGGTGAAAGATGACCCAAAGAGATTCCTTCAATATTTTAGTAGCTAAAGAACAGTCAAGGAGGAGGTGAAGTGCATCAGGAAAAGTAAAGGGAAATTAAAAGATACAGAGAGTGAAATAGCAAATGATCTTAACTTACACTTTGTTGAAGACATAAAAGGAGCTACTAAGAAGGTACTTAGGAAATTGAAGAGGTAGAAGTGCAGCTTGGATCAAATACGCTGAAATCAAACAAATCACCAGGACCAGACATCATTTATCCTCGAGTTCTTAAGGAGGTTAGCAAGTGCAGATTTAAACTCGGGGCAAATATTTTTTGCCAAAATGTTGGGGACATTCCTAAAGACTGGAGGCTATCAAATATTATTCTCTGATGTAAGAACAGTGATTGGACTGATTTAAGCAACTATAAGCCAGTAAGCTTAACACTCACCACAGGTAAATGAATGGAAGTAATGATGAAGGAGAAGATCAAACAGCACACGTCTAGAACTGGGCTATTAGCAAATACTCAGCATGGGTTTAGGACAAGGAAGGAAGGAAGGAAGGAAACCTGCAGCCACTGCAGCCCTCCAGGAACGACTTTGCCCACCCCGGATATAGTAGATTGCAGTTGTTACGTTGTACTTTAAGATAAATTCTGCAAGAAGAGCTCAGAGACATGGTTGAAACCTAGCAGATTTTGCACAATTGTTAGAAGATTTTTCCTCACACAGAGAACCTTAGACACGTGGAATAAATTACCAAGTAGTGTGGTGTAGAGAAGGACATTATGGACCTTCACATCTCAACTTGAGGTGACTAGGATGGACGAGCTTTTTGGGCTGTATGGCCATTTATCAGAATCTTCTAATATTCTATCATATAGTGGCATTCATATTTATCTACAGTATTTTTGCTACAGGGCGACACAGTGGCGCAGTGGGTTCACTTCCCTGGTCCTCCCTGCGTGGAATTTGCATGTTCCCCCCATGTCTGCGTGGGTTTCCTCGGGGTACTCCAGTTTCCTCCCACAGTCCAAAGACATGCAGGTTAGGTGCATTGCCCATTCTAAATTATTCCTAGTGTGTGTGTGTGTGTGTTTCTGTGTGTATGTGCCCTGCGGTGGTCTGGCACCCTGTCCAGGGTTTGTTTCCTGCCTTGTGCCCTGTGTTGGCTGGGACTGGCTCCAGCAGACTCCCATGACCTTGTAGTTAGGATATAGCGGGTTGGATAATGGATGGATGGATTTATGCTACAACAATTCATGAGATTATTATGCAGTGTTTCTGTAGTAGGGTGGCTTGATGCCCTTAAGCCCAGTCCCACTGTGTAAAATCTATTGTTCCACCATTGCCCATGTCTTCTCAGACACTTTGGCATTTCTTCAGGCACCACAGTTTCCTCCAGCGTCCCCAAGATGTGCATGTAAGGTTGATGGGGTCTCCACAATGTTACTGTGGGCAGGTGTGAGGCCCTGAGGTGGACTGGCACTGACTCCTGCTTTCCACTCAGTGCTGCAAGTATTGTCCCTGATTCCCCAGATAGTTCACACAGTGAATGAATATTTATTTAAAGTGCCATCACCATGTAGATTCCAGATGGCATTCCTCCTTCTTTCTGCAATCAAATCCCCTCAGCAGTGTAGCCTAGGGCATGGTCTTTTAACTAATCTCTTTGTGATTAAGCTGTCATTTGCATGATCTGTTGGTGAGGATCTATCATTGACTCATCCAATTTTTTATCTCTCTTTAATTTCATTTCAATATGAGATACAATCTGGCGTTTCTCCTTTTCAGGTTTGTCACACACGTGTGCATAAGAGGCAGCTAAAAGGATTGAAAGACAGCAATTCCACTCCAATCCAGGGTGTGGCGAGGTGCAGTAAACCTCTTTCTTTTATTCCTGCAGACCAAACACGGCCCTGATGATGTCACTTCCTGTTCCGGCCCAGATTACATCCCTTCCTGTTCTGGCCTCGATGATGTTGCTTCCTATTCCCTCCCCGATGACATCACTTCCTGTTCCGGCCCCGATGACTTTGCTTCCTGTTCCAGCCCCGATTACGTCACGTCCGCTAACCTGCCTTAAATACTACTCAACTTCCTCTTGTGAACTCAGTTCTGCTTTTGACTCAACCTGCACACAATTGTACTACCAATCTTCAATTCTTTACAGCCTTATTCAAATACAGGGGTGGCTGCCCCAAACCTTTTCCTGTGTCAAGGCGTTTCCTTTCACAAGGTATTGGGCAGCTTGGTAGTGAAGAGTTTAGCTCTTCTGTCTCCTGGATCTACCGTCCTGATATTTTCCTTCAGGCCTTTATACTTTTCCTCCCACCTTCCCAGTGATGTGCAGATTTAGTTACCTGGACCTGTATGTTTGCTGCGGTGGGCTAGCGCCCTGCCCAGGGTTTGTTTCCTGCCTTGCGCTCTGTGTTGGCTGGGATTGGCTCCAGCAGACCCCCGTAACCCTGTAGTTAGGATATAGCGAGTTGGATAATAGATGGATGGATGGACCTGTGTGTTTGCCAAGGTGTGTGTAGGTGTGTGTGTGTGTGTGGGGGGGGGGGGTCTTCAATGTACTGAAGCCCCATCCAGGGTTATCCCTGCATTGTGCCCAGGCTGCTCGAAATGTCTCCTCCACCACTAAACCCTACCCTGGATAAAGCGTATTTGAGAATGTTATGCTAAGTAACTTTTCAGGCATCTTCTCACCTCTTTTCTAATTTATTTTAAATAAAAAAAAATTACAGCCACAGGGAAAAGACAGCACCAGGCACAACAATTTCCTAGGCGCGCTGCCATTGAATATTCATGTGAGTTTTCTAGTTTTTTTTTTTTCACATCCCGGAGAGAGAGACGTAATAAACACTGATCTCAAAAATGAAAGACTTATGTTGCGGGAGCCTTTGAGGCTCCTCAAGTTCAATTATACTTTACCATGAAGAATCAGTCCTCTAGACCTCTAATTGAAAAATGAGCCCATTTCTGCCTATATACTTTTCAACATATCTTGACAGATAAAACTTACAACCTACTTAAAGTTCTCTACCCTGTCTTTGAAATTGATTTGTAGGCTTTATGGCTGCTTTAAAGGGCAGAGCGAGTGTTTTTCCACCCCAAGGCCTGACCATTATAAGCAAGTTATCGACGGTTATTGTTGTTCTGTACCTTCAGTCGAGTTTAGTTATTTTAAAATTGAAATATTAAACGGACTTGAACTGAGTGTGTCACCGACAAATAATGAAGCCTGTCCGAAATCCAGATTTTTCTCTTTATTCTGTTCCTCGCACATGATGGCCTGCTTGTACGAATCTTGCATTGTGTCTTACAATTAAGCAGCACTTGGGGGGTTAAAGCTGCTTTTCCTCTTTACAGTGTGTGCTTCACTGCTGCGTTTGAGCTCGGCCTTAGCACTTGCTGGAGGCAGAGCCGTGAAATCAATGGAGGGATCCGCTGACATGGCGACAAGGCATGCTGGGATAGCAAGTCTTCGCTTCGTGCATGTTGACAATGCTGGCGTGTAGTTATCATTTTTATCTGAACTCTAATCTAATTTTGATTTAACAGATTCGAGATTATCTGCCAATCCATCTATCTTGGTATCACCTGCAAACTTAACCAGTTTGTTATTTATATTCCTGTCCAAACCATTAATATTTATTAAAAATAGCAGCAGCCCCAGCACTGACCCCTGCTGGACGCCACTCTTAACGTCAGCCAATTCTGATAAGGATCTTCGCACCATCACCCTCCACTTGCTCTGTCTGGGCCAATTCTGCACCCATCTAAAAACATCACCTTGAACTCCCACCTTTCATATGGTAACTTATCAAATGCTTTCTCCAAGTCTAGATAACTAATATCATCTGCTCCACTTTGATCGTATCCTTTTGTTGCTTCTTTATAGAATTCCAGCATGTTGGTGAAATAAGATACAAGATACAAGACGTTTATTGTCATATACACAGTAAAAACACATGTTAAAACCCATCCAACCATCCATTATCCAACCCGCTATATCCTAACTACAGGGTTAAGGGGGTCTGCTGGAGCCAATCCCAGCCAACACAGGGCACAAGGCAGGAAACAAACCTCGGGCAGGGTGCCAGCCCACCACAGGGCACACACACACACACCAAGCACACACCAGGAACAATTTAGGATCACCAATGCACCTAACCTGCATGTCTTTGTTTTTTTTTTTTTTTTAACCGTGTCCTGTTCGGCTGTGAAGCAATCAGAATTGATGTCTGAATGCTGGCGACTAGCCTTACAGTTTTTCTCTCAGGTGGAGCGTTACAGCTTCTGCTGACG
>JANRMT010062861.1:17988470-17998843 GCA_026402145.1 Polypterus bichir lapradei | reverse complement strand
GTCATGAAAATAAAGAAAACACATTGAATGAGGAGGTGTGTCCAAACTTTTGGCCTGTACTGTATATATATATATATATATACTAGCTGTGTAAGCCTGTGCTGTAAAAAGCCTGAGGTCCTAGAAACTATTGAAATCATCAGAAAAAAAATATTAAATATAGAGATGTAAGGTAATTGAAAGGAACTTCTCAAGGCATCTCTCTCCTAGGAGAATTCGTTTTGCCGACATGCTCACATCCCTTGTGTTATTAGTGGCTAAGCGAGTTTTCTGTTTCCTCTGAGGTTGAGCCCTTACCCCAACTCCACCTCTCACTTCCGGGCCGGACAGACACACACACTTCCACGCATAGACATTTATATATAAAATATGTCATAATTCAGTTGAGAAATTTTAATCAAGGGTGGCACAATGATGCCTCACAGTAAGGAGACCAGGGTTCTTATCCCAGAATACTCTCTGTGTGGAGTCTGCATGTTCTCTCCGTGTCTGTGTGGCTTTCCTCCCACAGTCCAAAGACATACAGGTTAGGTGGGTGGGCAATACTAAATTGTCCCTAGTGTGTTTGTGTGTGTGTGTTCACACTTAGAAGGACTGGCACCCTGTCCAGGGTTTGTTCTTACCTTGCGCCCCTTTACTAGCTGGGATAGCCTCCAGCACCTCTCGTCACCTTGTTCAAGACTAAGAAAGTTAGACAATGACAATTTTAATCAAAATCTGAGACACAGTGGTACAATTTAAAAAAAAAAAAAACATTTGTGGTGGTCTGTCACAAAATAACCCCATTGAAGACGATAACAGTGGTTACTCAGACCTCATTGGTGATTGCAAAAGTGGCCGCTGTCAGGGATGCCAGGGGCCATGACCCAGCCGGGACGTCATGAGGGACCGGATGTGGGTCTGTGCCCACCCTGGATCACGTGGGGGTTGCCTTCCGGGTTGCTTTGGGGGCCACGGGTACAGGGCATGGAAGCTCCACCCTGTAAGGGCCTGTGGTCACCTCCAGGAGGCGCCCTAATGCCTTGGGGACCTGTTACCCCAGCACTTCCGCCACACCAGGAAGTGCTGGGGGGAAGATTTATGACGGCGCCCGGAGAGCAGCCGGGAGGACAGCCGGCACTTCCGCCACGCTGGGGCGTGGCCAGAGGAGGAATGCCGGGAACACCTGGTGCTCATCCGGGAACCATATAAAAGGGGCCGTCTCCATTCATTCGAGGCTAGAGTCGGGTGGAAGAAGGACGAGGCAGAAGAGCTGTGGAGGCGGTCCGAAGAAAAGGCATTGTGAGGCCAGGACTGAGTGTTTTGGGGTTTGTGCACAACTGGGTCTTAGTGACCATTATTACTTTTGTAAATATTGTAAATAAACGTGTTTGTGGGTGACATTAACGTGTCTGCCTGTCTGTGTCCGGGTCAACTTCCGCACCGCATATAACAGTTCAGGGCCCTAAAAATGTAGGTCCACCACAGCATCCACCTGCTCCCCCTTACACACTCTTACATTTTTGTCTAATTTAAAGAATCTTGTTTAAAACTTTTTAACTCATAACTTCGTGCGTGTGGGATTTTTTTTTTTTTTTCCCGATGCAAAGGCAAGCTTTGTTTTTCTCTTCAACTTTGTCTCCTCAGGACGATTTTAGCAGCCACCTCCTTGGCTGCGAAGGCTGATCTATATCTTTTGTATTTTTAATTATTCATCCTCTACCAAATGACTCCTCTGCCAAAGCTCCGCTCTCTTTTTTTTCACTTCTTTCCTTGCCGCATTCTTTTTGAGAAAGATAAAGATTTCGTTTTCCTATTTTTTTTTTTTAATACAATGTTGTTGCCAAAGCACATTTCACTCAAAGCCTGGGCAGTGATTAAGTTAGAACGTGTGATCTCCTGACATTTATTAAGATGAAATTAATGCCAGCGAGCATGCAGAAATCCCCCAGTCTGAAAAGACCGAGCCCTAGCTGGAGCAGTTGTGTCTCTACGCTCCGCGAATCTCGGTCACATGCCGGAGAAGGCTGTTTGTTATGGATGTCATAACTGTTTCCACATTTGCCTATGGGTATGTCTGAGTGCCGCACATATGCAATCCATTGTGTAGTAACAGAAGTGATAAGCCGCCTTGGCTTTAAAGAAAAGGAGAGAGAAAAAAAAACAAGATGATTCTTAATGTCACCGTCTAAAGGAAAGCATGGGAGAAAATCCTAGCGATCCGCTTTTGGCTACAAGAAAATGTTGTTGTCTTGGAAACTGGGGTATTTTTAAATACATCAGGTTCGCCTGTTCTTCTTATTTTATTTCAGAAGAAAAAAAAAATCCACAAAGTAATAAAAAACTGTGCCCTGTTCATGTTATGCCTCGGAGTGTATAAAGATGTGTTATTTGATTTTGATGAATTTCAGCAACAAATAATTTTCATTTCGCTCACTGTTAGGATTTGAGGAGTTCTTGCGGAAATCTGCGCAACAAAAGCTTCATCTTTCTGGTTACACTGCCTTGGCTATCTTTGCATCAGGTAATTATTAAACCTATGGTGCTTCACTTGTAAATTTTATCTTCCTGTGCTGAAGCCAAAGAGGAAAAAAAATAAATAATAAAATAAGTGTTTCCATCCCAGTCAGGCTCACTTTTCTCCATTTTCAGATGTTTTAACAGCACAAATGGACTGCATTTCTTTGGGGATGATTGCAAGTTGTCATGGAAAATGTAAAACATCCCCACATAATATCAACTTTGATATATATACAGTCATATGAAAAAGTTTGGGAACCCCTCTCAGCCTGCATAATAATTGACTCTCCTTTCAACAAAAAAGATAACAGTGGCATGTCTTTCATTTCCTAGGAACATCTGAGTCCTGGAGTGTTTTCCAAACAAAGATTTTTAGTGAAGCAGTATTTAGTTGTATGAAATTAAATCAATCAATCAACCTTGTAATTTTGCAGATTTGAATGCCTGTCACTGCTCAATGCTGATTACTTGCAACACCAGATTGGTTGGATGAGCTTGTTAAGCCTTGAACTTCATAGACTGGTGTGTCCAATCATGAGTGGTAAAAGGTATTTAAGGTGGTCAATTGCAAGTTGTTCTTCCCTTTGACTCTCCTCTAAAGAGTGATAGCATGGGATCCTCAAAGCAACTCTCAAAAGATCTGAAAACAAAGATTGTTCAGTCTCAAGGTTTAGAGGAAGGCTACAAAAAGCTATCTCAGAGGTTTAAACTGGGGAATGGAATCAGGAAATGGAAGGCCACAGGCACAGTTGCTGTTAAACCCAGCAGGTCTGGAAGGCCAAGAAAAATACAGGAGCAGCATATGCGCGGGATTGTGAGAAGGGTTACAGACAACCCACAGATCACCTGCAAGAACATCTCGCTGCAGATGGTGTATTTGTACATCGTTCTACAATTCAGCGCAATTTGCACAAAGAAAATCTGTATGGCAGGGTGATGAGAAAGAAGCCCTTTCTGCACTCACGCCACAAACAGAGTCGCTTGTAGTATGCAAATGCTCATTTAGACAAGCCAGATTCATTTTGGAACAAAGTGCTTTGGACTGATGAGACAAAAATGGAGTTATTTGTTCATAACAAAAAGTGCTCTGGATGGTGGAAGAAGAACACCGCATTCCAAGAAAAACACCTTCTACCTACTGTTAAATTTGGTGGAGGTTCCATCATGCTATGGGGCTGTGTGGCTAGTTCAGGGACTGGGGCCCTTGTTAAAGTCGAGGGTCAGATGAATTCAACCCAATATCAACAAATTCTTCAGGATAATGTTCAAGCATCAGTCACAAAGTTGAAGTTACGCAGGGGTTGGATATGCCAACAAGACAATGACCCAAAACACAGTTCGAAATCTACAAAGGCATTCATGGAGAGGGAGAAGTACAATGTTCTGGAATGGCCGTCACAGTCCCCTGACTTGAATATCATCGAACATCTATGGGATGATTTGAAGCAGACTGTCCATGATCGGCAGCCATCACATTTAACTGAACTGGAGAGATTTTGTATGAAGAATGGTCAAAAATACCATCCATCCAGAATCCAGACACTCATCAAAGGCTATAGGAGGAAAGCGTCTAGAGGCTGTTAGATTTGCAAAGGAGGCTCAACTAAGTATCGATGTCATATCTCTGTTGGGGTGCCCACATTTATGCACCTGTCTAATTTTGTTATGATGCATATTGCATATTTTCTGTTAATCCAATAAACTTAATGTCACTGTTGAAATACTACTGTTTCCATAAGGCATGTCAGATATTAAAAGGAAGTTGTTACTTTGAATGCTAAACAAAAATCCAAAGAATTTAGAGGGGCTCCCAAACTTTTTCATATGACTATATTTAGAGCACATTTTAATGCCAAAGTGTTATAAAAGAAAAATTACAGAAAGATATATTAAGGTGGTAAGGGAATAGAGATGAAGATACAGTATGTGGAATCACACCTAGTTTGTAGGTCTCTAATGGTTAAAATGGCAAAAGTGTCTGGTATTCCATAAAATATTATGGTGAAGATGGACAATAAGGAGAGGAAAATAAAAAAAAAAGCCTTTGTGGAGGAATAAACCCCTCTGGGACCTTAAGGCCAAAAGACCACTCAGCCCTACCTGGGCATTCGATGGCATTGGTGTATGCTGAAACGTCCTAGAAGATTCAGTGCTGCGGGTATCATGATTAGCAGTAGCAACCTTAATAATAATAATAATGAATTCTTTACATTTATATAGCGCCTATTCTCACTAGTCGTAGCACTTTACACAGTGAGTGGGGAGCCACTTCAGCCACCACTAATGTGTGGTACCCACCTGGGTGATGTGATGGTGGCCATTTTTGCACCAGTGTGCTCACTGTTGAATTATTAATCAGGCAGTTAAACAGGCAGACCAGGCAGCAAGGGACCTGGTGGGTGGTTGCAGGAAAGTTCTGGACTGTTAAGTCAACTCAGGAGTTATAGGAGTGACTTTATGTAAAACCTGTTATTTCCAATAAGTTTGAAATAAATTCAGAACTGCACTTCCGGAGCCGATATCGAAACAGACTAGCTATGGCGCTGATCGCTTCAAGACGTGTCCAGACTTACAGTAAATAACGTAAGTTGCATTATTCAAACATGAGGAGCTAAAAAGGAGAAGGACTTCAAACTACAGGTTTTAAGCTACAATTATGGAGGTAAGATCCAAAAGCTTAATAACTCATATCTACTATGAACTTACATGGGACAAATATGTGATTACATTACTACATTACTACTTTATTACTACTCGAACCTGCATCTGGCCCAACTACCTCTTCTACTGAAGTCTGTGAAGATTTCCTCCACTTTTTCTGTAACAAAATTAAAGATCTAAATAATTCAACTAACATAATTACATCATCTGTTTATATCTCTCCCTGTTTTCCCACTCCATCCAGCTCCTTCTCTAAGTTCTCGCCAGTCACATCTGCGTTTGTTAATAACCTGCTCTGTAAGATGAGGCCAAGTACTCATGTACTGGACCCCCATCCCCAGCACACTACTTAAATCCTGCCTTCATGCCATAATCCCGACTGCTACAACAATAATAAACTCATCCCTTAACACTGGCTCTGTGTCAGTCACTTTTAAAATCACTTCTGTAACCCCAATGTTAAAAAAGTCTGGTCTTGATGCTGACAATCTTAACAATTTCCGGCCTATTTCCCACTTACCTTTCCTGTCAAAAGCTTTTGAGCATGTTGTAGCCTCCCAGCTCACCAATTACTTAACCACTAATAACTTGATGGAACCCTTTCAGTCTGGTTTCAGGGTGCAGCACAGCTGTGAAACTGCTCTGCTACGGGTAACCAATGATTTGCTCATGGCAGCAGACTCTGGACAAACCAGCATATTAATTCTATTAGACCTCAGTGCAGCATTTGACACTCCGGTCAGACATGACATTCTACTGTCCAGAATGGAGAACATGCTGGGTATCTCTGGCACCGCCCTCCAGTGGTTCAAGTGCTATCTGACTGATAGGCAAGAGTTTGTTAGTCTTGGCAACAGCAGATCCAGCTCAGCGCCAGTCACACAAGGAGTTCCTCAGGGCTCTGTCCTCGGCCCTCTTCTCTTCTGTATTTATATGCTTCCCCTTGGCCATATTATTTGTAGCTATGGACTGGGCTATCATTTTTATGCAGATGATACTCAACTCTACTTCAATGTTAAAAGTGGAACTTCATCAGAGCTTTCTCAGCTCACAACCTGCCTTAGTGAAATTAAAACCTGGATGGAGCAGAACTCTTTAAAATTAAATTGCAACAAAACTGAACTCCTGCAAATTGGGACTAAAATGCAACTTAATAAAATGAGCTCCTTCCCAGTCCATCTTGGCGGTGATCTCATCAGACCTGCCTCTACTGCAAAGAATCTCGGTGTCATTTTTGATTCCTCCCTTTCTTACTCTGCCCACATAAATCACATTAAGAAACTTTCTTACTTTCACCTCTGTAACATATCCCGTGTTCGCTCCTTCCTCTCCTTTTCTAATGCTGAGAAACTTGTCCCTGCTTTTATCACATCCCACATCGATTATTGTAACTCGCTGTTGGCAGGTGTCCCTTCTAATCTTATATCACAGCTCCAGCTTATTCAAAACTCAGCTGCAAGAGTCCTCACTCGAACCAGCAGCAGCGAGCACATCACACTCATCCTGCTCCGTCTTCACTGGCTCCCTGTGTCTTACAGAATTGAATATAAAATCCTACTAATAACCTACAAAGCCTTAAATAACCTCACAACAAGCTACATCAGTGACCTTCTCCATCACTATGTGCCTGCCCGCTCACTAAGGTCCTCTGATTCTGGTAATCTTGTTGTGGCCCACACTAATCTACACTCCATGGGTGACAACAGGGCCTTCAGCTGTATAGCGCCCAGACTCTGGAATGACCTACCGAAATTAATCAGGTCAGCTGACTCCATGAATTCTTTTAAAAAACAACTTAAAACTCATCTGTTCAGGAAGGCCTTTAGCTCTACTTGACTTTATTACCCTTCTCTCAGTTTACCTCTCTGTCAAGATGCTCATGTAACCTGTGTGTGTGTGTGTGTGTGTGCTAGACCATCAGTTGTGTTGTCTGTTAGGCTTTCTCTGAATTTACTGTCTTACTCTTCTTTATTTATTTATTTGGTTTGTACAATGCTATACGCTGTATACCCTGCCGTTCTTTCTTATATTCTGTAAGTGCCTTGAGCATGGGAAAGGTGTTATATAAATAAAATGCATTATTATTATTATTAGGCATCTTTAAAAAAATAGAGTTTTAAATAATTACTCATTAAACTTTATATAGGGATAGGTGAATATATATGTAAGCTCAATACATAATAACATGAGTATGCTGGACATCATATCCTGTAAAAAGCAAATGTCTCTGAGTCAGCAAAACAGTGAATGCCAAACCGCTGCTTCATTGTTAGGTTCTCAATTTGTTCCCTCAATTAGATGGTCTCCACTCTGAGAGACGTGTCTTCGTCAAGTGCTGGGTCGACAACTGCTATATCCAGAGCTGAAGTGTAGTCATGGTCCTTGAGGATTTTATCATCCTCTTCCGTCTCACCCGGTGTGTCATCCTCCATTGGTCGCTTTCTCCTCTCCCAAACCCCCGGTCTTGAAAGTGGAATGGAGAAATTATTCCCCTCAAACAACGCAGGAACCGCTCCCTTCTTCAACAGTCGCCACCCTGTCTCAGACCCTGGCTCTTTTTTAAAATGCCGGCTACAAACTCAGGTATGGGGACTAACCGTAAAGCGTTCTCTCCGGATAGCGACGATCCATTTAGATCTGGTTTCTGCATCGGAGGGAAATGTATGAAAACTAACTGCCTTGTTGTACTTACTGGAAGCTTGACATAAAGGTACACAACAATGTTCAGCTGTAGAGCAATCTGTACGCTGAAACGTAAATTTAGTTTTCTTGGACATTCTCGCCATTAAACAAAAATCACAACTGCAGTATGGACAACGGAAGTGACTGAGCATGCTGAGATTTCACCGGAAGTATGTCAGCACTACCGTGTGCATTTAGCCTATTAAATGGTCAAAACTCATGCAAAAATATCATTTTTGGGGGGAATATTCCTTTAATGGTGAAAGAATTTAAGGCTGAACAATTCTACAGTTGCCCAGGGCTGGGTCTCCACATGATGTAGTAGAGATAGATAGATAGATATGAAAGGCACTATATAATAGATAGATACTTTATTAATCCCAAGGGGAAATTCAGATACTCCAGCAGCAGCATACTGATAAAAAGCAATATTAAATTAAAGAGTGATAGAAATGCAGGTATATCAGACAATAACTTTGTATAATATTAACGTTTACCCAAGGTGGGATTGAAGAGTCGCATAGTAGGGGGGAGGAACGATCTCCTCAGTCTGTCAGTGGAGCAGGACGGTGACAGCAGTCTATCGCTGAAGCTGCTCCTTTGTCTGGAGATGATCCTGTTCAGTTGATGCAGTGGATTCTCCATGATTGACAGGAGCCTGCTCAGTACCCGTTGCTCTGCCACGGACGTCAAACTGTCCAGCTCTGTGCCTACAATAGATCCTGCCTTCCTCACAAGTTTGTCCAGGCATGAGGCGTCCTTCATCTTTATGCTGCCTAGACCTTGAACCCTGGAACATCACCCAGCACACCACCGCATAGAAGAGGGCGCTCGCCACAACCGTCTTATTGCAGATGTTGAAAGATGCCAGCCTTCTAAGGAAGTATAGCCAGCTCTGTCCTCTCCGTACAGAGCATCAGTATTGTAGTATTAAGATACAACTAAGCTATTTATAATTTAACTAAGCTATTTTTAATTTAAAATGTTCATCTTTATCTATTGTTATTTCATTACTTACATTTAAGCAGTTTAAATCAGAAATATATTAATATGATTTATCACCTGGGCTGAGTCTTAGGGGATTTTTTAGTTGGCCTGTTGGTATTTAGCAGATGACACCTGATTTAATTTCTACTCATAAAATAAATTAGCTAACTTTAGTCCATGAGCACTGCTCTATATATCTTATTTTCAGAATGCTTTATGAAAATGGGTTAAGCTGTGCAGTTCCTTTGAAGTTGCAGGAGTGTTGGCGGCAATTTCAAATCTTTTCTCTTCGTTTTTCACCATACTCAATTCTTAACAATTTAAATTGTTGAAATATTAGGAAGACATGTCATGTTGCATGTCTGTGTGACGCTGGCAAGACCTTGAACCCTGGAACATCTAGTAGTTCATGAACTGAGAGCAGTGGTGGAGAGGAACGAAATGGAAACAATAAAGGTATAAGTGAAAAAACAGTGAGTCTTAACTTACAGTGAATAAACAGAAATGAATTCAAAAATCATAGATTTGTCAACTGAATTATACCATCCAGATGGCACACAAAAAAACATAAAAAAATAGCAAAAAGAAATACATTTACAAAAACAACAAATACTGTCTTCCTCCAATCTTCCAGATATACTGTATAATTTAGTAATTTGCCCATTATTTATCACGAGGGCTGACTGAAAACGAATGAGGCTGTCCATGTTTGTCTTTCACAGAGGCAGACATGGGAATCTGTGCAGGTGTTTGTGAATGGCGTACATCGATGTGTTTGGACCTGCGGTAGGACCACCGTATTCTTCAGCTTTCTGTCGTCATAGTGGATAAAAATGACAGCAACGTGGGAAGAAGTTCTCCTCAGTTGATGGAGTGAAAATGCCATGTTCACATAGCTAAAAGTGATGTTGCAAAATGGACGCTATTTTGAAAATGAAAAATGCTTTGAGCCCATGGACTCATCCAATTCTGAATAAACGAATCTGGGTCATCTGTGCCATTGTATATAAATAATATCATTGTTTATTAATAATAATAATAATAATAATAATAATAATAATCTCTCTCTCTCTATATATATATATATATATATTAAATATCTTACATATAAACGTCTACACGAGGCAGTGTGTGTGTCTGTCTGGCTTGGAAGTGAGAGGTGGAGTCGGGGTGAGGGCTCCTCCTCCAAGAATACGTAGGCGAAGCCAGAACATTGGCGAAACGAAACCTCTGAAGAAAGAGTCACTCGCTTAGCGGCTACTACAGAAGCGAGACAAGCACATCGGCAAATCGATATCCCTTTTACTTTTCCTCCCGCTGCTAATACACAAGCGAGGCGAACATGAGGGCAAAAGAAAACCTCTGAAGAAAGACTGTCGCTTAGCCGCTAATGCACAAATGAGGCGAGCACGTCTGCAAAACGAATCCTCCTAGGAGAGAGATGCCCAGAGTAGTTCCTTTCAATTACCTGACATCTCTACATTTCAATTTTTTTTCTGTCGATTTCAATAGTTTCTAGAACCCCGGACTTTTTACACCACAGG
>JANRMT010062861.1:17952345-17988070 GCA_026402145.1 Polypterus bichir lapradei | reverse complement strand
CAGCCTTTTAACTTCTCACCCCCAGTGCCAACAATGGGTGAGAAGTTAAAAGGCTGTTTGCAGATTGTAGGTATTTGCTGTATTGCAAAGGAGTCACCACTTTGAAGGTTTTGGCTGGTTCAGATTACAAACAATACACAGTTGTTATAACAGAACTGCTCCTTCCTTGGAGGATTTCTGTATTTACCTGACTTGGCAATTAACATGTTTGACAATATTGGTTTCTAAACAGCAGATCAGTACTCATTAATGGTTGGTAACAATACATTTTGTTAACTTGTGTTTTCATTATTTGTTAAACCCAGGAAATTTAGATGTGCCATTGTTTAATCTGGTGGTCCAGAACTGATAATTGCAGGGACTGAAGGAGATTTAATCTCTGGCCAGGAGAAGGCAAAAGGTAGGGAGGCAGTCCACTGAGAACACAGCCAAGACACTCGGACAGAGCACAGGAGCTCGCAGGCTGACAAGGGTACGTGGCTGGCACGATGTGAGGCATGAGGACGGCAATACTTCAAGGGAGGAAGAGACAGCTCTACACGGTTGTGGGTCCAGCTGTTTTATCTTGGTAGAGTAATATATGTATTGCTCTACTTTCCCCTATTGTATTATTAATATGCAGCCTTAGAATGCCTAATCTCACAGACGTACCACTGTTTATAAGATATTATTTTATATAACATATCCCCACCTTCCCTTCTATATCTATAACCTCAGGCAATTAGATGTAGTAAAAAGACAAGCAGGAGTTAAGTTACACATAAAATTATGTATTACTGATAATATTCATAAATAATAACAAAATGCAAAGTACATTTGAATATTGGCAACCATACAACCTGATAAAATGGTGATGTGTAATTCAGGTGGCACACTGACTTGTAGTTACTTAAAATGTCTCTAGTTAAGGCATCGTTGGTGCTCAGCTTTCAGCCACATGTCTGTTCAATATGGCTGCTGAGCTGTGCTCTTCATTGTGTTGTCTTCATCATCACAGGTTAGCAAGAGAGATGCTTCTTCATCATATGTTGGTAAGAGAGATGCTTCTTTCAGATGTTAGTAAGAGAGAGAGAATATGGTTGAGCAAGTACATTTATAGATGTTCTCTCCAATTCCTCCAGCCAATCCAGACAGCCATATCTCAGACCAATGGGTGGAATAGATCATCATATCTCCTGCCCCAAAACCATATGTTAAACATCCTGGCTTCCTTGCAGGGGGTTCAAAGACTTTAGCAGAGAAATACTCATCAAACTGGTTTAAGACACATCCCCCCCAAATCCTGTCATAAAATTACAAAGAGACGGTCGTAAAGGGGGGATGCAAACACGAATACCTCTCACCACTTGGTTTGCCTAAATTATAAATAAAGACATACAAAACATTTATCAAGTTATATGTAAAATCCCACATCACAACACCAGCGAAAGAGGGAAGCCGCATGAAAGGACCGAGCAAAGCTGGCAGACAAGAAATAAGGCGTGCCTAGGTCACAGCAATACAAGGAGCCCAGGGTGGAAAAAAAAAGAACAACGAAGAGACACCGACAGGGATTCCACGATTTTGACAAAACTTCTCTTGGGAAACAAGTGTCCGTTGAACAGAGTGCATCCGTGGAGAGTTGAACAATTCAGTGTTGGGGTAACACTGAGAACAAACTGGACTTTGCACCACTACAGGTTGTATCATCCAATTCTTGTTTTTAATGGACTTTTAGAGTGTGGACTGTGTGCTTTCCTTTCTAAAAAAGAAATTTTCTTCATGATACTGTAAGATTTGGTTTATGTTCATTTATCTTTTTAATGTACTTATTATTGTCTGGTGTAATAGAAGTTACTGTTGCTTTTCCTGAAATTACTGTTGTGTCTTTCATTGTGTGTTTACTCACCGCCCAATTTAAAGAAACCTGTGTGCTATCATCGGTAAATTTCAGGAGTTCCCAGTCTCTTGATAAAACTGGGTGGCGTAGTCGGATATTTAAATGGTTTCTAAGTTAGATTACCTGTAAGTGTGACCTACCACCTGTCACACGGGACCTCAGGAGTGGGGAGCAGAGCGGGGCCCTCTTCACTCACGCACGTGCCTCCGTTCGAGTCACTCTACCTCTCTCCACGTGTTGGAGTGTACCTTGCCTCCACTTATCTAGCGATACCTGTTTGCAGGGCCGGATTTTCCTATAGGCTAACTAGGCTTCAGCCTAGGGCCTCAAGATCAAGAGGGGCCTACATTCAAATTGTTAGCAATTTGAACAAACTTAAAAATGGGAGGTGAAAGGGCCTCTTAAGTGGAATAGCCTAGGGCCTCTTTTCATCTAAATCCGGCCCTGCCTGTTTGCTCAGCAGACATTATCATCTACAGATTGTTAAAGAGTAACGTCTGACGTTTTTGTGAGTGAGATCAGAGCTACGTGTGTTTTAGAGGGTAGCTGCTGATTACCAGAGATATCCCAGGTGGATACTTTTCTCCCCATGTGGGTGACGCTCTCCCGTCAGAGCTAAACTCAATCAGATACAGTGGCAACGTTTGACATTAGAGGGTACCTACTTTCCGGTTGGCCAGAATTATACTTTTTTTTATTGATTTTTAAAGTTTCCCCTGTTTCACTACTACATGGGCGGAGCTGTGGAGGACAGCTATTATAATGATATATACCATGGGGGTAGGAGTTCCTTGGAGTTTCGAATGTACACATTGCTGTTATAAATAAGGATACAAATGCATCAACTCCCAGTACTGCTAAAGTAAGAAAAGGGAAATGCTGTTATGGAGTACTGGTGTGTACCTTCCCACTTCATACACTGACTTTACCCCAACTCTTGATGTAAAACTAATCCCGTCCGATTTGGGCTTAAGTGTAGCATCCCTGGAGTTATACTTAACAGTTTTTACAATACAAGCAAACATTTTATTTGCCATTGTATTTCCCTAGAAGATGACAATATTGAGTCATCATAAACCCATAAATCTTTTTCAGAGATTGCTACGTGTAAGACAGCATCTCCAACCTTATATTTATAATTAATGCTCCTGCATGCAGCATTTTACACTTTTATACCATATGCTGTATTTTATATTTTTGTGATAAATTTTTTAGTAACAAAAAACAAAAGAACACGCGGTATAAGAATAAACAACCCAAAGAGTGAAACAACCCAGCCCACCAAATCCCAGCCGGAGCCTGGAGGCAAATATCTTTGGATAACCCAATCTCCCGAAAAGAGAAGTGTAAAAGGATCAGGATGAGCCTGCGCCGCAAGGTTAAAAACAACCTGGGTAAGGGGGCTGCATTATTGCAAAGTTTAATTAAATTATATGGAGGCACCATTAATCTGTGATGAAGATAGTTCAATACATAGGAGACTGGCAGTTGTCTACAGTAAAAGGATGTGGTGCCTTCCCCTGGGAGACAAGAATGAATTTTGCTATTAGAGCACTAAGAGGGAATATTTTTTAATGAAAGGTTAAAGTGGAAGAATAGAGAAGTCCAAAAAAATGGAAGATTTGAGCGTAATAAAAAGACAGTCATAAAGAGTTGGGGGCACCCAGCCGGTGATCCCAATGAAATTGTTGGCAAAGTAACAAAATGATCAACAATAAACACAATAACATCTTTGTCTATGTGAGTCCAAGACTGGCCTGAAGTAAGCTGGGGATGGTCATCAAGCAGGATGGCAGGAAGAAGTGGACTCAGGAGTCCACAAACAGGAAGTGACATCGTCAGACATCTTGGTACCATCCATCCTCAGGTCAGCCGATGGAGGAAGAGGAGATGCATTAAAAGGCAGCATCAACCTCTGATTCAGAGTGGAATTGCCATTCGATGGTCCCTGAAGTTGTGCATGTGTGTGACAAGAAGAATATCCATCCATCCATTACCCAACCCGCTGAATCCGAACACAGGGTCACAGGGGTCTGCTGGAGCCAATCCCAGCCAACACAGGGTACAAGGCAGGAACCAATCCCAGGCAGGGTGCCAACCCAGCGCAGGACACACACAAACACACCCATGTACCAAGCACACACTAGGGCCAATTTAGAATCGCCAATCCACCTAACCTGCATGTCTTTGGACTGTGGGAGGAAACCGAAGCGCCCGGAGGAAACCCACGCAGACACGGGGAGAACATGCAAACTCCACACAGGGAGGACCCGGGAAGCGAACCCGTGTCTCCTAACTGCGAGGCAGCAGCGCTACCACTGCGCCACCGTGCCAACAAGAAGAATACTTAAAGTATATTCCATCCAAAAATAATCTCTTTTTATGTATTACTTACCCCACTACTGTTTGTAGTGATGGCTGAGAAAAAATGTTTAATCTCATGTTTTGAGCAGAACCAAGATTGTAAAGTCTATAGTGACTAGTACAGCATTAAAAAAAGTCACATTTTGAAAGTTGAATGGTGCCTGATCGTGTTTGTTTTCATTTGTGAGAGTTTTTACCAAAGGTGCTTATTTAACAATATTTTAGTAAATATACGTTGTAATTGGGTGAAGGGAAGCCACAACAAATATTGGGGGTACCTACACAATAAATAAGAGAAAAATCTACTCTGGGTACCAAAATAAAGCCGACTTCAAACAGCCTCACAACAGACAAATGTGTAGCACCAACAGGAGCTTTGTCCATGATGACTGCTTGGTCAAAATGCGATGCCACCTCCCAGGGACTGCACCTTTTTATGGCATCCAGGCCAGAAGGGGAGGAGCCATCTCAGGGCATTGTGGGTGGGGCTAGGCATCCTCCTTGGGTATCTATTCAGAGCTATAGGACAAAGAAAAGATACAGTTAGTGTAAGCAGCCCCTCTCATCCCAGAGTGGTATCGCTTACCTCATCCGTGCCCAGAAGGTGGTCATGACAACATGTGTTTAGAACATTGTGAGCAAATGACTGGATGATCTGACTTGTGGGTTGTGTGAAATAAGTAACAAGTGCTTTTCATTGGTCACCTTTGATGACTATCTTTTTTCATTTCCACTGTTCATGAAAACATGAAACTAAAAATGTGTCTTGGCAGACCCAACAAATGACATAGCATAAGTAACGTAGAATCAATCAAATTTTTGCATGGAGTACTGTTTTAAAGAAAGAAAGCAAGAACTTTACTGTATTTCAATGTAATTGTTGAATTCTGAATTATTTTGCCATCTCCTTAGTAGCTGCTATTCTTTCATTTGTGGTGATTTGGGAATTTGACACGTTTACAAAATGCAGCAGAATGTACTGTACAGCATCAAAGTAAAAGTAAAAGACACACATTTTTAGGAAGTCACTGCACACTGGAGAGATTCCAAAGGACTGGAAAATGGTAAATATCATCCCATTATATAAAAAGGGTGACAGGGCAGATCCAAGCAACAATAGGCCAGTAAGCTTAACATGCATCACAGGAAAATTAATGGAAGGAATTATTAAGGATAAGATTGAGCAACACATGGCAAGGACAGGAGTTATTAGGAACAGTCAGCATGGGTTCAGAAGAGGGAGGTCGTGTTTTACTAACATGCTGGAATTCTATGAGGAGGCAACAAAAGGATACGATCAAAGTGGAGCTTATGATATTATTTATCTGGGCTTTCAGAAAGCATTTGATAAGGTGCCCCATGAGAGGTTGGGCATCAAATTAAAAGAAGTGGGAGTTCAGGGTGATGTTTTTAGATGGGTGCAGAATTGGCTCAGACACAGGAAGCAGAGGGTGATGGTGCGAGGAACCTCATCAGAACTGGCCGATGTTAAGAGTGGTGTTCCACAGGGGTCAGTGCTGGGGCCGCTGCATTTTTTTAATACATATAAATATTTTAGATAGGAATACAAGTAACAAGCTGGTTAATTTTGCAGATGACACCAAGATAGGTGGACTAGCAGATAATTTGAATCCGTTATATTGTCACAGAAGGACTAGGATTGCATACAGGCTTGGGCAGATTAAATTTAATGTCAGTAAATGTAAAGAATTACACATAGGAAGTAAAAATGTGAGGTTTGAATACACAATGGGCAGTTGGAAAATCGAGAGTACACCTTATGAGAAGGATTTAGGAGTCGTAGTGGACTCTAAGCTATCGACTTCTCAACAGTGTTCAGAAGCCATTGAGAAGGCTAACAGAATGTCAGGTTATATAGCGCCTTGATGTGTGGAGTACAAGTCACAGGAGGTTCTGATCAGGCTTTATAACTCACTGGTGAGGCCTCATCTTGAGTGCTATGAGCAGTTTTGGTCTCCAAGCTAGAAAAAGGATGTAGCAGCACTAGAGAAGGTCCAGAGAAGAGCGACTAGGCTGATTCCAGGGCTACAGGGGTTGAATTATGAGGAACGATTAAAAGAGCTGAGCCTTTACAGTTTAAACAAAAGAAGATTAAGAGGAGACATGGTTGAAGTGTTTAAAATTATGAAGGGAATTAGTCCAGTGGATCAAGACTGTTATTTTAAAATGAGTTCATCAAGAACACAGGGACACAGTTGGAAACTTGTTAAGGGTAAATTTCGCACAAACATTAGGAAGTTTTTCTTTACTCAAAGAACGATAGACACTTGGAATAAGCTACCAAGTAGTGTGGTAAACAGTAAGACGTTAGGGACTTTCAAAACTCGACTTGATGTTTTGTTAGAAGAAGTAAGTGGATAGGACTGGCGAGCTTTGTTGGGCTGAATGGCCTGTTCTCGTCCAGATTGTTCTAATGTTCTAAAAAGAGATGTGGTTCAGGGCCAGACCTTGGAAAGACATCACTGAGGACCTCACTTCACGTGGAGAGTTTTCTGCATTTGTTGTCTTCAGTGTCTCAAATTAGATATCTCTGATGACATCGGCTTCTATCTTCAAATTTAATCAGTGTGGACCAGAATTTAAGGGAAAGCTTTATGAAAGTTTATGTAAATTAGGTTGTATGTGTTGTGTAATGTATTATATGAAGATGCTACAAGTATTATATTGAAATGCTCTCTGTGTGTGTTACCAATGTGTTCTAGTTTTTTTGTTTTTTAATTTTACATTTTGGATATACTTTGTTAGTCACCAAAGTGAAATTGTCTTTTCGCATGACCTTTGTAGGTCAGAATGAAGAGTCAGACATTGAACAGCATCCCTGGAGCAATTGTCAGGTTAAAGGTCTAGTAGGATCCTTTCTGGCAGTAATGGGATCTGAACGGGCAACCTTCCAGAAAGCAGGCCCAGCTTTGGCCGACATACAAATATTTGTGCATGTGCCAAAGGAGGAGGGGGAATCCATCAGAAAAACCCTGGACACGAACGAAACCTCTAGCATCAAATCCAAAATACCACATTTAAGAATAACCCAAAATAATACAGCCAAAAGATAACCAAAATTAAAAAGTGGATCCCAGCTCTTTTCTCAGCAAGAATACAGGAACGCACATGGCTACATTTCTCACAAACATTTTATCTTCACATTGTGGACCACCAGGCAGGCACTGCAACCCCAACCTGACACATACAGGTGTGGGACACAAGGTCAGAGCACACAAGTGTTTTTATTTTTCTGTTTTTAACACAGAATAACACAATCACCAAGCACACAGGCACAACACAATTCTTTTCTTCTCTTTCTCTTTTCTCTTCCACTCTTCCCAGCAAGCTTTGTCTCCCTCCTCCCGACTCTGGCTCACTGAGTAGTGTCAGCTGGCCACTTTTAGGAAGCACTGGGAAGTGCTCCAGGTGTTCGTTGTTCCACTTACGGGTGTGGCAGAAGAACTGCCCATAAGGGCTAAGCACCTGCTGCAGCACCCCCTGGTGGCACCCACAGATCCCAACAGGGTTGTATCCAATTCCAGCTCCCATGGAGCCCTACAGGTGTTCAAGACACCGCTGCAACCCAGGGGGGCTGCCGTCTAGTGTTCAGGGGGAATTACTGCTCTGGATACGCTCCCTACCTCAGCCCTTCCAGCCTGGAGGCGCCCCGATTGTACACCACAACACAAAGAGCCATTGACAGGAGGAAAAAGGTTACCAAATAGTGTTGTAGACCATAGTACCTTAGGAACCTTCAGAATTCAACCTGAATTTTGTACAAGAGATAGACAGCTGTCGAACTACCCATCTTTGAATATAAGAGCGCTTCTCACGTAATTATTGCACTTGCTAAATCTCTCTGTCACATGACTAGGAATCAGAGGGATTGATGGATTACTCCCGCATGACATCTTTGCACAGTTTCAGATTTCCTACTGTGGCATAAGAATATCACATGTGATTGACACATTGTGTCAGCCAATCAACGTGGAACTCTAGTTTCTTTCTCCAACGAGATGTCGAATTCAGATTTATGCTGGCTACAACGTTCTATGAGGCTCTTCTCTCTTTGTTCATTTCTGAACACCTGTTTCCATTCCATTTTGAGGCTGTCATTGCATATCTCTGTTGCTTTTTTTATAGATTTGATTGGGCTGATCCATGTTTATGGAAATTGTAAGCATTACACGTCTGACTGATCTCTCATTGCCTGATAACTTTTGGACAAAAGGATGCTTGTCCCCTAAAACTTGTTGTTTTAGTCTTGGTTAGTAATAGTGGAGATGTCACAGGATGTGACTTATACTCGCCTCAATGAGATTATGTTGATGAAGACCATGATTGAAAATTGTTGGAAATAGTCATGTAGTGCTCTGATAGCATTACGTGAATAAATATGGATGACTATGTTGTCTTGAAGGGCCAGTCCTCATCATAATTGTTGTAATCTTCTAAGGAAACATACGATTATGTCTTGTCTAGAAAGGGGATACATAAAGAACTTCACTGTAGCCAGTGTGTACCCCCAACCACTTAAGTGTAGGCCTGAAAAGCTGAACTTGCCAGTTTAATCCTACCACTGACTCCTATTTTAAAAATATTGGAAAACTGATGTTTTCTAAATATTTAGGATAGTGAAAAATTGATCAATGCATTTCTTTATAGTAGGATTGGCTGCTCTAATTGTTCTTCATCCAGTTTTCTGTTCTCTTCTGGATAAGTCGGGACTTGATTTTACCAATTTTATAATGTTGGTCATATAAATCGAATGCGAAAAACTCACGCTATTGGTCCAAGAGATTATGATATGCTAATGCCCACCTGAGAGAGTAACCACCGAGCACCCTACCTTTTTTTTCTATGTCTTCTGCCTATGTAACCACACGGTAACACCCGCACTATTCAGAAGTAACGTTTGCACTGTTTTGTGTTTTTTGTATCTCACCTCCTCATACAACTTTATTGTAAGAGCATCCCTTATCTACAATAGAGAGTTTGATCAAAGAAAATATGTAGCTGGTTTTAAATTAAATGTTGTTGAAGTAGCGAAAGAAATTGGTAACTGCACTGCAGCAACAAAATTTGATGCATCTGAGAAACTTGTGGGAGATTGGAGGAGGCAAGAAGATGTAAAAAGAAATGTGTCACATTTTTGAACGGGTGTATAAGTCTGATTTATGATTGATTTTTTGGGTTTCAAGATCCGACTTATACGTGAGTTTATATGGTAATTCAAAATGCTACTGCAAGAATCATTACAAGAAATAGAAAGTACAACCACATAACACCAGTTCTCAAGTCCTTACATGGGCTCCCAGTTAAGATTAGGGTTGATTTCAAAATTCTCCTTTTAACTTATAAAGCCTTAAAAGGCCGGGGTCCAGTTTACCTTATCTGAACTAATCATTATTTACAAACTGGAGCATGCATTAAGATCTCAACATGATCACCTACTAAGGATTCCAAGGATTATTAAAATAACAGCTGGGGGTCAAGCTTTCAGTTACAGAGTCCCAAAGCTGTGGAACAATCTGCCTGCTAGTATAAGAGATGCCAGCTTTTAACTCCACTCTTTAGGCTCTCGACTTTAGTCTGGCATAACCCTGACTAGAGCTGCTGATTTGCTGTGCATACTGCATTTTGGCTTGTCATTTGTTTGTGCAAAAATATAAGCATTGCAATAATTACAAACCATCACTAAACCTCCCGTTCTGTTTCTCCTCTTGATGTCTGCTTGTGGCACTTGTTCTATTGCCAAGCTGTTCTCTTAGCTTTGGTAAAGGTTCTTTCCTCTGATTGGACAGTCCAGCACAGTCTTTACTACAGAATGCCCAGGATGGGGTGAGCGGCCATTTGGCTGGGATCTCCAGGACTCTGACTGGGCCCGACTTTGTTTTTGACTTTCTCTCATTTACAGTTGACTCAGAGCTTTTCTCCAGGGATGCTGCTGACTGGGGTTTTTGTTTTCCTCTCCTCAACTCCCTCATGACTTCTTTGCACAGTTTCAGATTCCCTACTGTGGCATAAGAATATCACATGTGATTGACACATTGTGTCAGCCAATCAACGTGGAACTCTTGTTTCTTTCTCCAACGAGATGTCAATTCAGATTTATGCTGGCTACAACGTTCTATGAGCCTCATCTCTCTTTGTTCATTTCTGAACACCTGTTTCCATTCCATTTTGAGGCTGTCATTGCACATCTCTGTTGCTTTTTGTATAGATTTGATTGGGCTGATCCATATTTATGGAAATTGTAAGCATTGCACGTCTGACTGATTTCTCAGTTGCGGATAACTTTTGCACAAAAGTATGCTTGTCCCCTAAAATTTGTTGGTTTAGTCTTGGGTAGTCATAGTGACATGATGTGACTTATACTCGCCTCACTGAGATTATGTTGATGAAGACCATGATTGGAAATAGTTATGTAGTGCTCTGATAGCATTAATTGAATTAATATGGACGACTACGCTGTTCTGAAGGGCCAGTCCTCATCATAATTGTTGTAATCTTCTAAGGAAACATACGATTATGTCTTGTCTAGAAAGGGGATACATAAAGAACTTCACTGTAGCCAGTGTGTACCCCCAACCACTTAAGTGTAGGCCTGAAAAGCTGAGTTTGCCAGTTTAATCCTACCACTGACTCCTATTTTAAAAATATTGGAAAACTGACGGTTTTTAAATATTTAGGATAGTGAAAAATGAATTAATGCATTTCTTTATAGTAGGATTGGCTGCTCTAATTGTTCTTCGTCCAGTTTTCTGTTCTCTTGGATAAGTCAGGACTTGATTTTACCGTATAATTTCTGGTATTTTATAATGTCAGTCATATAAATCAAATGCGAAAAACTCACGATATTGGTACCAGAGTCCCAAAGCTGTGGAACAATCTGCCTGCTAATATAAGAGATGCCAGCTTTTAACTCCACTCTTTAGGCTCTCGACTTTAGTCTGGCATACTCTGACTAAGGTACTACCCTGACTGGCCATAGCTCAATAATTAATTGATGGGCACATATTGTTGGTTTCCATTTATGTCAAATCAGTTTCAAACTACTTTGTTTTCCTGTGTGTTGAAACAAATCTGTGTCTTTGTGTGTACTAATTCCATTTTTAGTAAATATGTAAAATTTATATTTGTGCCTTTCAGTGATGAGTGCTATGCAAAAGTAAACTGAATTCAATTCAGTTTAATATGCTCACATATCCTTGTGTTTTTATTTAATTGCTAGCCATGCTACTTGTCTAAGATGTGTTAAAATCTAAGTAATCAATATAGACAAGAAAAACCACAGCAAGGAGAGAACGTGCAGACTACCATCGGCATATAGCGATCCCTGTGGAAGGAACGCATCTCCTTTCTTTTTGTGCTGCAATCCATGGGACATAAAGAGTCTGGGATACGCACCTCCAGACATTGTGGTGAGTACATAAGAATGAGAGAATGAAGGGCACATGTCTCACTATGTCTTACCCCATTGTTCATGATAGAATGAGAGTATGGAGGAGATGTGCCTTGCCACATACGGCAGCGAGAAACAGCGCCATAGCAGGAAGGTCGTTCTTGCGGTATTTCAGTTTCTGCCCTCGTCTTTCATGTCCCTGAGAGTTGAATTTGCTTAAGATGAAGCTCGATTGTGTGGCACTCATTTTGGGGAGGGTCAGATTTGAATCTTTACAACAGCAGGAGAAGACTGAAGCTTGGTGTCACCAATTGTTCCAAGGCCACTGGCTCAGTGACTAAGAAGCATGCCAGCCATGTGGCAAATGAAGCACCCTTCATCGAGACAGACCCTTATGTTGTTTTTATTTCATTCTGCTTACTGATGCTCTTGTCTACAACATATTGTTGTAGAACGGCAGAAATAAATATTCAGCAGAATTAACTGAACAGGTGTCATTCTTAATAATGCTGTCATGCCTCAAGATGAAAAAAAGTTGAGTAAATAAGATTTGTAAAAAGATTGTTTTTTTTTTTTTACTTCTCATTTCAAAAAACTGAGCTGCTTCATTAAATTCATAAACATAAACCAAAAGAGATATCAAGTGTTATGTTCTTTTACACGGTTTGGTGAAGGATCCAGATGTTTAAATGCACATTGAGATGAGATCAAGAGTCCCAGTGATGTGCATAATGGCTAATTTACAATACACATGATGACTGTTATGGGATCTGTTTTATTTACTTATGATAAAGAAATACAACATACTGTAACAGCATCCTGTGATTAACAGGCTTGGAAATTTGGAGGGGAAGAAGGAAGCATTGTGTCGGGAGGCTGATTAGCATGCAGTACACGGTCAGGGTTTGGACTTCGGTTTAGGGTGGCATCCACTGCTGGGTCACAGTGGACTGACGACAAAGGGGCACACACCCGCCCATGGCCACACTGTGACGTCAGCTCAAGTAACATTAAGGAATGGAGAAGAAGCTTACGGGGCATCCACAGAAACAGAAGGATGAGATTCAAATCACCGGCAAGCTGAGAGAAAAATCAGAGTTGGAGGTGGTGACACTACCCACTGCACTGTCATGAATATTTGAGTTACCAATCAATAATTTAGTGGACCACTCTCCATTTTTTAGAGGACACACCGTTGCTTTGCAAGGAAACAATACAGGATAAAGCAGATAAAACTCAAGCAACTTTACAGGTGGGCACAGAGTGTGAGAAAGCTCAAAGAAATGACGGTACAAGAGAGGAACCCAATCATTCTTGGAATTGTTAAAAAAAGAACTTTATTATAAAAACTTACAGCTATTCCTCTTTAATCTTCTTCAGAGCACTCACCTTGAGATACAATACCTTTATCCCACAGTGCTTTTCCCATTCTGCTTAATTCAGTTCATCCCATCGTTAACATTTCTGTTTTTGTTTTCCTGCATTTCTTCCTCAGAAATCAGATTTCCTTCCCTTCAATCTCAATTTTAATTTCGGGAGCCATAAGGGGAGACAGGGAGCGAGATCTGGCAAATATGGGGGGGGTTGCAAAGGAGCAAGCACATTGTTTTTAATCAAAATCTCTTTGACTGGCAATGCAGTGTGTGCTGTAGTGGTGCACCACTTCACTGGACATTTTCATACCCGTACATTCCCGTATGCGCCTCAGCAGTTCAATGTAATATCCCTGGTTAAAAGTCTTTCTATAGGGAACAGACTGTCAGTTAACAAGTCCATCAATGTTGAAAAAAATGTGATCATCATTGGCTTTTAAAAATCTGACGAGGTAGCTTGGAGAAAAAAATCGCTGAAGTCACGTGCAGGATTGTAGAATAAACACCAAAAATACACATTCGATCAAAAATTGGCACAATGACGCTTGGAGGACTGATTAACCAGATTCGTAGGCACACGTGTTTGGGAACTACACCCTACTCTCGTGCTATTGGTCATTTCCAGGAATTTCCAATAGAGTTCAACTGCAAAAGAAGAGACAGCCTGAAGCCTCGGACAGATTCAGTGACTTGAGACATTCTGAGGCCTGTAAGCTGACACCCCTGTCAGCATCATTTCTTTTGACTCCGCCCACTTTCCAGGAGTCTCTTCCCTGTTTCGCCGGGGCACTGATGAATATACAGTATTATATGCACCTCTTAGTTCCTGCTCTCAAACCAGTGGACTCGATAGTTTTGAGGCCTGTTTATCTCCGCATCTATTACACTTCTAAAATATCGAGGTCTCACATCCAAAGCAAAACCACAGAATGTATGTGTCTTTTGTTATTGGTTTTATATACAGTATATATATATTGTAAAAGAGAGAGCAAATAACAACATAAAGGTTTGGGGTTTCCGGCCCTGTATATTGCAATGTGTTCCAGACTTTTTTAACAGGTCAATGTACATGAAAAATGAACTTCTTCGTGCATGACACCCAAAGATGGCGTCGGCGGACATTTATGGAGGAGGGGCCGGAAGTGGAGGAATGCTGGGAAGGAACCGTGGTGCAAGATGGGATTGATGACGTCATGAGTAGTGGACGGAGGAAGGGTGGAAGTAGCGTAGTGCGGGAAGCTGTAGGAGGGAGAGTCATGGCGGCGGTGTGTCTTTTCTTCTGTAAGAAACAAAAGGAGAAAGGTTAGTACCCCGCCACTCCCTGCTGGCGTATGTCTTCCCAAACGTATTAAGGTCCGTCCGCAGCCCCCTACTCGCGCGTGCGTGACAATATATATATATACAGGGTGGACCATATTTATGTATATGGCATTACACAGACTGTAGCATTTAAACTACTGTGCGAAAGTATCAAAAATGGCATCACTATGTAGCCTGAGAATGGGCGTAACAATGACAGAACATTAATGATCCGTGGTGGCAGCAAGACAGGGCACCGCCACACTATGCCGCGCCAAACATTCCCACAATGCTGGATCAGCTCACGTGGGCCTGTGGAATGGCTGGCTGATTTGACCCCACCAGACTTTTTCCTGTGGGGCTACCTAGAAGACAAGGTATGTCAACATGTGGCTGAGCTACATGCAGCTATCTCAGAAGACCGTCAGAGGATACCAGTACAGATGTGCCAAGCCGCCTGTGACACTGTTGCTCTTCGTCTTCAGGCATTTATCGATCTGGATGGTGCATTGGTGGACACGCCATAGAAAACAGGGGAAGAAGAAACATTTAAGGTTCTTAATGTTCATTTTCCATTATGTTACTTGATAATAACATTGGTAGTTTCCTGACATTAATGCCTTTTCAATCATATACAGTACATGAATATGGACCACCCTGTATACTGTATATATACTCAACAAAAAAAGAAACGTCCCTTTTTCAGGACTGTGTATTTCAACAATAATGTTTTAAAAATCCAAATAACTTTACAGATCTTCATTGTAAATTGTTTAAACAATGTTTTCCATGCATGTTCAATTAACCATAATCAATTAATTAACATTCACCTGTGGAATGGTCGTTAAGACCTTAACAGCTTACAGAAAGTAGGCATTTAAGGTCACAGTTCTAAAAACGCAGGACACTAAAGAGACTTGTCTACCGACTGTGAAAAACACCCAAAGAAAGATGCCCAGGGTCCCTGTTCATCTGTGTGAACGTGCATTAGGCATGCTGCAGGGAGACATGAGGACTGCTGATGTGGCTAGGGCAATAAATTGCCATGTCCACACTGTGAGACGCCTAAGACAGCGCTACAGGGAGACAGGAAGGACAGCTGATCATCCTCGCAGTGGAAGACCACGTGTAACAACACCTGCACAGGATCGGTACATCCGAATATCACACCTGCGTGACAGGTACAGGATGGCCACAACAAATGCCCGAGTCACACCAGGAACACACAATCCCTCCATCAGTGCTCAGACTGTCCGCAATAGGCTGAGAGAGGCTGGACTGAGGGCTTGCAGGCCTGTTGTAAGGCAGGTCCTTACCAGACATCACCAGCAACAACGCCGCCTATGGGCACAAACCCACCAGACAGGAGTGGCTAAAAGTGCGTGAGTTTCTGCATGACAGCAATGTCAGTGTTCTGCCATGGCCAGCGAAGAGCCCAGATCTCAATCCCATTGAGCACGTCTGGGACCTGTTGGATCGCAGGGTGAGGGCTAGGGCCATTCCCCCCAGAAATGTCCAGGAACTTGCAGGTGCATTGGTGGAAGAGTGGGGTAACATCTCACAGCAAGAACTGACAAATCTGGTCCAGTCCATGAGGAGGAGATGCACTGCAGTACTTCAAGCAGCTGGTGGCCACACCAGATACTGACTGGTACTTTTGATTTTGAGCCTCCCTTCATTCAGGGACACATTGTGAAACATTTTTAGTTTATGTCTTATGGTGTTGACTCTTTTAGTGTTCATACAAATATTTACACATTAAGTCTACTAAAAGTAAAAACAGTTGAAAGTCAGCGGACGTTTCTTTTTTTGCTGAGTATATGTGTGTGTGTGTGTTTTCAGAAGTCAGCTTTTGTGTGTGAAAAAATAAAATGGTTCAGTTTTCTAGGTAAAGCACCACATAGCATATAAATAGCGTCCACTGAATCCAATTAGTAAATTATTTAATTTCACAGTTACACAAAATAAAAAAATGACATTGTTCTGTTTCTCATATGAATGCAAAACAGTTCCGCGCCTCATAGTTTCTGAAGTACTCGGATATGTCAGAGGCCTAAAACTGTCCTGACGACAGCTGGATACTTCTTGGAATTGTTGGGATCATCTCATATACTCTTATCATCATCTTATATATAAGGTTATAGGCTGTAAAATAGAAAAGAGCTTGTGACAGCATACTGTGAAGACTGCAATATTTCCTCACATCTTTTACATTTTTCTTAGCATTGCTCCTTTTTTTCCTGCTTTAGATTTTTTTTACAATACATGTGTAGTTCCCTCCCTAATCCCCTTACCCTAAATTGTATCTAGTTTTTGCAGCAGTCATAGCTACAGTTTTAGGCCATGGTAGGCCTAGGCCCACCCATTTTACTCATCCTGTTTTGTAGTTTTTAGTTTGTAAATATAAATATATATTTACATTTTAATATGTATCTGCCATAATTAAAATATGCACACTGAGATGGGAGATAATGACACACAAACACACACACACAGTCACCATGCAGGATTAACAGGTTTCAGGCACTTAGGCAACCAGGCATGTTTATTATTTTACTTTACAAACAAATGCACACAGTAGTTCGACTCCTGCATACATCTCATATTATCCACCTTGGGATCTTCCTCATACAGGATGTTTTATGATATGGAGTCTTCCTCAAAGTAGAGTCAGGTAGAACCTCACCGTAACTCAGGTAGGCCTCAAATACCACCCGTTGGCTCCTGCCAAAATAGGCTCAAAAATCAGAAAGTGGCAAAACAACAGCAAATATCATCCATTATCCAACCTGCTATATCCTAACACAGGGTCACAGGGGTCTGCTGGAGCCAATCCCACCCAGCACAGGGCGCAAGGCAGGAAACAAACCCCGGGCAGAGCGCCAGCCCACCATAGGGCATGCACACACACACCAAGCACACACTAGGGACAATTTTGGATCGGCAATGCACCTAACCTGCATATCTTTGGACTGTGGGAGGAAACCGGAGCACCCGGAGGAAACCCATGTAGACACGGCGAGAACATGCAAACTCCATGCAGGGAGGACCCGGGAGAACCCATGTCTCCTAACTGCGAGGCAGCAGAGCTACCCACTGCGCCACCGTGCCACCCACAGTAAATATCATTAAAAATATAATAAAACCAAGAGGAGGGTGACCATAAAGCACACACCAGTTAAACATCTTTTGTTTCTGTCCAAACCTGAATACTAGAAAGTGAAAGGTTCTAACTTTAATACTGTTGACCCGATGACATCAGAGGTAGTGACCTCTGGTTATCTTATTATGGCAACCACTATAGCAACAGTATATAAATGATGCATTCTTGTACTTTGCAAGCTTCCAAGTTGGAAATTCCATGTGAACACCCTATGAGTTGGACAATTTGAAGAATATAAAGCTACCTGAATTCTTGTAGCTGTAGCATAATGCTGACCTTTCATGTTAGTCAATATTATAAAATGAAATTGAATTGCATTTGGAGCAAAGCACGACACATTTATTGTCACAAAAAAATACTCTTTATCTTGAATCTACAGTGAACAAATCTACAATGACCTCTCATTTCTCCGAAAAGTCTGACCAGAAATTATGATAAATGCACTGAAGTGGGAAGGTGATGTGAATGCAGCTGAGCAACTCAAAGAGAATGATGTTGTTAGAAAGGACGCAATCAAAAAATTCAGAATCTCCCATTTTTATTCTCATGTGAAATTAATTCTGTGGTGTTCGAAACCCTTAATGAGTACAATTAGAAAAACAGGAAAATCAACTATTCCTTACTCTCCTATCCTGCTACTCCTTTTACATTTCTCTGCTCTTTCTCTTTCTGTCCTTCACCGGCATATTATTTCATTAGCCATGACAGCAGCCAAAATCAACCCTGAACTTGTTACTTTTTCTGTATGGAAATCCTCTCTACAACCTTGTTATGTTAGATTTGTCAGCCACACGGATCAATGGGGTATCCCCTCATACTATCAATAAATGGAAAGACACCATAGTCCAGCGGTTCTCAAACTGGGGGGCGCTGAAGCAGTACAAGGGGAGCATCGAATAAATGAACAAGACATCAAAATTTATTTTTTACATTTTTATTTCAAATTTTAATTTGCAAGCATATAATCACAACGAATGCATTATAACTAAAATTAAAATAAAACATTTCTAAGGCATAGATCTAATGACTAACTGATGAGCGGCACCGCTGCTGCTGCTTTTATAGTCGCGTATTTTCAATCCAGAAAGTTCGAGACGTATCGGTATCTGTCGGGAACATTCGGGTAACAGTAGATCAGGTGATAATGCGGCATGACTGCGCCACATTGGCAGCGTAGCAAATATTGACAAATTGAGTTAAATAATTTACTGCGTATTGGGTTATTTTTATGATACAGCTAACAGCGGTGTAATATTTGTCAGACGAAAATATGTTCGTCTCGCCGAGATTAACTTCATCGGTGTCCTCGTTTACGAGATTTTTAAAAATTAAAACATATTTAATCGTTCCTTTACATAAAAAAATAATTAAATAAGAATAAATAATTTATTCTTTGTTTTTGGGATTAGAATTACTACCAAAAACCACACAAGGCATTTCAACAGTTATTAAAGCACTTAAAAAAAAAAATTGCAAATATTTCATCGAAGTTAGCCGAACACATGCAAATCTTACGGTAGTAAAAATGATAGGATACCGCGACACCACACGAGTATCATACCTTTGTTAGTTGTATCATGGGTTAGTCTCATCTATCTTATATTATGCAGGGGGCGCAGAATTATTCCAGGTAGAAAAGGGGGGAAGGGGGTAGGGGGGGCGCAGAATTATTCCAGGTAGAACCGGGGGGGGGGCGCGAAATACGAAAGTTTGAGAACCGCTGCCATAGTCATCATGGTTAAGTCTTGGTTGGCAGCCAACCCATGAGCCAGCTTGAAATAAATTTGCAATCTCTCTTTGCTCAGAGGTGGGCAGAGTGGTGGCACTGAGGCTAAGGATCTGCACTGGCAATCAGAAGGCTGCTGGTTCAAATTCTTTAAACTCCAGAAGTAATGTCATTAATCCCCTTGAGCAAGGCCCTTAACCTGCAGTTGCTCCATCTTTGGTATGACGTTAACCTCCATTCAGCCCTGCAAGTAGGCCCTCCAACTTACAGGGAAAACTTACAGGGGTTTGTGGCAGGATTGGCACTCCAGCCATCGGAAAAAAAAAAAAAAAAACTCCCACTGTTCCTTTCTGTCTGAACTAGTGGGGTGCTGAGGTGTCACCTGTTAAATGGCTGCACTCGGGTCTTAACCTGGGATCCTGAGGTGGTTTGTCATGTGGAGCGCATGCTCCTAAACTCTCTCCCCTCTTTGCTCAGGCAGACTTGTGGGCCTCTGGGCCTTGTCAGTGACTTGCATGCTTTATTAATTTAAATTTACCCCATCCTCCTTTAAGTGGCTCTGGGGTGAGATGGGTTGGGGTGGACAACAATTCTTCTTTCTTTTTGATCTGTTATTCTCTTACTATTTTGGAAATCCAATAATAGCAGTAGGGTGTTGTACCATGTTAGCCATTATGGATGCAACGAGAAGTCAGAGTTAGCCTTTTATTGACTAACTAAAAACATTCTTTTTAGATAGCCAATAAAAGGTGTTATTTTGCTTGATTTCTCATTAAAATCCAAAAAGAAAACTAATTAAAAATGGGAAAAAAAATCAAGTGAGGACAGATTAAACTTTACCAGATGCTCTGATGCTCAAACCAAAAGCTAGCCTGTTTGCAAGGAATGGTGGTCTGATTTCATGGGCCTAGTGATGATTGGGTTTAAGGTGGCACTGGGAAACCCGAATGGTTAAGTTGATATATATACTAGCTATCCCCCACAGCTCCACCCGCTTGCAGTGAAACAGGACAAACTTTAAAAATCAATAAATAAACAGGTATCGCTAACTAAGTGGTATCGCTAACTGACGTCACGCTTCCCCCTACCCTCCGCATGCAGCATCTGTCTCGGATTAGCGTGAATATATCACTTCTGCAAGCGAACTATGATTCTTAACGTGATGAGAGAAGTCGCAAAATCAACTGGAATGTTCAAGCAAATTATAGAAAAACACCTGATCTAAATCCGTTAAGCAGTCCTCTCGTGAAAAGTGACAGACATACAGACAGACAGACATGGAAATATATATATACTGTATATATGTATATATCTATTATATAAAAAAATTTTGGGTTGAGACGTGATCATCTCAGAGAGACACTTTGAAGTCCCGGTAGACTTCTTGCACATCACGCCCTACTTACAAACAGTTTCTCTGAGACACTTTAACGTCCCACGAGACAAGGAAGTGAAACAAAAGGACAGCTGCTGTACAGGCTTTTAAATGATCGGCGCACAGCATGACATGCAGATCACGCAGCTCAGTAGCAGCTAGCAGCAAGCCAGCAGCTGATCCATCTTTAGTGTGCATTCTGCGCCCCCACCCCCCCCCTTCACAATGCGAGTAGTAGAGATGTGAAGTGGTTAGCGTGCAACACACCCCCGGTTGTTGTGGGGTGGGTGAGTGAACAGCCCCCTAGTATATCCATCCATCCATCCATCATCCAACCCGCTATATCCTAACTACAGGGTCACGGGGTCTGCTGGAGCCAATCCCAGCCAACACAGGGCGCAAGACAGGAAACTAACTCCGGGCAGGGTGCCAGCCCACCGCAAGGCTAGTAATATATATATACACTCACCTAAAGGATTATTAGGAACACCTGTTCAATTTCTCATTAATGCAATTATCTAATCAACCAATCACATGGCAGTTGCTTCAATGCATTTAGGGGTGTGGTCCTGGTCAAGACAATCTCCTGAACTCCAAACTGAATGTCAGAATGGTAAAGAAAGGTGATTTAAGCAATACTGAGCGTGGCATGGTTGTTGGTGCCAGACAGGCCGGTCTGAGTATTTCACAGTCTGCTCAGTTACTGGGATTTTCACGCACAACCATTTCTAGGGTTTACAAAGAATGGTGTGAAAAGGGAAAAACATCCAGTATGCGGCAGTCCTGTGGGCAAAAATGCCTTGTTAATGCTAAAGGTCAGAGGAGAATGGGCCGACTAATTCAAGCTGATAGAAGAGCAACTTTGACTGAAATAACCACTCGTTACAACCGAGGTATGCAGCAAAGCATTTGTGAAGCCACAACACGCACAACCTTGAGGCGGATGGGCCACAACAGCAGAAGACCCCACCGGGTACCACTCATCTCCACTACAAATAGGAAAAAGAGGCTACAATTTGCACGAGCTCACCAAAATTGGACAGTTGAAGACTGGAAAAATGTTGCCTGGTCTGATGAGTCTCGATTTCTGTTGAGACATTCAAATGGTAGAGTCAGAACTTGGCATAAACAGAATGAGAACATGGATCCATCATGCCTTGTTACCACTGTGCAGGCTGGTGGTGTAATGGTGTGGGGGATGTTTTCTTGGCACACTTTAGGCCCCTTAGTGCCAATTGGGCATCGGTTTAAATGCCACGGGCTACCTGAGCATTGTTTCTGACCATGTCCATCCCTTCATGACCACCATGTACCCATCCTCTGATGGCTACTTCCAGCAGGATAATGCACCATGTCACAAAGCTCGAATCATTTCAAATTGGTTTCTTGAACATGACAATGAGTTCACTGTACTAAAATGGCCTCCACAGTCACCAGATCTCAACCCAATAGAGCATCTTTGGGATGTGGTGGAACGGGAGCTTCGTGCCCTGGATGTGCATCCCACAAATCTCCATCAACTGCAAGAGGCTATCCTATCGATATGGGCCAACATTTCTAAAGAATGCTTTCAGCACCTTGTTGAATCAATGCCACGTAGAATTAAGGCAGTTCTGAAGTCGAAAGGGGGTCAAACACTGTATTAGTATGGTGTTCCTAATAATCCTTTAGGTGAGTGTATATATATATATTATTAGTATTGCAAACACAACTCCCATTTAAATAAAACTGATTTATTTGCACAGTTACCTTCAACAAAGGTTCAAAAGCACAATCACCACAACTCTCCTCAGTTTCTCTCTTTCTCTTCTACTCCTCAACTGCCACCCCACCCCAAAAGGGCGAGCTTTGTCCACTTCCACCTGACCGGATGAGGGCAGCAAGTCCTTTTATATTGGCTAACCCAGAAGTGCTTCTGCTCTTCCGCCCACATGATCTGCAAGCAGTTCTGGGTTAGGTGGAAATCTCATGCCATATGGCTCTTTCATTAACACAATACCCCCTGGCGGCCCCCATGGTTCTCCACAGGGCTGATACAAAGAACTCCAAGTCCCATAGTGCACTGTGGGAACCCGGGGCACCTCTGCAATCAGAGGATTCTGCATCTAACATGTTCCGAATCCATTGCTCTCCATAGTGCTACCATTATACGGGCCTCCCGGCTTGGTATTGTTCCTGGATCTAACTCGCCCATGTATTCCTCCTGGCACTGACATCTTCTGCCTCTATTCTGGGCAGGGAAGAGTTTTCTTTGTCCCGTTTCTCGGAGTGACATAGGACTGACATCCCATCCAGCTAAGGTACCACCCTCCTTCCAGGCCGGGACCCCTGCCTCTGCATATCGTCCATCACAATATATATTTGTTAAGTTTCTATATCACAATGTGGCCAAGTTCAAGTCAAGGTAATCGATGTGATCAGAAGTGGGAAGTGCCCCTTTAAAAAACTCCAACCCTCCATTTAAACATATGGCAAGGATGCAGCGTCTCTGGGTCTTTCGGCAGCCCTTGAGGAATGGCTGCATTGCAGAAATGCTCCGCATGCTGCGTACTTTATGTTTACTAGGATTGCTTAAAAGAGCGATTTTCTCTGCACACCAGCAAATTGATGTCACACATTGAAACAGAGCACACATAACTAATTGAACATTTATACTGTGGCAATTCAAAAAGCCATAGAAAAAAAAAAAGGATGCGTAAATTATTCAACAGAGCAATGAAGTGCGAAGAAAACACCTCATCAACAACGCAGCCATCTTCAATCAACACATTTAGGCTGGAAGAAGGGAAAAGCATCGCCAAGAAAGAGACTACTTAAGCATTGGCGGTCTAAGGACACCGGCACTCCGGATCTCTGAAAGTTTTCCTGACGGCCAGTTGCGGCTCTTCCCAGGTAATTTCAGAAAATCTCCTGGAAATTTCCAGAGGGTAGTAAAAGCAAAAAAAAAGAACCGGCATGCATTAATGAAATCGTCACACAAAACACATCGTCATTGTCAACATCAATTGAGCCATAGCGAGTGGCAGGTCCCTGTTTGAAGGGTTCACACAACACCTGTCTGGGAACATAAATGAATTATAACCTATCATCCATATGTCAGCTAAGCAAGCAAACTCGGGTCCCTGAGGTAAGCATCATATGGACAGATTTCTAACAGCGGCAGCAAACTTTGGCTCTGCAGGTACTTCCCAAGGCAGGAAACAAAATCCCCAGGCTTTCAAGTTCTAGGATGGCAAATTTCCCTTATGTAACCTTCATGAATGAAAAACGCATCACGCCTTCTGATTGAAAATCAAAAACAAAAAAGATGAAAAAGTGATATAATTTCCTTCATGGTCGTGGTCGGTTCAAACGTATGTCCTTAAAAAGCAGTCTTTCTGAATGGGCAATCATTCTGCAGTGGCTTCTGGCTGCCTAGTGTGTGCTAATTAATTCAAACAACTGTCGAATATTTATACAGTATAGCGCCTTTCAATATTGAACACTATCTCAAAGCACTTGACCAGCACATCATTATATATAACATACTAGCTGTGCTACCCATCTAAGACAGGCTGAAATCTAAGTAATCAACACAAGCCTTAGCGTTAATGTTTGCACCATCTGTTGGAATGCATTTTGTAATGCATTGTAATGGACTGGCATCCCGACTGGTATTGTACAAGAATTCTTCAGTGGCTGGGGGGCCACTACAATGGAAGGACTTAGGGGGAAATGCGCACTGGTATTTCTTCCCCCATATGCCAGTTGGCAGCCTCCTTGGGTGGGTTACCTCCTTTGGCATGCTGGAATCTGTAGCCCCATGAGGCAGCCCTGTTGGGTTTCCGTGGGGGCCACCAAGGGGATTTAAAGGGATTCACAATCCCTACTTTTTGGGACTACCGATCGACCTGGAAGCACTTCTATTGGGCTATGCCCTAACACCAGAAGTACTTCTAGGTCCGGCATTAAAGAAGCGGCTTAACTTCATTCAGGCAAGTTGAGTTCAGGTGGAAGGAGGACAAAGCTTGCCTGGGAGGCGTGGAAGAGAAAGAAGAGAGACAAATTGTGTTCTGGTTGGTTGATACCTTATTTAAAGCCTTTGTGCAAAGTATTTTGTAAAAATAAATTTTTTATTATAGTGGGACTTGTGTCTGTGAAGTTGTGTCTTAGGTTTGGGGTGCTACAACACCCCCTGGTGGTCACAGCAAGTACTGCTAAAACGCATTGTATTGTTCATTCCAACAGATAGCACATCACAAATCATTTGTAGTAATAAGATACATTACTACAAATGTTTGTGATGGACCACTGTTTGGAATGACATATTCAATGCATATGACTCTGTTGTATGCCATTTGGTATGAAATGTGCCATCTGTTGGAGTGACAAACTCAGTGCATACGACTCTATTTTATGCCCTTTGGTATGAAATTTATAAAAGCAGTTTTAAAGTTTGTGATGCGACATTTGTTGGAATGGCAGAGACGTAACAACCAAACAAACCCACAGATACTCAGACACTTGTCTTTTAATTAACTTTTAATTTAACCGAAGGAGCCCACAGATACCCAGACACTTATCCTTTAATTAAAGTAGATTGCAAAAGGAGAACGTGTTAGTCTAACTTAGGGTTGGGGTACCAGCCAGCATCCCTGTTTAAATGTGAGGAAGAAAAGGCAAAATAAATGACACTTGTGGAAGCAAAACTGTCTTCAAGCCAAAGCCGAAAGTTTAAAAGGTAGGAGAAACAGTCGATGATCCCAGAATGAACCTCACCTTCCGGTCCCTTCTCAGTTTATATATGACCCACCGAGAAGGGGGCGGGGTTACTTGGAGGAGAAAAAACTGAGTCACACATTGTTCAGCCAGCGAGCCTCAGACCTATAATAATAAAAATAATAATTATAACAATGATGGGCCCTGAGTTTATTTAAATTTGTCAGATGTCTGCCATCATTAAAGAATACCTAAGATCGGGCTTTGGTTTAACGTTTCTGTTTTTATGATCCTGTTTTTTTGAATCACTGTACCTTCTGATATTTTGCCAGTTTTCTGCCACTGATTCTGTTTCCTCCTAAAATGCTTTTTCATCCCTTGATGCTGGACTTCGCCTTTCTCCTCAGGCCCTCAATTGTCTCCTCCTGCCCGCTATACTGCGTATGCACATGCGGCGTAGATGAGCTGATTTTCTATGAATGGCGCTGCACGCTGGTGATTTCTACTCTGTGTATTTTCACCGGTACTGCGGTGGGGAGTTTGCTGCAGAATTACTGGACACCGTGTTTATTAAAATATACCTATTGTGTGTGAAATATTAAAATATACCTGCATATGTAAAATGATGACACCAATAAAGAAAAAAAATGAACCCCTTCAGATGTCTTAGTATTGTAAATTGGCTATACTGACCATCACAATAATTCAAACTTTATAAAGATGAGTGTAGCTAGACACGCCGTCTTTACACTAGCTCAGTAATTATTTAACTCGCAGACTAAAAGAAGGGCTGCTTGCAGTGCACACTATTAAAGAAAAAGAAATGAAAGAAGGCTGGCAAAAGCTAATAAATCAGGGGCAATTATCAGGAAAAGCGCACAACTTTGTAGCCTCATCCGCAAAATGGCATGGCCGCCTATCACAGGCTTGTCTTGTGCTCTTGTTGTTATGTACCTTGGGACTTCTATCCTCCGACATGCCAATACACAAAGTTAGTAGCATATCAAAGACATTATATTTATCAAGCATTGCTACGGCACATTTAATAGTGCGATGATGGATGCTTCTGCACGGGGAAAAGAACATTTTGATGTACGTAGCCTTCTTTGATTAATGAGGGGCCCTGCTGAGAGGCTGCATGCAGAGTAAATTACTCTTTTCAAAATGGCTGATTTGCACTATTGTACTAATTATTTCACAAGCCCAGGGTCAGTGTAAACCAGAATAGTACCTCATAGCCACCTCTGGAATAATAAATTAAGAAGGGTATGATAAATCAGAGTTCTTTAATCATTAGCCATCTGCAATGAGCTGCAGGTTCTGTAGTAGAGAAGGTGTCCCGGGTAGAAAAATACGTGAGTGTTACACTTTAAGCATTGACATCTCGATTTAAGTTTAACTTCAGAGCTGGAATAGAGAGGGGAGGCCGAGTGCTATTCCTCCACAATGTGTGTGTTTGTGAACATACTGTACATATATATTTTTTTAATTTGAAGTTCTGATCAAATGGCTTTATGGCCTGCATGGGGCCATGGAGCTCAGGTTGAAGAAGCAGCGGCATCGGGATAGAGAATTCAGAAGAGGAGGATGGATGTCTTCATGGGAGTTATGGAGCAGCAAAACATGAAACGATCACACCCAAGTCAGGATGATTTACTGGAGTCGATTCTGGCGATGTCGGTTGTAGTGTAGGGTTATCAGGCATTGCAAACAAACCAGAAGGCACATTGAAATGTCAAGATGCCAGCCTACTTAATATTCCAGGGATTAAAAAAAATAACTATGGGAGGTCGAGCTTTTAGTTTCAGGGCCCCGAGGCTGTGGAACGATTTGCCTGCTAATATAAGAGATGTCCCTTAAGTGTTAGCTTTTAAATACAAGCTGAAGACTCACAACTTCAGTTTAGCAATCCCTGACTAGAGCTGGTGATTGGTCTCACTGCTAATATAAGAGATGCCCCTTCAACGTCAGCTTTGTACCCACAGGCTGAAGACTCGTGTCTTTAGTCTGGCATACCCTGAGTAGAGCTGCTGGTTAGCTGTGCTAGTTATCTGTTTGTGAGTCATGGATACAAAAATATAAGCAATACAATAATTATAAACCATTACTAGGCTTCCTCTATTCTGTTATTTCTTCTCAGTATCTGGACAAGCTATAGTCTGGCATACCCTGACTAGAGCTGCTGGTTAGCTGTGCATACTGCATTTCTGTTTGTGAGTCATTTATACAAAAATATAAGCAATACAATAATTACAAATCATTACTAGGCCCCCTCTATTCTGCGATTTCTTCTCGGTATCAGGACGTGCCATAGTCTGGCATACCCTGACTAGAGCTGCTGGTTAGCTCCACGTACTGCATTTCTGTTTATGAGTGATTTATACAAAAAATATAAGCAATAGAATGATTATAAAGCATTACTAGGCCCCCTCTATTGTGTTATTTCTTCTCAGTATCTTGACGTGCCATAGTCTGGCATACCTTGACTAGAGCTGCTGGTTAGCTGTGCATACTGCATTTCTGCTTGTGAGTCATTTATACAAAAAATATAAGCAATACAATAATTACAAATCATTACTAGGCCTCCTCTATTCTGTTATTTCTTCTCAATATATGGATGTGTCATAGTCTGACATACCCTAACTACAGCTGCTGGTTATCTGTGCATACTGCATTTGTGTTTATGAGTCATTTATACAAAGATATAAACAGTAGAATGATTATACGCCATTACTAGGCCTCCTCTGTTCTGTTATTTCTTCTCAGTAGCAGTATCTGGACTTCCTGTAGTCTGGCATACCCTAACTACAGCTGCTGGTTATCTGTGCATATTGCATTTGTGTTTATGAGTCATTTATACAAAGATATAAGCAGTAGTATGATTATAAATTATTACTAGGCCACCTCTATTCTGCTATTTCTTCTCAGTATCTGGATGTGCCATAGTCTGGCATACCCTGACTAGAGCTGCTGATTAGCTGTGCATCCTGCATTTCTGCTTGTGAGTCATTTATACAAAAATATAATCAATACATTATTATAAACCATTACTAGGCCTCCTCTATTTTGTTATTTCTTCTCAGTATTAGGACATGTCAATTGGTACCACTGTTCTATTGCCAGAGTGCTCCCCTGCATATGGAAAAGTCATCTCAGATAAAGGAGATTCTCTCATCAGATTGGACAGCCAGCACAGACTCCCGTATAGAAGACCCAGGAGTGGGTAGGTGGCCAGATGGCCAAGGTCTCCAAGACTGGGACTTTCTATTTAGGCACAGTTGTTGTCTGCACAGTCTCTCCAATCTCAGGCACGGTTGCTGTTGCACCCCTCGCTCATCTTCTTCTTGCATGATCACTCAGTTTTTATTCTCTAGCAGGTTTCCAGCTGTGCCTGCACTTTTTCCATGGCTTCATGATTGATTTAAATGGATCTTCAGTGACTGGGATATTTTGGTATCACTTTAGATTAGGTGTCTCTAATTACGCTGTACTTACCATGTAATTACCTGTATAATTACTGAGTAACTAGGTGTAATTATGTTGTATTTACTGCGTAACACAATGTAGTGCTGTTGTTAAGTACTTAATTGTAATTGTTATTCCACAATTTACAAACATAAGTGTTTATAAAAATTGTGGAATAACAATTACAATTGTGTTACACTGTATTACACAGTAAGTACATAGTCACTATATAATTATACAGGTAATTACATGGTAAGCACAGTGTAATTAGGGACACCTAATCTAAAGTGATACTGATATTTTCCTGTCTCCCTCCCCTAACTTATGCTTTACAAAGTTGCTTCCAGTGTTCTTTGGTCTTCATTGTCTAAGTTAGGCCACCAAGTTGAACATTCCAGATACATTTATGCTTCAGTCAAATGAAATCCCAGACAGGTAATCTCCATTGTTTGGAGACTACAAGAAAAAAAAGCTGAGGCACCATTTTGGACGTTTAAGCCTCACGTTTGCACTTTTTTGTATATTTTTTCTAGTCTGAGCCACAAAAACATAACAATAGAAATTGATTGCACTTTTTGTTCTGTTCAGACAAAAAACAGTGGCTTCAGATCAGCAAGGCCCTTTGAACTGTTCATTGATGCCATTTCAATATTTCGTTTGAACAGTGTGGCCTGCAGGGGGCACACCAACACCCAACCCAACACAGACTGATGCAGACACAAGTTCTTTCACAGCACAGGCTTTTATTTTTCTGTGGTAAACGCTTCCCAAATCGTTTTCCACCTGTACAGCACAGTACTAAAACAGCAAACAGCTCTACCTTTCTTCTTCTTCTTCCTTTGTCTCTTGTCTCTGCTTCTGCTCCCAATCCCCCTCCAGCAAGCTTTGTCCTCCACTTCCTGACTTTGGCTCTTGGAATGAAGGCAGTGGGCTTCCTTTATGCTGCACCCGGGAGTAATTCCAGTGGCCTGTTAGCAAAGTTGGGTTTTACAATCCCTGCAGCACCCCCTGGTGGCACCCATGGAACTCCAGCAGGGTTGCGCCAAACTCCAGCTCCCATGGAGCCCTTTGGGAACCCGAGGCACCACTGCCACCCAGGGGGGCACCATCTAGCGCTCCAGGGAAGGTAATGCCCTGTACATGTTCTCTCCCTCAGTCCTGCCAGCCGCCACAACGCAGAGAGATGCTGTTCAAACACCTATGTTATGTTACAGTCAGGGTTTGTATTTATTTCTATTTTATTGCTGTTTTGTTAATTTTGAATTATTATGTTTCATATTTTTATGTTATTTCTATTAGAGTTGTGTGTTAGTTGTTATTTGTGCAGTTTCTTTAATCATGCTACCATTTCAGGTGCTTTGGGGGTGAAGCCCCAGGAGGCGGGCCCACCCTAAAGTCACACCTACTGGCTTCTCCCTCTGGCTTTGTATCCCTGGAGCATGGAACTTGAGTTAGGAGTTTGTGAGTATTGCCTGTCTTCTGGTCTTTTCTAGTTTTTGTGTGGGTCTTTCTCTTCTGTACTTGGAAAACTAGTTATGGATTACGTGTCGGGATTTGTTAGCCTGGGACAGCTCTTTTAGGCATGTCCTTTTGCCTGATTATTAGTGTCATGCCATTTTTGTGTTTTTTTTTCTATTAATTAATCAATATGTTCATTTAGAAAGATTTTCGGTGAGATTTGACCTTACAAGCCAGAGTTTGAAAGTTCCTCTCCCTTGTAAGACTTTTTTTTTGACTAATATTTTGGGACTGATTAGGTTGTATTTTGAACTTTGAAAGTCAGTTTCTTCATGTTGGGCCTGAGCAGGCCAAAGCCTGCAGTAAGCAGAACTTAAGAAATTTGACTAACAAGAGGACATTATTCACTCCATTGAGCTTGTATGTTTAGCTAATAGCTAAGCTGTCCCAATATCTAATCCAGATCCGTCTTAAAGGTTGTCAGGGTTTCAGCTTCAGATCCACATCTTTGTAGTTTGTTCCACATTCCCACGACTCTTTGTGTAAAGAAGTGCTTCCTGGCTTCAGTCCTAAATGCTCTTCCCTTTAATTTCCTCCTCCTCCATTCAGTTAACAGAATTCTGCTGGATCGGCTTTATCGATGCCTGTGAGAATTTTGACGATCTGGTTTAGGACCCCACACAGGTAGTAGTTATGAACTGGCTGCCTTTAGAGTGAGACTCTTCAGGTAAAGCTAGTGAAGGTCCTGGTCTTGTCCTGTGGAGCTTTTTGGATGTCTCTATCCCTCCTTAACATGTTTCCTGACTCCGTATCACAATAGGCTAGAGCAAACAACAACAAGCCAAAGTGCAGTCAGATTATTTAACACCACTCCATACTTAAGTTAAACATGGTCCTGCGGCTATGACGAAGATGTAATTTAAGGTTTAACCAGTAGGAGGCAAGAGAATCCCTTTTGCTAGAGGTGTTACTGCAGTACAGTACGTATATTGCCACTGTTGTGGTGCGCATCCTCTCACCATGACAGCAAATCTCACGTAGAGCGGCTGACTGTTGTTTTTATGTATACACTTTTTTCTCAATTACTGACATTAAATTTCTAATAAAATGAAATGTCTTTATTAAGCATGTAATATTATTTATTATTATATTAATGCTGCCCTCCGGTAGCAAAGCAATCATGGAAATTTAATGAAGGTCTAATGCTTGCTTCACGCCTTAATTCCTTTCAGTCTGTGGATATATTTCAAACCCTGTACTGTCTCAAAGTGTTCCATAATTAAGGAACCAGTGGGAAACCCAGAGCCGACAATGCACTCCGAGCACCCCACCCCCGTCCAGGAAAATTAAAAGTCACTTTTAGGCGTATAAGAAAAATGAATTGAATGATTTTATTTCGAACCGCAGCAATAACAGTGTATTGGATTCCTGCTCGGTACGGGGGTAGGCTTGGTGTTATAATAACAACATGAAATCAAAAGCCTCCCCGACGCTCACAGTTCAGTGACCAGCTGCCTCCATGACCCAGGGAAGGTCACTGAACCTCAATGATCTCTGTCATTGGAGAGTGAAATAAAAATGAAGAGTTGTTTCATAATTCACACTCTGGCCTACCTCAAGTGAAAATTGAGGGAAGGCCGTTGAATGATATATGTGGGACGTGCCGACATGCGTTTAGAGATGTTAGAATAAAAGGTAAATAAAGTCTGAAAATAAAGAGACAGGAAAGCAACTGAGGGGAGCACTGCTGCTTCGTTCTAGGATTGAATCCTCGGTGGAGTAGCTGTGCCTACTGCTGCACTGTCTGTTAGTTATCTGTGCAAAAAAAAAAAATAATAATAATTATTATTATTATTAAAAACGATCACTATTAGAAGGGGCATATTGTTGTTATTATTTACCAAAATATTACTTGAGCTTCTGTTAGATAGATAGATCTAGCTTTTTTATCTATCTACTGTCACAAAAGCAGACCATAGACATAAAAAGGTTAGCGGTAGCGACACATATATTGTGCCTTGGCTGCAAATTGGTTTAAAATTGATCAAGATAATCACAGGTTCGAGTTAACAACAGAACTGAATATAACAGGAAAAGATGGCAGCTTTAAAGCCTGGGACCAGAAGTGACATCATTGGTATCGGGACCGGCAGTGACATCATCATTGGCACTGGAACCAGAAGTGATGTTTTTCATTCCGGAAGTGACTTAATCCATGGTGCCGTGACCGGAAGTGATGTCATTTCTGGCGCCGGGACCTGGCGAGATTTCCCGTGGATGGTCTGCAGAAGACTGAGAAAGAGAGTTAGTGCAGCTTGCCTCCCCCTGGTCTGACGTGGAAGTACTATTCTTAAGGCCTTTCAGATGTTTCCCAATCACACGTGTGTGACACTATCTATCTATCTATCTATCTTTCTATTATATAATGCCTTTCATATCTATCTATCTATCTTTCTATTATATAATGCCTTTCATATCTATCTATCTATCTATCTTTCTATTACATAATGCCTTTCATATCTATCTATCTATTATATAATGCCTTTCATATCTATTATATAGTGCCTTTCATATCTATCTATCTATTATATAGTGCCTTTCCTATCTATCTATCTATCTATCTATCTATCTATTATATAGTGCCTTTCATATCTATCTATCTATTATAGATAGATATAGTGCCTTTCATATCTATCTATCTATCTATCTGTATGTCTGTCTGTCTGTCTATCTATCTATACTAATAAACGGCAAAGCCCTCACTCACTCACTCACTCACTCACTCACTGACTGACTGACTGACTGACTGACTGACTGACTCATCACTAATTCTCCAACTTCCCGTGTAGGTAGAAGGCTGAAATTTGGCAGGCTTATTCCTTACAGCTTCCTTACAAAAGTTGGGCAGGTTTCATTTCGAAATTCTACGCGTAATGGTCATAACTGGAAGCTGTTTTTCTCCATTTACTGTAATGGAGATGAGCTTGAAACCCGTGGGGGCGGAGTTTCGTGTGACATCATCACGCCTCCCACGTAATCACGCAGTACGTAGAAAACCAGGAAGAGGCCCAAAAAGCGCTTTAGAAAACATGCATTATATAATTGAGAAGGCAGCGAAACAATAAGAAGCGAGCGAGTGATATATACAACCATATTCATGAGTTCTGCTACTTCGGAAACAAAGCACAGTGTAAACCTACACTTTAAATTAAGTTCATAGACAGGCTGCCGCTGGCGTTTGTAATTTAGTGCCTGCCCATATAAGGCCGTCCGTCAGCGGCAATCCAATAGCAAACTGCCACGGGTAAATATTCACGGGTGAAGGACTGTGCTTATGCAGAGGAAGATGAGATGGTCAGGGTGGTGTTTGGCACAAACTCAGCGAAACTGCGAGAGAAAGTTTTAAGTACCGGGACTTCGGTAGCATTAGATACAGCCATGGACATAGCACGACATGGCAACAGCACAGCTGGGAAACTTCGATGCATGTACACCGAGCGGCTCACGTGAACTGACGCAGTGCACAGACAAAAAGCAACAGTTCCGAAGAGCGCTGAACAAAAACCGAATTACACAATTGAAAAAGCAGCAAAAAAATATGAAGCGTCTGATAAATACAAGATAAGTATGTAATAAGTACAGCTACTGCAGAAACAAAGCACGCGGTGGAAAAAGTGAATGTCCCGCTAAAGGAAGACAGTGTTAAAAAAAAAAAACCCGTGCATGCAGTGTGTCAGGTCTCAGATAAAGAAGAAGACGAGCTGTTTATTGATGCAGTAAGAAACGTGTATATATATACCCCGATCTACATACTCGAATAATGAATACTTTATTCGCAATCAATGATTGTTTTGGTAAAGCCATACTCAGTGTATTCATTAGATGAACGGTAAAAAAGTAAGAGTGAGGGGAGGGTCACTTATTGAGGCATGCAGGCAAAACCACATTAGCACGCGGGCTCGATGTACGAAAAAATATATCTTTTCAAGTTCTATTTAGTCCATATGTGTCAAACTCAAGGGCCACGGGCCACATCCGGGCCGGCGTGTAATTATATCCGGCCCGCGAGATCATTTTATATACTGTATTATTGTTATTAATGGCCCGGGTATATGAAGTGCTGGTAACACAATAAACTACAGATCCCATAATGCAGCGCTTCAGCTGCCTTGCCGAACACTTACCACGTTAATCAAGTCTAGCTTGCAAGTTATTGCGAAGCTAGCCCACACGATGCTTAAGAGAAAAGTTGATTCTGAAAATAGAGCCTTTAAAAACCGATGGGAGGCTGAGTATATGTTTACTGACATTGCCAGTAAACCCGTCTGTCTCATTTGTGGAGCTAATGTGGCTGTAATTACAGAATTTAATCTAAGACGGCACTATGAGACAAAACATCAGGGTAACCTGAAAGACCTGAATGCAATGCAGAAGATACAGAAAGCAGAAGAATTAAATAAGAATCTGACACTTCAGCGGACGTTTTTACCCGTGCACAATCACAAAGTGATTTCAAGTGAAGCTGCTTTTATGGGAGACACAAATGCACCAGTGCAACTTGCCCCACTTTCCCTGTTGCCAAGTAATGTTGAACCAAGTCATCACTACGGTGTTCCCAAATACGCACTTTGCTGATAAACTGAGCGCACGGCGCTTTGGTGACTTTGAAGAACAAAAAAAGTCCGTCTACATGTGGCTCGAACCTTGTGCATGTTTGGTAGCACATATCTGTGTGAGAAGCTCTTCTCAGTGATAAAGACTAACAAAACAGCACACAGGAGTCGCCTCACTGATGAGCACCTGCAGTCCATCCTGAGAATCTCCACAACACAGAACCTCACACCAAACATAAACGAACTTGTGGCCAAAAAAAGATGCCAGGCGTCCAGCTCTAAAATGACATATGAGCAAAGACAACTGAATGATTTGATTTGTTATTGCTGAAAGGAACACATTTTATTTATATTTCCAGGTTTTGTTATGCAGCATGTTCATATTTGAATTTGTATAATTTTGACAGGATATATTTTTATGGAGAGCAAAATCTTTTGGGATATTTAAAATCTAAGTTTATTTTTTATATAAAATTACATAAGAGTAAAGAAATTTGAATGTTTGTTCTTTTAACGTTTACTTTATTTCTAACTTGTATAATTTAGACAGGATATATTTTTATGGAGAGCAAAATATTATAAGTTGTTTAAGGTTTGAGTTGATTTATTCAGGAATAATATTCCTGTCTGTTTTTACCATTCCTACCAAAGATATTTCTGTCGACTAAATAAAAATTCCTTCTATTTAAAATTTAAATAGAACTTGAACAAATACGATAGTTCATAATATCCACGCAGACTTGCACGTAAGAGCGGGAGTTATCCGTTTTAACAAGCAGCGTCTTGCACTGATACGAAATAGCTGTGTGTGTATATATGTAGATATGTATGTATATGTATATATATGTTTATATATGTGTGTGTGTATGTATATATATATGTATTTGTGTGTATATATGTGTGT
>JANRMT010062861.1:17914769-17951945 GCA_026402145.1 Polypterus bichir lapradei | reverse complement strand
GCCAAAAAAAGATGCCAGGCGTCCAGCTCTAAAATGACATATGAGCAAAGACAACTGAATGATTTGATTTGTTATTGCTGAAAGGAACACATTTTATTTATATTTCCAGGTTTTGTTATGCAGCATGTTCATATTTGAATTTGTATAATTTTGACAGGATATATTTTTATGGAGAGCAAAATCTTTTGGGATATTTAAAATCTAAGTTTATTTTTTATATAAAATTACATAAGAGTAAAGAAATTTGAATGTTTGTTCTTTTAACGTTTACTTTATTTCTAACTTGTATAATTTAGACAGGATATATTTTTATGGAGAGCAAAATATTATAAGTTGTTTAAGGTTTGAGTTGATTTATTCAGGAATAATATTCCTGTCTGTTTTTACCATTCCTACCAAAGATATTTCTGTCGACTAAATAAAAATTCCTTCTATTTAAAATTTAAATAGAACTTGAACAAATACGATAGTTCATAATATCCACGCAGACTTGCACGTAAGAGCGGGAGTTATCCATTTTAACAAGCAGCGTATTGCACTGATACGAAATAGCTGTGTGTGTATATATGTAGATATGTATGTATATGTATATATATGTTTATATATGTGTGTGTATGTATATATATATATGTATTTGTGTGTATATATGTGTGTGTATGTATGTATGTATGTGTGTATGTATATGTATGTGTATATATGTAGATATATATATATGTATGTATATATGTGTGTGTGTATATATATGTGTATATGTATAGATATGTATATATATATGTTTAAGTGTGTGTGTGTAAATATATATATATATATATATATATATATATATATGACAGCAACACTCATCACTCACAACAGTGACAAAACAATTACATTGACAATCATGTTACGTTATTTTCAAAATGTTTCCTTTTCTTTTTCATTGCTTCTTTAACACACTACTTCTCCGCTGCGAAGCGCGGGTATTTTGCTAGTCTACTATATACTGCCTTTCATATCTATCATATAGTACCTTATCTCCATCATCCATCTATCTATCTATCATATTACCTTTCATCCATCATTTATCTATCTATCTATCTGTCAAACAGCAAACATGAGAATGTCCAAACATGGCTGCCTCTTCCTTTATCTAAATACTCGCTGTCCCCCGCAGCTGCGCCCATGCATTAGTGAAACAGGACAAACTTTAAAACTCAATTCAAAAAGAAAAAAAGTAATTCTGGCCAAGCGGGAGGAAGGTACACTCCAACATCAAATGTTGCCACTGTATCTGATCATGTTCAGCTCTGACAGGAGAACATCCCCCACGTGAGGAGAAAAGCACGTGGCTGTGATATCTCTGGCAATCAGCAACTACCCTCTAAACACATGCAGCTCTGAAAACATCAAATAGTACTCCTTAACAATCTGTAGATGATAATGTCTGCTGAACAAACAGGTATCTCTAGCTAAATGGAGCTAAAAGGTATGCGAGAGGTAGAGCGACTTGAACGGAGGCTGCCGCGTGAGCGAGGAGGGCCCCACTGCCTGTCTCTCGGATTTGTGCAAATAAATCAGTATTGCAAGCGACCTATGATACTTAACACAATGAGAGAAGTCACAAAAATCAACCAGAATGTTCATGAAAATTATAGAAAAAAACCTGATCTAAATCCGTTAAGTAGTTCTCCCATGAAAAGCGGACTTACATACAGACAGACATTGGATTTTATATATAGAGATGGCCGAGGTTTCCTCAAAGCTTGTTCAGCTCTCTCCACTGCTCATGCTCAAATGGTAATTGATATTAAATAGAATCATCACAGAGATGGCTACCCTCCTAATTTAACAGAGGTCCACATGATCAAGACAAATTAATAGGTTCGATCAAAAAGAAGTGAGACAAGATCAAGAAGCGTGGGGATTGATCCATTTAGTAACTTCTGGCTTATAAGATGTTTCCATCCTAGCATCACCACTAATTCTTTTAATACTGTGCATTGGCGCTGTGTTCTGTCGAAGACCAGGGTAAGTCAGAAGCTGAAATTGAGTGTCCATGATTGGGAGTTTAATTGAAACAAGCAAGTCCTAGCACACAACTTCAGCAAACCTGAAATAAGTGGAAGTAGTTCTAACATTACAAGCTTCATTCACCTGGATTTGGGGGAGTTTCTGCCATTCTTTTCTACAGCTCTGTCAGGTTTGATGGAGGCCATTAGTGGACAGGCATCTCCTGAGATGTTGACTCGTTCAGGTCTAGGCTTTAGCTCTAGGACTACTCAAGAACATTAACATAGTTGACCCTAAGCCACTCCTGTGTTGTCTTTTCTTGGTGTTTGAGGTCATTGTCCTGTTGGAAGTTGAACCTTTGGCCCAGTCTTAGGTCCAGAGCACTCTTGTGCAGGTTTTCATTTAGAGTATCTGGATACTTTGCTCCATTCAGTTTACCCTCAACCCTGTCTAGCCTCCCAGTTGCTGCCACTGAAAGAAAACCTTACAGCAGGACACTGCCACCACCATACTTCACCACTGGAATGATATTGCATAAGTGATGAGAGGTCTTTGGTTACCTCCAGATGTGATGCTTAAAATATGAAGCCAAGAGAATCTTGTTTCTCATAGGCTGAGAGTCCTTAAGGTGTCTTTTCGCAAACTCCAAGCCAGCTTTCATTTGTCATCTGGCCAGTTTGCCATAAAGCCCAGTTTGGGGGGAGTGTTGCAGTGTCCTACTGGACGTTTCTCTCATCTCCATTCAGGTTCTTTTACCAAAGCCCTTTATCCCCCAATTGCTCATTTTGGTTGTTTCAAACTTCTTCCATTTAAGAATTATGGATGCCCCTGTCATCTTGGGAACAGTCAATGCTGTTGGAGTTTTTTTAAAGCCTTCTCCAAATCTGTGCCTTGACACAATCCCATCTAGAAGGTCTGCAGGCAATTCCTTTGTCCCCATTGCTTCACTTTTACGCTGATACACATTGGCAACTGGGGAGCCTTCTATAGGCAGCAGCAATCAATTGAACTGATCACAGGTGAAGTCCAGAACGGAATCCCATCTCCATTTTAGTTGGTTGTAGCTGGACAAAGCGAAGGAATCTTCCGAGGGAATAAAAGTAGTCCGTAGTTGCACCATACCATTTGAGATTAGAATGTGCCTACCTTCAGTTCATCCGTCCACTTCAAGCCCTCTTAAGCTCCTTTCAGGCACCCAGATTGAAGTGTCCTTTAATTTTATTTTTCTTCTTTTTCTCGTCATTATCTTTGTGCATTTTGTATTTCTGTTCAGGTCAGGTCAGGTTGGGGAGCCTGCACTGGTACTGCGTGTTGCCACACCCACCACACAACGAAACAATTCGGGATCCTGGTTGGCAACCCACCAGGCAGACACGCTGTCCAGTCCCACCATCCGGAAATGACCCTTCATCTGCTGCAGCCTGGTGTTATGTGGGCGTCCCCCTGGCGTGGTCCAGCCATTCGGGTTCTCAACACTGAGGATCCTGTGATCATCCTCGGAGAATCGCACCACATGGCTGTAGTGCCCTAACTGACACTCCCTCACAATGCAGGTAATGAGCCTCATTTGGGGCTCCATGACCGCTCATTCAACACAAAGTTAAACCAGCGGTACCCAAGGATTCTCCGAAGAGGCACAGTACTGAAGGAGTCCAGTCTTCACCTCAGGTCACTGGACAGCGTCCATGTCTCACAACCATGTAGCAAAACAGGAAGCACCAGGACTCTAAAGACGTGGACCTTCGTCCTTATGCAGGGATATCGGGAGCGCCACACACCCCTTTCCAGCGATCTCATGACCCCCAATGCCTGACTTCATAGGAATAGTCACCAGACACAGGACAATAAACAGGATTTGAGAAATTAATTCATGCATTTATTTCTAGTAGGATTCACTACTGTAATGCGGTGTTCACTGGATGTTCAAACTGTTCTTTATACAGCCTCCAGTTAATCCAAAATGCTGCTGCAAGAATTATTACAAGAACAAGAAAATATGAACACATAACTCCAGTTCTTAAATCCTTACAGTGGCTCCCGGTTAAGTTTAGGGCAGATTTCAAAATCCTCCTTTTAACATATACTGTAAAGCCTTAAATGGCCGAGGTCCAGCTTACTTGGTGGAACTTATCATGACTTACAAACCAGAACATACATTAAGATCTCAAGATGCCGGTCTGCTTATTATTCCAAGGATTAATAAAATAACAGTGAGAGGTTGAGCTTTTAGTTACAGGGCCCCTAAACTGTGGACTGGTCTGTCTGCGACTATAAGAGACGGCCCTTCAGTCTCAGCTTTTAAATCCTGGCTGAAGACTCACTACTTCAGTTTAGCACACCCTGACTAGAGCAGCTGATTAACTGTATAGACTGCACCTCTGTTGTTAGTCATCAGCACTAAAACATAAGTAACATGATAGTTATAATTGGATACTAACCCTCACCTATTCTGTTTCTCTTCTCGGTACTCAAATGTGGCACTGATGGAGGATCGCAGGAATCGTGGGGTAGAGGGGTCCTTTCATCAGATTGGCTCGCCCAGCACTAGCCAATAGGGGGAGGCAGCTTGATGGCTGAGGTCTCCAGGACTCTAGACAAATCCAAACCATGTTATGTGATATCATCTACTGTTAAATTCTAGTCCATACTTGTAAAATTTTTATTTTTATATTGTATTGAGGATTTGTTCTGTTCTGTGTATTATATTGTATTGTATTGACCCTCTCCTTTTTGACACCCACTGCACGCCCAACCTACCTGATAAGGGGTCTCTCTTTGAACTGCTTTTCCCAAGGTTTCTTCCATTTTTTCCCTACAAGGGTTTTTTTGGGAGTTTTTCCTTGTCTTCTTAGAGGGTCAAGGCTGGAGGGCTATCAAGAGGCCTGTTAAAGCCCATTGCGGCACTTCTTGTGTGATTTTGGGCTATACAAAAAATAAATTGTATTGTATTGTATTGTCCATGAATGTCACTGCCGAGGTAAGTAATCCTCTCGACAAGGTCGACATTCTCTCTTTCTGTTCCCTAAAAGATATTTTGGAACCATTTTTTGCCTTTCCTTCTGGTAATCACGTCATTGTCTCACCTCCGCAGTAATGGCTGTGACTAGTCCCCCTCTTCTCCTTTAACTGTCATTTCTAATTCTTTTGGGCATTATTAAATTATCTACACTAGTTTTGGCTTTCACAAAAATAAATAAAGAAAGGTGGATAATAAGATGGATGGGTAGCATTAAGGAAGATGCTGTGATGCAACTCCAAGCGCTTAAATATCATAAAAGCCTGACAAGCTACCATTTAAGATGGAAATGGATCAAAAAAAAAAAAAAAAAGACGCAACTTGTCACAAATACTAGCGGATGTAATTACTTCAAGAAACGTTCACCCTTTTATTTTTTATATGCTCAGTTTCTTACAGATAGGTCCATCCATCTCTTTTCCTAATTCCTTGTACAGTAGGTAAGTCCGTCTGTCTCGTTTTGTATGCGTCAATCTCTTAAGGATAAATCTGTCCTTTTATTTCCCGTATTCTCAATTTCTTAATGATGCTTCATCTATTCTTTATACTTCAAATTTCTTATAGACCAATCCAACCTCTTATTTTCTAAATAACAGCAATAATAATTCTTCAGATTTAGTATATAGCACTTTTCTCACTACTGAAAGTGCTTTACGCAGACAGAGGGGGGCCACTTCAACAACCATTAATGCACAGAATCCACCTGAATGATGAAATGGCAGCCATTTATGTGCCAGTGCGCTCACCACACATGAGCTGTTAGGTGGTGAAGAGGTGAGAAAGATAGCCAGTTAGAGGGAGGGGATAATTATAGGGGGTCAGAAAGACTAGGTCATGGTGGGCTGTTTATCCAGGACATCGGGATACACCCTATTCTATACGAAGGATGCCCAGAGATCTTTTATGACCACAGAAAGTCAGGACCTAAGTTTTTTATATCTAATTCAAAGGACAATACCATTTTTACAGCACTGTGTCCCAGTCACTGCGCTGGTGGGCATTTGGAACCCCATTCAGACCACAGGGTAAGCTCCCCTCTGCTGGCCTCACCAAAGCCTCTTCCAGCAGCAACCCAAGCTTTTTCTAGATGGTCTGCCATCCAAGTACTGGCTTAGCTTCAGGTGGGTGATCTCTTCAGAAGTGTAGGTGGCATGGCTCTTGGCCATACTACGCTGGCTATACCCCCCCCCCCCCTTTCATACAGACATTCCATCTATCAATTTGTATAGCTCTAATATTTGTAAATGGGTCCATAAATCCGTTCCGTGTACCCCTGATTTCTTATAGACTGGTTCATCCACCTGTTTCCTGTACACCAAATTCCTCGTTTATCTATTCATTGTCTGTACACCTATTGTTTTGTATGCAAGTCCATCAACCTACTATCTGGACCCCTTTATTCCTTACCAGTAATGGCTCACTGCACGATAACGTGCAGTGAATACACTTGACTTGAACACTCCTAGTTTTCATCCTCTTTCTCTGTAAATTTATTATTCATTCGCTCAGAGGTTGATGTGCTTGCTATTTCCTGAGTAGCTCTTTTTGTCTCCACCCTAACGGCCCGCTTCTTCTCTTCTTCCGTCGGCATCATTTCACGTTAAAACTGATTAAGTCGGTGTTTGTGTTGCAATTACTTAGTACATTTTTCTTAATTTTTCACTTAAGCTGGCACATAAGTCTTCAATCTGCCTCAAGAATGATTTGAGATATGAAGAGGTAGGGGAAGTGACGGCGAAGGTGGTAGTGATGAGAACAGTGTACGGCCGTCCTGCTGCGCACTGTCAAGAGTTGATTCTTCAATAAAATAAAAGTAAAAAGAGGAATAACCTTGGAGGTCAATCATCACCCTGAAAGCGGATAGTAGACATCACATAGCATATGTGTACCAAATTTCAGGTCAGTAGGTCAAACGTTTTGCGAGCTACAGGTGATTTAAAATCCTGGAGAGACAAACGGACAGTCACAGTAGAGTATTATAGAAGAAGATAATTACAGGGTGTGTCAAAATGATGTTAACACTAATGGAATATTTTAATCTCGACCCCACCTTTCCAGGTCGATGGATAGGTCGTGGTGAACCATTGCCTTGGCCTCCATACTCCCCTGATTTCTGGTTATGGGGTATAATGATAGAGCGTGTGTATAGCAGGAAAGTTCATGATCTCAATGACCTGAAGGACAGAATACGGACTGTGGTATCATCTGTTCCCCACAAAATGTGTGTCTGGGCTTTAAATGGTACTGTTACTCATTGTTTTTTGTGTGTTGAACATGATGCCGAACAGGCTGAGACATTCCTGTAAATCATCTTGCATATATGAAGTATGTTTTGAGAATAAATTGTTCCTGCCATTCAAATGTTAACATAATTTTGACTCACACAGTATGTCTACTCTAATTTCTTAATGATACCTTTAGTTTTATATAGATAATCCCACCTTTTTCTTTACTTTTGTTTTCTTTTGTTTTGTTTTCTTCTCTTTTCTAAGAGACTGTATCCAGCAGGGGGCGCTAGCTCCCTTGTTGGAATGAGTTCTTTTTTAATTGCAGCGTGTTACATAAACCAAATCTATACAGATATAATATAAAAAGGCGATATCCCTCCCTTAGTGATACAGCAGTAAGAAATCACATAGGAGAAATCACTTAGTTTCTTTAATGTCAGTTTACGCTGCATAACAGACAAAAGAGAACATGACAAGAGCCCAGTTTGGGAGTTGGGACTCGATGTGTAGTGTCTGCCATTTTCGTCGCTGCCTTGGAAGGATTTTCAGGATCGGATGATGTTATCTTCCATCCGTCCGTCGGCTTCAAAGGTGTGCCGGGCAATGTCCCAAGGCTTTATACTCTTTCTTCACATGCAGGCCCCCATTTATGTGAATTATGCCATTCCAAACAAGACAAAAGAGGATAGAGATTCATGCTGACTTTGACACACAAACATAGTATACAATGGTCATCAGTCTGACTGCCCGTTTCCCAATTGTCTCTATCTGTCTTGTTTTATAATGCTTGCCTAGCAGTTCTAAATGATGAGCCTCTGTGCTAAATCTGTGTCCATTGTGCATGTGAGTAGAAAGAAAAGTAGATTTATCTACTCTCTATATATAAAATCCTAAGCCTAAAAGTGCAATGATTTTGTACAACGATTTTATGTGACTTTTTATGTCACGTTTTTTGTCACGCTTTAAATCGGGCTTATTTTAAAACCTATATATATATGTTCAGTATCGTTCTTTTCAGAATTTATCGAACTTTAATGTGATGTTAGATTTTCAGATTCTTATTCCATTTTTAAATTATAAACTAAAATATCAAGAACTCACATCCCACGAGAGAAGACTTTGTGCCAAGAGATTTAACCACGCCCGGGGCCGGAAATAAAAAACAAAGAGTAGGACAGACATCATCCGATCCTGAAAATCATTACAGCACAGCAGCGAAATGGCAGACTCTACACATAGGAGCTCCCACTTCGGTGAAAAGTATTGTCTTGGCTTCATCGTCTGTTATGCTGCATAAATCGTCATTAAAGAAAGCTAAGTTATTTCTCCTATGTGATTTCTTACCACTGTATCACTAAGGGAGGGGTATTGCCTTTTAATATTATATCTACACTGGAACCTCGGTTTGCGAGCATAATTCGTTCCAGAAACGTGCTTGCAATCCAGACCACTCGTATTTCAATGCAAAATTCCCCATAAGAAATAATGGAAACTCGGATAATTCGTTTCACAAATTAATACAAAATCTTCACTCTAACTAACGTTAACGTATCATTCTTTTCAGAATTTATTGAACTTTAATGTGATGTTGTTAGATTTTCAGATTCTTATTCCATTTTTAAATTATTAACTAAAATGTCAAGAACTCACGTCCCACAAGACAAGACTTTGTGCCAAGAGATTTAACCACGCCCGGGGCAGGAAATAAAAGACAAAGAGTAGGACAGCTGCTGTACAGGCTTTTAAATGTTCGATCATGTGGCATGGCAGCAGCAGATCGAGCAAAGAGGAGGTAAAAAAATATTTGTTTCTCATTGTATCACCGTTTAAGAGGGGGTTTCAGATTAGCGACCGCATCTCCTTGGGGTGCATTCAGCTCCCCTCTTCACAACGTGAGCAGCAGAGATGCGAAGTGACTGGTGAGTGAAGTGAGCAGGGGGTAAGCCCCCTAGTAAAATTATATTTGTACAGAGGACAGTGACATATTAAACTTATGTTACAGAGAGAAAGGGGTATCAGGTGAGAGAATAGAGAGGATGAGGCCGGTTCAATATAGCGACCACACATGAAAGTTGATAAAGCTTTAGTAGAAGAAGAAGAAGAACTTCAGTACAAGACTGCACAGAGTCAAAGCTATCCCACCGGTGCTGCTGCTGCTTACCTGCTCTTACCTTTTTTCAGGAGTAAAATTCAGCAAATCAGCATCAAAATTAAATTTAAAAATACACAACAAGTAAGGTCAAGATGTACATTGTAGATTCATGCCTGCAAAGGATTTGTTATTCTTCTTGTCTCAGATCTGATCGATGACATTATTATTTAGCAGAGTACTTTCTGCGAGGTGACTTAGAAAACAAAATGTAGAATTTGAGGGATTGCTACAAAAAGTAACAATCAGTAGAGGACAAATGTTTAAGGAAGAACACAAGAAGTAGTAATCCAATGCCGTTGTCTTTCACTCCTCCAGATCACCTCACGCTAAGCGGGCGTCCCATTCTCTTACAGAATTTTACATTCTCTGCAGAATTTCAATTTTGTTTTATATTCAGCTGGGCAGACCTGATTGCAAAGGGAGCCTGTGGCAGGTATTTGAGTAAAATACACCGTGAGTTCAACCTGGAATTGTTGTGCCCCCTCCTCCGGTGGCCACAACTCACGAGGATAAGGAAAAGGCAAGTCACTCAGCACCACCATTATGAAAGCTACACTTGATGAAAGTCTCAGTCTGGCCTTTAATAATATATAGATGTGAGGCTGAGACACTCAAACAAAAGAAGAAGAGAGACACATCCAGTGTTTGGTGAGCAAATACATCAAAACGTTGCAGAGAATCTCATGGATGAAGCTGATGACCCCTGAGAAAGTCTACTGTACAAGATGGCTAAATTGGAAAGTGAACAGCTGAATCATATTAAAGCCCCCAAGGTATGGGATGAGACAACCACATGATGCCATTGAAGGCAGTGTGATGGCAGGTCTTGTGAAAGGGGTCAGATTGCATGGAAGACGACATCGTGGAATGGACTGGTAGGTCTGAGGGTTAGTCTGTTATGTGCTAGTCATGACAGAAGATGTCGGGTGGCAGTAACCCAACTGTGCATCCAACCATTATAAAGTGATGATGCCACAGTGACATGACGGAAATAACTTCAATGACATCCTACATTAGTGCCATTGTGAAATACATTGGCAATGAATGAATGGGTGTTTCTTTAATGCCAAGCACAAGGTGCCCCATGTCTCAAAATACTAAAACTACAATACAAAGCAATTTTCTAGTGAGCAAGTCTTGGCTTTAAATTCCCCTCTTTAATGCTATGAGCAATCATCCAATCCATCAGGGGGGAAACTTTAAAATCAAACCTCAAAAAGTCTCTTGCTGCTTGTTAATAATGCCTTCACAGAGTGAGCGTGACCACTTTTGCCATGTCAAATTTACATACTACAGTCTAACGGGGTGGGCATGGGTCCAGTAGTCCATCAGCTTTCTATGGCTTCCGAAGACGAGGACCCAGTAGTGAGATGACTATCCTATCCTTCCAGCCAAAACTCGAAAGACAAAAGCAAATTAGAGTGTGATTTGAGACGCCGCTCGGTGCCTGCGCTCCGACCAAGTTCATCGTTCCCAGATGCGATGCCAGGTGCAAAGTAATTAGAATGTCAGTGACACTCCTCTCCAGCCCAAACGGCGTTCCATGCCAGAGGTAAGTGAAGCAGACCAGGTGCCAATTCTCATTAAACCCATCGCCAAGAATTAGGCAATTATTTTAACAGGAAGTAAAAGAACACCTGTGTTTCCCATTAGGAGGTGACATCAGTGCTGGCAACTTTTGTCCTGACTTGGCAGCACTGAGTCATCTATTATTTCATGCTTTTTTTTTCCTGAAAATGAACTCAAAGAGCTGGCAAAAGGAATAACTGATTGATTATCCTCAAGGGGGTATTGGTCAGATTTTAAAAATATGGTCGCCGCAACCTCCTTTAGTCATCTTTTATGGCACGTGAGTGAGCGAACCCCAAGTCACGGGGTGATGAAGATGGAACATGAAGCTAACCTACAGATGAACAAACAATGCTGATTTAGAGAAAAGTGCTGAGGAGATGCACAAATGTAATAACCGGTTGTGTTGAGTTGTAGCAGTGCGACTATGAATTAAAACTGCATCTCCCAGCAGTCCCTGCAGGGGCTCTTGGGGTCAAATGTGGTCAGAGGGGATTAAAAGAAGGGCAGGTGTCCAAGGGAAAAAAAAAGTGTTCTTTTGTTGTTGTATTTTGTGTGGGCAGCACGGTGGCACAGTGGTAGCACTGCTGCCTCGCAGTTAGGAGACCTGGGTTCGCTTTCCGGGTCCTCCCTGCATGGAGTTTGCATGTTCTCCCCGTGTCTGCGTGGGTTTCCTCCGGGTGCTCTGGTTTCCTCCCACAGTCCAAAGACATGCAGGTTAGGTGCCCTGGCGATTCTAAATTGTCCCTAGTGTGTACTTGGTGTGTGTGTGCCCTGTGGTGGGCTGGCACCCTGCCCGGGGTTTGTTTCCTGCCTTGAGCCCTGTGTTGGCTAGGATTGGCTCCTGTGACCCTGTATTAGGACATAGCGAGTTGGATAATGGATGGATGGATGTATTTTGTGGTTTGTTTACCTGTCGGACTGCCTTCTGTCAATTAAGCCATATTTAGTCACTGTGTCCTGGATTGTATTCGTTGTTGGGGTCTGGATCGTCTGTCTACCCGGGTGCTGAGGACTGATTGTGGATTCGCGGCTTTCCCGCAAGTATAGGAGCGCTCTTGAACCATCCATCCATCTTCACCCTTACAGTTTCTACCGGTAGGACTGTTTTTTCATTCTCTTACTACATACAGATCTCTGGACTTACTCTCGTCATCTCTCATTATATCCAGTGTGGTATTCCATGGACTTTGCTGTGTGGTGTTGTGTTTTTGTGTTTAATGTAATATCGCTGTAGGGATACTGGGGTGGTATTATTTATATTATTTACACCGGACCGCTACAGAGTTAAAAGCAGACGGAGGGTGAAGAAGGTGTGGCTGGTAGTGGCGTCACATGGCACGAAAAGTATGTGTCATAACTTGACTCTGTGTACATTGTTTTGGCCTCAAAAATCATTAGGTTATTGTTTTAGGGTTCTGAGATCAAGGGGTTTAGTGGTTTTATTGTATTTCTTTTGTTCTGATGCTGTAATAAGTTTATATGTTTAATATGTCACTGTGCTCTGTACAAAAAATATTTTGTAAATCTGCTTCTTCTCACATGTACAGCTAACACAAGGCCAGATTTAGCACATAGGGGCTCATCGTTTAGAACTGCTAGGGAAGCATTAGAAGACAAGTAAGGGACAAATGCGAAAATGGGCATTGTACTGTTTCTGTGTGACAGGGTCTGCATGCTATTGGATCTTCTTTTCCTTGTTTGGAATGGCATGATTTACATAAATGGGGGCCTGCACATGGAGAAAGGGTATAAAATCTTAGAACATTGCCCGGCACACCTTTGAAGCCAAAAGGCAGATGAGAGAAAAAATCATTCCAGCACAGCGGCGAAAATGGCAGACTCTACACATCAAGCTCCCACTTCGGTGAAAAGTCTTGTCATGGCTTCATCATCTGTTATGCCACGTAAATCGTCATTAAAGAAAGCTAAGTTATTTCTCCTATGTGATTTCTTACCGCCGTATCACTAAGGGAGGGGTATCACCTTTTAATATTATATCTACACTGGAACCTCGGTTTGCAAGCATAATTCGTTCTGGAAACGTGCTTGCAATCCAGAGCACTCGTATATCAAAGCGAATTTCCCCATAAGAAATAATGGAAACTCAGATAATTTGTTTCACATCCCACAAATATTTATGTAAAAATGATTCATACAAAATCTTCACTCTAACTAACGGAATCCCTGCTGTCTGTTGACTCATTGGAATCTTTCTTCTTTTTTTGCAACTTTAATAAGGAAACCTCTCCAATGACAGTTGCTTTTGCCTGAAGAGTAACTACACTTGGACACAAAATAAAAAAATGCTTTACGCACTGTAAGGATTCTAAACTCTTTTGGGATTCCACCCAACGGGACAACACGCGGAAGAGTGTCTCGAAGCAACCACAGGCTCCCAGCGCTGTAGCAGTTCACCGTAAAAGAGAAACCAGAAAAGATCGCGGTAATGCTATAAGCACCTGCCATCGATGGGTGATGTAAAGAACATTTTAAATGCAAGGGCACAGTATTACTTGGCCGCTAACCTTCCCTGACCCTGCCTGACTGCTGTGTCTGTGTATAGGAGAGTTCCTGTTTCACGCTGAATAAAGCTGGTTTTGCTAAAGTACTGAGACTCAGCCTCGTGTTTTGGGGTGTAAGACAGGGACTCGCACATTACACACACACACGGTCACCATGCTGTAGCAAACAGTATACGCTCATACGGATGTTGACTATATGAGCAAGGCACGTCGACTGAGAACGAGCATCGAGGATAATTACCCACAATCCCCATGTGACACTCAGCAGACAAATCGTATACGTACTACTCGTATTGCAAGACCTCTCTCGTTTATAAAGTTAAAATTTATTAAAAATTTTAGCTCATCTTGCAAAACACTCGCAGACCAAGTTACTCGCAATCACAGGTTTCACTGTATATAGTTTCGAGTTATGTAACACGCTGCAATTACAAAAGAACTAGCTAGCACCCCCTGCTGGATGGAGATGCGTTTTGATAAACATTTCTTTATGAATTCATTCTCTCATGACTCCATATTGTTTTGTATAAATTCTGCCATTGTTGCTGTGCAGTTGTTTTGCTGTTGCGAGGTTTAACAATCGGAGGTGACGATTCAGCGTTATGTATTTCCAAACCGTCTGAGTATTCAGATTACTTCTAAGAACTTGGTGTGCAATTTATTATATTAATTTGATCTCCTGCTTTTAACTCGTTTTGGTTTCCTGACTTTTTCATTCTTGCCTGTTGTGTTAGTTAATAAATAGTACTCGACTTCTTGGCTCCTGATTTTCTCATCATGTTTTTTTTTAACCTTGATTTCTGCTCTCTATACAGGGTGACCATAAAGTCCGTGTGCAATTTAAAATAGTTGTAACTTTCTAAATTGTGGCAGATGGCTGGCAGCTTATCCCGACCGGGATGCCCCTGAGATAGAAGGATGGGGGACACTGCCTCCCCAAAAACGCTAGATGGCAGCTCCCCTGGAGTTTAGTGGTGCCCCCGGTTCCCGCAGGGCATGCTGGGACTTGGAGTCCGGTTTTTCAGCCCTGTTGGGTGCTGTGGGTGCCGCCAGGGGGAACTGTGAAAGGACCTGGGGAGTCATGCTTCCCTTGCAGCCCGGAAGTGCTTGAAAGTCATGAGGACGGAAGCCCCAAAGTACTTCCAGGCTTATTAAAGAGTTGGGATTCTTCATCTGATCCAGAAGTGCTGGCAAGTCACGTGGGAGGATGAACAGAAGCACTTCCGGGTCAAGGACTATAAAAAGGACTGGTGGAAACCCAGCAAGCGAGCTGAAGTGAGGAGGAATAGGACAGAGCTTGCTGGGAGGTGTGGAGGAGAAGAATATTGTGTATTATTGTTTATTGGTGGCAGTGGTGCTGGAGGAGCTTGATTTAAAGAAGAAAAAGATTAAATATTTTCTTAGTGCTTTTACCCTGTGACAGCGTGTCTGTCTGTTGGGTTTAACGGGGTAATAGCGACCCCTAGCATTCTTACAAAGTATATGTGATAGAAAGAATCTGTACAAAGGATTAGAAAGAAGAAACACATTTTTTATTGTTCTTGTTAATTTTTAGCATGTCCACCATCATTACTAATACAAAGGGTAACACGATTCTGTAGTTCTTGGAAAACATTTTCAAGCTGATTTTCAGTAATACCGGCAATCACATCTGTTATCCTAGCTTGCAAGTCTTCTAAAGATCGAGGTTTGGTTGAATAAACATTAGTTTTCACATGTCCCCATAAAAAGAAATCCAATGGAGTCAAATTATTCGAACGTCGAGGCCGAGAAAATGGTCCACCTCTTCCAATGCATCTGTGCATTTATGTTAGGTAGAATGCCCAGAGGTACCTCTGCAGATTTTATTTTTTCTCTTCAGCCGTCTGGAGTTTATTTTTTTATTTTTTCTGTCCTCCTTGGTCATCAGACCTTACTCTTATTCTATGTTAATTAGTGTTGTCTTATTCTAATTCTTACTTTGTCTTTTATTTCTCTTTTCTTCATGATGTAAAGCACTTTGAGCTACATTATTTATAAGAAAATGTGCTATATAAATAAATGTTGTTGTTGTTGTGAGGGAATTTCTCAGGTAGAAACTGTCTAACATGCAAAGTGACAAGGAGCACCATCTTGTTCAAACACTGTACTAATTATTCAAGTTCAGGAATAAAGTGATTTTGCAGCATTTCTAAATAGCTGTCACCATTAAGAACACAGCCTTCAAAAAAGAATGGCCCTTTGACTCGATTTTTTCCCCAAAGCACACTGCACATTAACTTTGGGGGAATCTCTTTCATGTCCAACAGACTCATGTAGATTTCAGTTCCGAAAATACGTCAAAAATAAACTTGTAAAGACAAAAAAAAAACTAGATACATCAAGCTTTCTAATCCTTTTTACGCATTCTTTCTATTACATATACTTACAAAGTTACAACTATTTTAAATTGCACACAGACTTTATGGACACCTTGTATGTATGTATGTGTATATACAAGGGGGGACCCAAAAATAACCAGAATTTTGTTGTTGTTAGGTTGGTACTTGTAGTACGTGGTTGGGCCGCTAGGGCGATCTAGTTACACTCCTCACAAGTCAGTCTGCCAAGTGCCATCAGTCTGGAAGGTTGTGCTTGTGTTCAGTGAATTTTGTAAAAGTAGTTTTGTGCAAGCGTCGTTTTTTTACGATGGCCGATTATCGTGAGCAACGCGCGGCAGTGAAATTTTGTTTTTTCTTGAAAAAAGTGTTGCAGAAACTATTGTTATTGAAACGGTATGACAACCCTGAACCACCCACCCTACTCACCGGATTTAGCTCCGTGTGATTTCTTTTTGTTCCCTCGGATGAAAAAAGACTTGAAAGGAAGGCGTTTTGCTGACGTCGAAGAGGTAAAACAAGAAACGACCAGAGCATTAATGGGCATTACTTCAGACGAATTTAAAAAATGTTTCGAACAATGGAACAAACGGTTAGATAAGTGTATTTCCGCCAATGGAGAGTACTTTGAAGGAGACTAATTGTAGTTTGTACAGAAAATTAAATTAAAACACGTTTTAAAAATATTTCCGGTTATTTTTGGGTCCCCCCTCGTATATATATATATATATATATATATATCCTGTTCGCTGCGCACGCCAATCCCCTAGCCTGTGTCTCTGCTGCTCGCATATGTGGATTTTACTTTCACCAAACTACAAATCTTTTAATTCTCGCGGACAGGCCTCTTCATTGGGAAGAAACACAACTTTTCCCTGATGGCAACATGAAGTAGGCAATCTACAAGTCTTCGACTTAAAGTTTAAAGCCAAACAATATCTACATACTTCTGTCATATCACCTATGTCCATATATTTGATCTAATTTCGCTGTTCCCTTATTTCACCGTGTAATAATTTCCATTTGTTAGTGCTAATGCAATCGTTACTATCGGTTTTTTGAGAATTTCAAATTTTAGCACTTTTATAATCTCTAACCTGTTCTACATGTGTATTGCACCAACTTTTTTAAACCTCTTTACAATGTTCTACTTTGTCTCCTACTCTTTGTCTTTTATTTCTGAACCTGCTTGGAGCTGAGAGAGCAGGAACTGTGTCTGACAATAGCATTTACACGAATGAGAAGTGCGTGGACAGTGGGCGTGGTTGTAAATGTTTGAAAGGAGGGCGGGACTTGTCAAAATCTCTTGCCAAAACTTCTTGTCTCGCGGGACCTGAAATTAACTCTTGCAGGAGTTGAAATTATCTCTGAAAAAGTCTTGTCTCAGGATTTCCTTTTATTATATATTTGTGTGTAATAATACAAATGAAAGCTAACAGGTGCTCACTAAGCCATTTTTGTTATGAACTGAGAATACCAAAAAAATGAAGCATTTCAAAAATTCCCACTAAGGGGCAATTTACTGTCAAACCCCACCTGGATATAAGGGAAAATGTAGGATCTTTATCAAATCAAAAGATTTATTTCACAAAAACACTCTGTTACAAAGTGAAGCTCCAAAGACCACAAAAGACATGAAAGTCCTGCAAAAGGCAATTCTGAAAGCAACCAAGTCCAAATCCAGAAATCCAGAAACAGAAGGTCAAAAAAAGTCCCTAAGCCACAAAAGTATAAGCACAAGAAAAACACAAGTTAACTCATCGACTCCTTAGCGCATTCGAATAAACCGTCAGGAACTGTGGGAAACACTCACCTTTATAGAGCTGAGGGCAGTCCCTGGAGGTGATGGGTTGGTGGCCTCACCCCCTGGGGAACCACCCACAGAACACAGTCATAGGAAAGACACCAGAGAGCTGATAAAAGTAACATTAAAATAAATAAATGACTAAGAATAAGGACAGGAAAAAGGAAATGAACCCCAGACAACCTTGGCTGAAATGTGACAATTTTGTTACATTCCTAATCTGGAACATTTAAAAATTCTGAATTTTTAGCAGCAATAAATTAGTCTTCAATAAATTAAAGCTGGTTAGATAACCCGCAATTAAGGAATTTGAATTCAAAATTTCAAAATAGCTATCCATCTCTCTGTCATATTATTAGAACTTTTACAAGGATCCTATAATATGGTCACATCGGCAACCGCCAAGGTCATGTGACACTTTTCAGACTGCCACGTAAATGAAAAAAGAGAGTTTCTAATTGACCTTACAGGATCCCACGTAAGCTCCAGAAGAACATGCTAGGTTGTCAAAAAGAAGGGGCATCTGGACGGGCATTCCCACATTTGGAACACTTTATTTCACTTCATCATGCGGGTCTTTCATTGTGGCAGGTGCATCCTTAATCTCCTCAAGCAAGCTACCCTGAAGTAAACTTTGCGGAGGAAGTCAATACTTTTATATTCATAGCGTTCTTTATCAAGGATCACGCTGTTTATTTGACAACACAAGGAAAAAAAAGTCAACATGACAACTTGCATTTACCTGAATATTCATTAGGGACCCATATGACGGTGTCTTCTGTAATAAAATTTCACACTTACAGCGATTAAATGAAGTGGCATATTATACTAATTATTTTAGTGATGCAACCATAACTTATTTTGAAATAACACCATAATATGAAATTAACAAAACCCTCATTTGCATTTATGCAAAACAAGTTTCAAGATAATTTGTGTATGCAAATGAGAACGAGGCGCCCCTATTGTCTTAACTAATGACCCTGATTATTCAAACGACCCCCTGGTTGATTATATTCAGTTGCCTCCCTTAAAGTTAAAGAGGGGGTCCTTGATACTAATAAATCCCTGCATATGCAAATGAATATTAATTAGTACAATTAATTGCTCCTCTGTCACATAAATTAAGAAGCAATCAGGAAAAGCTATTTGCATCCAAACAGTCATTTGAAAAGCAATACAATGGAGAGCCCACTACTTTCCAGAACAGAAGTGAGTGTGTTGTTACGAAGTATAAATATTCATGTATTTATGAACATCTTTAGCTTAAGTCATATTTTTGTAGAGAGGAAATGGTAATAAAAATTTATCAAGATAACCACATGTTTGTTGAAATTTATCAGTTTTTTTTTTTTTTTTTCGAAGAACAAGAAGGAAGAATGTTCTCATTAGCTCAAATGGCATTTCCTTAAACTTAATGTCTTTACGGGACTCGTGATATTTTATGTAAAGCTAACACTCATTATTTCTTTTCAAAACATTTACATACATAAATGAGGGTCCAATTAGGTTAATTGTTCAGACAGAATGAATGAATATGCAGCCTGGTTAGGGTAGCAAGGATTTAAAGATTAGTACCGTATGAAAAAAAAAAAAGGATTCTTCGGTGGTACACAACGTGGGAAATATTTCAGTTGTGTTTTATCTGTTACGTCATCGTACGTTGTCATTGTCAGTGTATGGGATTTTCATTAGAGATGGTAAGTTTCTCTGTCCATTCCCATGCATGTCAGCATAATCTGGGAATCCCGGCCTACCGCAACAGTTTTCAAACGACCAGGAAGTGCCTTATAGTCACAGATTGCAATCTTTGTCTCAGTGAATCGGTGTGTCCATTCCCTGAACCATGTGGTGAATTAAAAGAGACACAAGTTAGGAATTCTCTCCTAAGGCAGTGTTTTTTAAGGATGGGTCACCACATGAGAGAATTCTGGACACGTGATGCACCGCAGTCTCTTTAGCATATTATGTAAGGAGAAATTAGATAAGGTGAGATAAGATAAGACTTTATCAACGTCAAGGGGAAATTGAAATGCATCCAGCAGCAGAAACATAAAAAACAAGAATACAGAATTACAGGACAGATAATATAGCCAGTCAGTCAATCAATCAATCAATCAATCAGTTTTGACCTAACCCAGGGGTCACCAACTCCGGTCCTGGAGGACCCCCATGGCTGCAGATTTTCATTCTGACCCTTTTTTTTAATGAGTGCCCTGTTTTTGCTGCTAATTAACTCCTTTTCCATTCCTTTGAATTGACTTGTTTTTTAAGGTTTGTTCCGCTGAATTTCTTCATCGTTCCTCTAAATTGCTTCATGTCTTTCCTTAAATGGCACCCAAACAGTAATGAAATGTGAAGTAAGGGAGTCAACAGAAGACCAACTCAGTCAGGGCCTCAAACTCCAACCAGTTGCTTAATGAGGCTCTGATTCTTTTTGTTAATTAAACCCATTCTTTTATTCCATGGCTTATTGCTGCTCTCATTGTGCAATAGCAGACATGTCCGAGATTGTTGATTTTCTCATTGTAAGAGCTCTGGTCAAATGGTTTTGGGAACTGAGCAGATCGACACTCCTGAGACCTTCACCTTTCTTGATTTTCAGATACTATATGATGGACGCCAGTTGTTTTGGCTCATTTGTATCTCCTTATTGTTTGGCTGCTAATTAAGGAAAAAGAAACAATGAAGGGGTCTTAGTCTTCAAGAACAAGTCAATTAAAATTACTTCAAAAGAAGTTAATTAGCAGCAAAAACAGGTCACTCATTAGGAAAAGGGTTAGAATGAAAACCTGCAGCCACTGTGGTCCTCCAGGAGTGGAGTTGGAGACCCCTGACCTAACCACAAGTTAGGTCAATCTGTCTGGCAGCCAGCTCCTGCCAAAAATGACACCTCCTGTTGTGGAGAGTAAACAGGAAGGGGCGGAGTCAGTTGCCCTCATTGGGTGGTTTCTCTTCACTGTGGATAACGAAGGAGATGAACAGTGTTAGCGATAGCACCCAGCAAGTTATTACATACTTTGTAAGGAGATCCTCTGACTCACATGGGTGACACAATCTACTAGTAGTGTGAAGGATCATTAAGAACTGTAAGAACACCAGAAAACATCAAACAGATGAGACAAACTATAAAGCGGCGCGTTCGGCCTTCAGAACGATGTGTCAATCGGCAACATTAAACATTTCAGACTGGACTGTTTTCCAATTTATTTATGAAGATTTATCCTAACATCCAGGGATGGATTTAGTGATTTTAGGGATGTAGACAAACACAGGTATGAGGGCTCCTATCATCATCAATTCTTCAACATAAATCATACTGTCAGACAACAGGATGAAAACAACGCTCATAATATGCAATAGGAGGAGAGCCTGATGGCTAAACACCAACTGAGTGGGTGAGTTGGTGAGACAATGAATTGTGCTGGGCTGAAGGAGAGAAGAAAAGACAAAGAGAGGAGGGATGTAAATCAGAACGAGAGATTCAAGAGTATGGTGGCTGCGACAGAGCGAAGAGAAAGAGGTGCAGCGTGGATGCCTCGCGTTTGGGGATTGTAAAGAGGAAATCACGATTGGGTTTTACCTTCTGTTTTTTTAGACATTTTATTGGATTATGTATTCATTTTTAGAACTTCACCTTGAATTAATGAATTATTAATTATGTATTGGATATTGACTTATTTATTTATTATCAGAAGATGCACTGTTTCCTGGTTTGTTTGGATTATCTTTTAAAAACATTCATGGAATAAAAGGACTTGCACTTTTACAACTCTCCATTACAGTTGGTGTGTGCCCTCGCTTACCATGGCCCAATACTCGGTTATGACTATCGACGGATGCGGGTTCAAAAGGCTACCATTATGGTGTTGGGTGAGTGGGACTAACCCGCACCATCACACCACAGTAAACAAGAAGCCGGCAGAAAGAATTCATAATTGCATCACAAACTATATATTGTAGCAAAATTAGAACAGACAAGGGTGGCAAAAGGTGACCTTTTAACATGTCAAGTCACAATCTCAGTAACTCCGCCCCCAGTAACCACAACAAAATGTTGACATCCGCATTAAACAGGATGGTGGAGGAAAGAATTCATAATAAAATTACAAAGTACAAACTATACATTAGAACAGAGAAGTGCGGCAAAGGGTGACCTTTTAACAAATCAAGTCACAGCCTCAGTAACTCCGCCCTCAGTAACCATGAGTACAGGTACACAAAATGGTGTTGCCTGCATTAAACAAGATGGTGGGGGAAAGAATCTATACTAATAAAAGGCAAAGCCCTCACTGACTGACTGACTGACTGACTGATCACTAATTCTCCAACTTTCCGTGTAGGTAGAAGGCTGAAATTTGGCAGGCTCATTCCTTACAGCTTACTTACAAAAGTTAAGCAGGTTTCATTTCGAAATTCTACACATAACGGTCATAACTGAATCCTACTTACGTACATATATACGACCATAGCCTGCAGCTCGGTCGCCGTGTGAGGCGGAGTTGCATCACTCATCACCACGCCTCCCACGTAGTTGGCTGCCTGCCTATATTGCGTCCCCCATACCAACGCCTCCCACGTAAATGAGTGCCTGCCCATATAAGGCCGTCCGTCAGCAGCAATCCAATAGACATGCTGCCACTACGAGGCGTTTGTCATGCCTAAGATGAATAGGATTTTCGCGAGATACAAGTTTAGTGAGAAGACGCAGGGTATAAACGAGACTTTTGATCACTTTGAAACGGAGTTAAAATTGCTGGTGAAGGACTATGCTTATGCAAATGAAGATGAGATGGTCAGGGATAGAATAGTGTTTGGCACAAACTCAGCAAAAGTGCGAGATAAACTTTAAGTGAGCTAACATTAAATAAAGCCGTGGACATCGCAAGGTCGCACGAGATAGCGAACCTTCGATGCATGTACTTTGAGCGGCTCACGTGAACTGACTGTGAACGCAGTACGCAGAGAACAAGGAAGAGCTCCAAAGAGCGCTGAACAAAAAACGCATTACACAATTGAGAAGGCAGCATTAAGAATATGAAGCGAGTGACGCATTCAAGCATATTCATAAGTGGTGCTACTGTGGAAACAAAGCACACGGTGGAAAAAGTCAATGTCCAGCTAAAGGAAGACAGTGCAAACGAAGATGAGATGGTCAGGGATAGAATAGTGTCTGGCACAAACTCAGCGAAAGTGCGAGAGAAACTTTTAAGTGCCGGGTCTGAGCTAACATTAAATAAAGCCGTGGACATCGCAAGATCACACAAGATATTCGCGAGATACAAGTTTAATGAGAAGACGCAGGGTATAAATGAGACTTTTGATCACTTTGTAATGGAGTTAAAATTGCTGGTGAAGGACTGTGCTTATGCAAACGAAGATGAGATGGTCAAGGACAGAATAGTGTTTGGCACAAACTCAGCAAAACTGCGACAGAAACTTTTAAGTGCCGGGTCCGAGCTAACATTAAATAAAGCCGTGGACATCGCAAGATCACACGAGATAGCACAAGCACAGCTGAGAACCTTCGATGCATGTACTTCGAGTGGCTCACGTGAACCGACTGTGAACGCAGTACGCAGACAACAAGCAAGAGCTCCAAAGAGTGCTGATCAAAAAACGCATTACACAACTGAGAAGGCAGCAAAAGAATATGAAGTGAGTGATGCATACAAGCATATTCATAAGTGCAGCTACTGTGGAAACAAAGCACACGGTGGAAAAAGTCAATGTACAGCTAAAGGAAGACAGTGTAAAAAATGTGGTAAATTGAACCACTTCGCTAACGTTTGCAGGACTGGGAAAGGTAAACCCGTGCATGCAGTGTGTGATGTCTCAGATAAAGAGGAAGACGAGCTGTTTATTAATGCAGTAAGAAAGGAACAACCCTCTGAATCTGAACAAGCCTTTGTAGACATAACAATAGGAAAGCAAGGTGTAAAGCTTAAGTTTAAATTAAGTTCATAGACACACTGCCGCTAAATATTCGCAGGCAAATCCACAACTTAATACCGGGAATGCCTGTTAAACATCTTAGATTCACGAGTAGCGATTTGGGTAGTGAACACGTCGATGAATGAAACCTGTTATCTTTACAACGGTTGACAAACACGGAATATAACTTGAACACAACACATCCTCCAAATACGAACCTGATTGAAAGAAATAATGATAATCAAATCCTTGATGACAGCAACACTCATAACAGTTACAAAACAATTACATTGACAATCATGTTACGTTATTTTTAAAATGTTTCCTTTTCTTTTTCATAACTTCTTTAACACATTACTTCTCCGCTGCGAAGCTCGGGTATTTTGCTAGTTCTCAATACAATTACAAAGTACAAATCTATACAATGTAGCAAGATTAGGATACAGAAGGGTGGCAAAGGGTGACCTTTTAGCACTTTGAGTCACAGCCTCAGTAACTCCGTCCCCTGTAACTATGACAGCAGGTAAACAAAATGTTGACACCTGCGTTAAACTGGATGGCGGAAGGAAAGAATTCATAATAAAATTACCAGTACAAATCTATACAATGTAGCGAGATTAGAATACAGAAGGCTGGCAAAGGGTGACCTTTTAACGTGTCAAGTCACAGCTTCAGTAACTCCACCCCCAGTAACCATGAGAACAGGTACACAAAATGGTGTTGCCCGTGTTAAACAAGATGGTGGAGGAACAAATTCATAATAAAATTACAAAGTACAAACTATACATTGCAGCGACATTAGAACAGAGAAGTGCGGCAAAGGGTGACCTTTTAATGAATCAAGTCACAGCCTTGTGACGATGCGGGTTCGGCACCATGCTCCCATCTGCTATTTGGAATCCCTTGAACCCAACACCGTCGGTAATGTCACCGATGAGCTAGACAGTGGAGGCAATAACTGAGCAAGGGGATGGTAAAGATGTGCAAAAGTGCTTTTATTTAAAATCCAACAAATCAAAAACAGTGTTCAATAAATAGTGCAGTGATTCCAAAGTCTTATAAATAAATAATCCATTAAAGAAAACGTGGAGGTAAAAAATATACAAAAAAAACATCCCTTTAAAAACGAGGTTAACACGTCCAACAGGAAGAAATCTTTAAAAACAACAAGCTCAGTGCTTCTCCCATGCTGGCGTCTCACCTGCTTCTCCCGACTAGGCTTTGCAGCAGGCGAGACGCTCTCTGCAGCTGCCTTCTTCAACTCACATCCGCACGAGACTGGAGACATCCTGATCCCTGGCTTCAGTCTGGCAGTAATCCCAGCCTCGAGACTTGGTCCAATCCAACGGCCAGGACGCTCGCGTTGGATAATTCCCCGACCAAGCCTCCCGACTCCTGCTGCCTTTCCGGCCTTCCGCGGCCAGTCGCCTTCCCCTGGTCGCTCAGCGGGAGCAACATCAACTCCAACCCCTGGGTGTAGGCCCAACACCCAGGCTCTCGCAGCTGCCCGCGAGCGCTCATTCGCTCGCTCACCCACACGCTCTTCGTGGCTCTCTCTTTTGCACCGACATGCTTCCCTAAAACCTCCGTCTCCTTCTCTTCTCTTTCGTTCTTTTCCCTTCGAACCGACTCGCGCTTCTTTTATATTGCTAGGGGCCATAGCAGCTGCAGCACATTAGCCACGGGAACAATCATGGATGTGGGCAGTTCCCCACCTGTGCACTCGGTGAGAAACGGCCACACCGCAGATCGCCCCGCGGCTGATTATTTATTTAAAAACTGGCCCTTGCTGAGAGCGCTGTGGACCCGATATACCGCAGTAACTCTGCCCCCAGTATCCACGGCAACGGGTAAACATAATGTTGACACCCACTGTAAACAAGATGGTGGGAGAAACAGTTCATAATAACTTTATAAAGTACAAACTATACATTGTAGCAAGAAATTGATTGCTAGTTTCAGTTGACTTAATTCCATATAAAAAGAAGTGCAAAAATCGATTAAACAGCAACCTTGTAACAGAACCTGACATTTTCTTTTACCATTTTTAGGACTGGAACATCACCAGTGCCACCTTTGTGGTTTACTAGAGTCTATCCGCATATGTGCAACACCTACGTACAAGACACCACAGCGACCCTCTTTATCATTTAGTGGCTGCACTTTGCATTATAAAGAAGAAGACTCACCTGCTTGACCTGCTTTTAGTCTTTATGATGTCTGCTTACCCCTTCCGCCTCGGTGAATTTAGTGTTTTCATATCCAGCCTGTCTTTTCCAAACACTCATAAATCCCTTCATCCCTTCATATAAAATCCCAGTGTATTGTACTGATTGCGCGCTCTTGTCAGTCGTAAACCGCATCACGGCAACCATTGTGTTTTACAGCCCGATGCTTTAGCCGCTAGGAGGCCACATTAAATGACAGCTCCTACAGCCTAGCGGCACATCAAGCCCCCTCATGGGTTACCCCCCCAATGTGGAGGTCACCACTGGTAACAGCCTTCATATTGTCAATTCATGGCGTGACTGTGAAAGGCCTTGGCAAAAAGAGGTGGGCATGCTGCCTAGGCACAATCAGACACTAATGACCGCTATGCTGATCTCTTTCATTGACATATCACTGACATGCAGATCTCTTCCTTACGACTTGTGACTCCTCATTCAAGAAGTGTCTAAAAACTGCAGTGCTCTATTATAAACCTGTACGACACTGTGGTGAGTATATCATCTATTAAAAATAATTATCAATAAAAAGAGCCAAGCAATCGCATTATATCAAGTTGAGATGGTTTATCTGTACCATTTAGGCCATTTATATACATTGTGACCAGTAGGGGGCGTAGCAGCACCACTAACCCACATACACCACACAGTACTGAGTTCAAACAGAAGATTTTTCTTTTTTTATTTTACACTACCTCCAAATCCTTTCCACAATAGTACAATATAAAATCTTCTTGACTCCTTCCATACCTACCATGGGCTCTCATCCACTCTCCTCCCAACTCTGGCCCACATACAAGAAACTCATCTTCTTTTCTGCCGGACTGGGGAGTACATTTGCCTCTGTGGCACAGCATTGCACACTGGAGCTACCTTCGAGCCAGACGGAAGTTCTTTAAAGTGGGGATGGTCTTTTTCTGCAGCTCCCCCTGGTGGCACCCATGGACCACAACAGGGCAGTCTCATGGCATTGCAATTTCCAGCCTGTATCCATGCAGGCACCATAGCCCAGGAAGACTGACACTGCCAACTTGGGCAGTCAGAGCCAGACTACACTCTGAAAAGACACTTCTTCAATGCTGTTACTCACGTTTTTGTTTTTTTTTTCACTTTTAAGATTCAAATAACACGGAGTTTACCGACGGGTTCCCCACCACTCTTCACTGACTCTGCTTGGGAGACAGCTTCAAGGCTCATAGAAATGTAATTACATTCCCAACCAGGGGTTGGCGATGTTGCCCCACCGTGCAGCTGTTCCTCCCTCTGCAGAAGCTCTGTTTGACTGTCACGTCCCTAATGATGTCATTTCCGGATCCTGATCGTCTGAACCCTCTTCTTCTAAAGTATCTATCTATCTATCTATCTATCTATCTATCTATCTATCTATCTATCTATCTATCTATCTATCTATCTTCCTGCTCTCCTAAATGAAAACTGGCTTTGTCACCATCTTGGAGCCAGTCGAAGATTGATTTATTTCTGCTAAGGATAAACGTTTATTTTCATTGTGATTTACTAAAGGGTCGGTTATATGGGGTTCACTACAATGCCCCAACTCTTTATCTGCGTTTCTTCTTGTTCTTACAATGTATCTCTCTATATATATAAAATCCATCATCTGTCTGTCTGTCTGTCGCTCAGATTTTCACGACAGACCTACTTAACAGATTTAGATCAGGTTATTTTCTATAATTTGCATGAACATTCCAGTTGATTTTGCGACTTCTCTCATTGTGCTAAGTATCATAGTTCACTTGCGGTGCCAATTTATTTGCGCGAATCTGAGAGAGAGACGCAGCGGGTCAAGGGGAGGGGGAGACAGGATCTCAGGAGTGGGGAGCCAGGCAGAGCCCTCCTCACTCACGCGCCAGTCTCTGTTCGAGTCGCTCTAACTCTCGTCACATGTTGGAGTGCACGTTGCCTCCACTTAGCTAGCGATACCTGTTTGTTCAGCAGACATTATAATCTAGAGATTGTTAAGGAGTAACGTTTAATGTCATAGTTATCATATCATGTCATAGTTCGCTTGTGGTTCCAATTTATTTGTTCCGAATCCGAGAGACATGCAGCGGGTTGAGGCCCTTCTGACTCACTCGCCAGCCTCGGGCGTATTTCACATCCGCTTACCTAGTAAATGAGAGAACTACTTAACGGATTTAGATAGGGTTCTTTTCTATAATTTGCTTGAACATTCTGGTTGATTTTGCGACTTCTCTCATCGTGCTAAGAATCATAGTTTGCTTGCAGGAGCGACATATTTGCGCTAATCCAAGACAGACGCTGTGGGCCGAGGGGAGTGGGGAGCAGGGCAAGGCCCTTCTGTTTCACTACTATGTGGATGGAGCCACAGGGGATGGCTAATATAAATATGTATGTGAAAAATTAAGAGTCTGATCTGGTTCGAATATGTTTGTTTATAATATCGGCCAGGGGCATTTGGGAAGAGTGTTCTTCTTCATATTGCACATTATCATGTCAAGTTAGGTCAGGTTGGGGGGCATGCACTGGTACAGCACGTTGCCACACCCACCACATGACAAAACAGCTTGGTATCTTTTGTTGCTAACTCCCATAGACATTCCCACTCTCCGGAAATGACCCTGTATCTGCAGCAGTTAGGTGTTACATGAGCATCCCCTTGGTGTGGTCCATTCATTCAGGTCCTCAACAATGAGAATCTTGTGATCATCCTCGGGTAATCACATCCCATGGCCATAGTGGAATAACTGACGCTCCCTCACAATGCAGGTAATGTGCCTCATTCGGGACTCCGTGATACAAAAGTCAAACCTACGGTACCCAAGGATTCTCTGAAGAGTGACAGTACCAAAGGAGTCCAGTCTTCGTCTCAGGTCACTGGATAGTCCATGTCTCACAATCATATAGCAACACAGGAAGCACCAGGACTGTAAAGACTTGGACCTTCGTCCTTATGCAGGGATATTGGGAGCGTCACACACCCCTTTATCAGCGACCTCATGACCCTCCATGCTCTCCCATTCCATCTCCTGACTTCATAAGAAGAGTCACCAGAGTCATGAATGTCACTGCCGAGGTAAGTAAACCTCTCAACGAGGTCGACACTCTCTCCACAAACAGAAACACTGCTGTTGGCTGTGCCCAAGAGGTCATTAAAGGCTTGAACTTTGGCTTTTATCAGCACACTCCCAAGCCCCTCACTCAGTCTCTTAAGACCCTCGATCAGAGCCTCCATTGACTCCACGAAGATCACAACATCTTCAGCAAAGTCAAGATCAGTGAATCTCTCTTCAGAAACAGATGCCCCACAGCCGCTGGACCCCACGACTCTGCCCAACACCCAGTCCATACAAGCATTGAACAGAGTAGGAGCAGAACACAGCCCTGACGAACCCCAGAATCAACTGGGAAAAACACAGAGGTCCTGCCTCCACTCTGCACAGCACTCACAGTACCAGTGTACAGGCCGGCCATGATATCCAGCAACCTCGATGAAGGATCTGCAAAGTCTCAGGATGTCCCACAGGGCAGCTCGATCAACTCAGTCAAACGCTTTACAAAAATCAACAAAGGCTGCAAAGAAAGTCTGCCGATATTCACGTTTGCACTCCATGAGAACCCTCAGCACATTATCATGTTAGTTAATTTTCTATTAATATTTAACTTTTCAAAAGACTCAGTCCTGACTCATTATACTAACCTTAATTTGTCATGAACAAGAGCACAGCAGGTCTAAATATACAAAGGGCAGACAAAGCATGAATAAATATTGAATGCATATGAGTAATTGATGCATATTTGATATACGCACAGAAGACAATAGTTTGCCCTGAAAGGCCAGACAGGACAAGAACTCCCTGTAAAGTGTTATTTTAATATTAATATTATATTATTACATTCCTTTATTTGCACTGGATATGTTAATTCCAGGCTCAGATGAAGTCCATTTCCTTAGAATGATGCCCTTTCACATTTGATTTTATTTTAACAATGCACATGTACGTAATGATTAAAACTGAGCTTACTTTCAGGACACCTTCAGACATGTGGAGCTCCACTGGAACGAAAATGTCAAATGGTGGCGTCACAGCACAGTGTGGTAAACCAGAAGGGCATGGCAGGCTCACGTGATTCTACTAAAGGAGAGTGAGGGGTGTGTTTGTCCTCCTATGTGGGTTTCCACTGGGTACTCCAACTTGAATACCACAACAAGTACAGTTAAGGTTATTTGTTGATTCTAAAATGGTCCAGCGAGGGTCTGTGTATGACTGAGCCCACAGTGGATTGCTGCCTGAGTTTGTTCGCTGATCAGGCACAATTTCACAAAAATCAGTTCAGCTGTTTATGCTTGATGGGCAAACAAATGCACAGATAAGATGTGAACTAAGAGTTGAAATGAGGTCTTTAATGTGCAAAATGATTAAATAATATCAGAGGAAGGAAAAAGTTTCAAAGGACATACAGAGGGAATTATGATTTAATTAACTAGCTGTGCTACTCATTTAAGACACATTGAAATCTAATTATTAACACAGATCTCATTGTTAACGATTTGCAGTGCACCAGTTATATGCCATTAGATATGGGATTTGTAAAAGCAGTGCTAATGTTTGTGATGCACCATCTGTTGGAATAATAAATGTAATGCACATGCCTATTATATTCCATTTTATGTGGGATTGAAAAAAGCAGTGTTAATGTTTGTGATGTGCCATCTGTTGGAATGACAAATGCAATGCATATGTTTCTGTTCAGTGTTTTTTGGTATGGGGCTTGTAAAAGCAGTGTTAGTGTTTATGATGCACCATTTGTTGGAATAATAAATACAATACCCATGCCTCTGTTATATTACATTTTCTGTGGGATTGGTAAAAGCACTGTTAATGTTTAAGATGTGCCATTGGTTGGAATGTCAAATACAAAGCATTTTAGTATTAGAAATGTTTTTGATGTGCCATCTTCTGGAATAACAGAGACGTAGAAACCGGACAGAAAGGCTGACAGGCACACAGATACTTATCCTTTCATTAAGGTGGACTGAAAGTATTTTAAAGTCAATTCTAAAGCACACAGCCAGCCTTTTCCTAGAATCCTGTTGTAATTTATCTATCTATCTATCTATCTATCTATTATATATTGCCTTTCATATCTATCTATCTATCTATTATATAGTGCCTTTCATATCGATCTATCTATCTATCTATCTATTATATATTGCCTTTCATATCTATCTATCTATCTATCTATTATATATTGCCTTTCATATCTATCTATCTATCTATCTATCTATCTATCTATCTATTATATAGTGCCTTTCCTATCTATCTATCTATCTATCTATTATATAGTGCCTTTCATATCTATCTATCTATCTATCTATCTCTCTTGCTGTCTGTGTGTTGCTCGATTAGTGCTGTCTGGGGTGGGCGTGTTTGAGTCGGTGGAAGCCGACGGGCGTCGACGTCTCTGTGTAAGCCTCATTTTTTTCTCTTTTCTCTTATTTGTTTTTTTTTCTTTTCTTTTCTTAGAGATTTGTTTTAGAGTTGTTGTTGTTTTTTTTGATAAGTTTTTTACTGTTAAGACGCGGCTTTGGCGGTTATCACCATGGCCGTGTCCAAAGGCCGGGCTCCTGGTTTGTTTTCAAAGGCGTTTGAAAGTCTTTCACGCCGCCATGGCGCTAAGGTCCTGGTGGACCCTCAGGTTTCTGCCGAAGCTTGCGTGGTGGGAGTAGGGAAAATAGTTGGCTATAAAAATGTTCTATCAGCATCCAGAATGAATAAGGCTTTAGTCGTCTTTTTAAACGAGGAGTCTCTCGTAAATACACTTGTTGAAGAAGGGGTTGTTATAAATGGCGCATTAGTTCCTGTCCTACCGTTATCAGCGCCTGCGAAGAAAGTTATTGTCTCTAATGTTCCACCTTTCTTAAAAAACGATATTTTACTAAGGGAATTGAGACGTTATGGGCAGATTATGTCTGATATAGTGCTAATCCCCCTTGGCTGCAAAATGCAGGAGTTAAAACATGTGGTCTCCTTTCGGAGACAAGTTTATATGATTTTAAATAATATGAATGAAGATCTAAACGTGGCCCTCAGGTTTAAGGTGGAAGGCGATGATTATATTGTGTTTGTAACTTCTGATTCAATGCGTTGCTTTAACTGTGGCAGAGCTGGACACAAGGCGGCACAGTGCAAACATGAGCCCGTAGTGATGCCGGGCGGCTCCGCTCCGATTAAGGAGAACACTGACAGGGTTAACGATGAAAACTGCGAGTCTGAGTATGAAAGTGAGGTGGAGAATATGGAGAAGGATGGGTCTGAGTGTAATGAGCGGTTGGATGGAGCGGGTGTTGTGTGTGATCGGCCCGAAAATATTTTGTCTAAAGACCCTCCAGTGAAGAGCGCGCTTCTTGTTGCCGAGGATATGGCGGCTGATACCGAAAGTGCTGCGAGTAAATTAAGCACAGAGCCTGAGACCAGTAGCAGTGAGAGGACGACATTGAACACTCTTTCCGAGGGAGTTGCGCCAGTCGCCTCCACTGTGAACGAGTCTCAGGCATCTGATGAAGCTGCACAAGTACAGGCCGCTGAAGACGCGGTGCTGATAAAGCATATCCCAGAGCAAGCCGTGGAAAGGCAGATGAATGAGAGGCCGATGGATGAGGTGTGTGAAGTGGAGAGTGGGAGTGCAAGTGTGAGCGAGAGGGATGAGATTTTCAAAGTGCCCCGTCATAAACGAAAGATTAAATCAGAGAATACTAAGTCGGCAAAGAAAAGCCTTGTGTCCAGCGAGCCATCCAGTGAACGCAGCAACTTGTTCAAGAGTTACAGTGACTGCGATGTTGGCGATAGGGAGGATGAGGGTAGTGACACTGACACCTCCGTGAGAAGCGAGTCCTCTTCAAGATATACACTGGGAGGCGGATACAGCACCGCAAGTATACGGTATTTTTTAGAATTTATTGAGGGCAAGAGAGGGGTTAAAGTGGAGGAACACTTCCCAGACGTTCAGCTCTTCCTGGTGTCAGCACAGAGGGTGATGCGCAATGCCGTGCAGCTTGGCATGGATCAGAAAGAGTCAGTGAGACTAAAGAATTTGATCAGTAGGGTTAGGAAATCACTGCTTTAATCATGATGGATTTAGTCCTACGTTTCTTTTATTTATTTGTGTTATGTATTTTATTGGTTACTCCCTTATGTCTTGAATTAATGGAATCTTTTCATATTGGGAGTCTGAATGTGAACGGGTGTAGGGGAGACGCAAAAAGGGCTGCAGTTTTCGAGTATTTAGAGCAAAAAGGCCTTCACATAGCACTACTTCAGGAAACACACAGCGATATTAGGAATGAGCAGGACTGGTTACGTGAATGGGGGGGTCAGGCTGTGCTTAGTCACGGATCCCATGTCAGTGCTGGGGTAGCTGTGCTGATTTCCAAAACTGTGAATTTAAAAATCACTAATATTAGTGAGGTGGTAGCTGGGCGCCTGCTGGTGGTGCAGATTAAAGATGGCGATCAAGACCTTGTGTTAATTAATTCATATGCACCAACAAATGGTCGAGAGAGGATCTGTTTCTTTGATTCATTGAGAAAGGTGGTGGAATCTTTTATTAATGGGGAAATTCTTCTACTGGGAGGGGATTTTAATTGTACTGATAATGCTCAGCTTGATCGAAATGGTGCTGAGCCACATCCAGCTTCTGTCAGAGTGTTAAATACTTTGTTACAGCAGTCAGATCTGGTGGATGTATGGCGGATTAAATTCCCTACAGATAGACAATATACCTGGGTCAAAGGGGGGGGGGGGGGTGGCCGCATTTCTATGGCACGGTTAGACCGGTTTTACTGTTCAAGGCATCTTTTAAATTCAGTCACTACTACTTATATCTGTCCTTTCGGTCTTTCTGATCATTCTCTGGTGGCTTTAAAGCTCACCTTTTCAAAAAAACCTTTCTTTAAGTCTTTCTGGCAATTCAATGTTTCCCTGTTGGATGATTCAAACTTCCTTCAGTGCTTTGAGTTTTTCTGGCAGCAATGGACCCTCACTAAAACCAAATTCACTTCCCTCAAGCAATGGTGGGATGTCTCAAAAGTACAGATTAAAGCTTTCTGCCAACAATACACCCAGCAAGTGACGAAGAGGAGTGTGGATCAGATGAAAAGCCTGGAGGAGGACATCACTGAACTACACGCCACTCTTCAAAACAGTTTTGATAAAGATAACTTTGAGATTTTAACAGCTAAGAAACATTCACTGTCTCAGCTTCTGGAGTTGCAGGCTAAGGGAGCTTTAGTGAGGTCTCGCTTCCAGAATCTCAATCACCTGGACGCACCCACAAGGTTTTTTTTTAGTCTTGAAAAGAAGGAAGCACAGAGTAAGACAATCCATATGCTCCGTGACACCGATGGCCAAGAACTGTGCACTACAGGGGAGATAAGAGACTTTGCTGTCTCTTTTTACAAGAATTTGTTTAAGGATGAGAGCATTGATGAAGCTGCCATGTCTGGTTTTTTGGAAGGTTTGCCAACAATTTCAGAAAAGTTCCGATTACATCTGGACACCGAGATCAATCTTCAAGAGCTCTCTGACTCACTTTCTAATCTGAATGTTGGAAAGACTCCGGGGATTGATGGGATTCCAACAGAATTTTATAAGCAGTTCTGGCATTTGCTGGGACCGGACATGCTCACAGTTTTTCTGGAGAGTGTAAAGGTTGGTGAACTACCACTGAGCTGCAGGAGGGCGGTCATTGTTCTGCTACCAAAAAAAGGTGACTTGTGCCAAATCAAAAACTGGCGCCCTGTGAGCCTATTGTGCACGGATTACAAAATCTTTTCAAGGGCCTTGGCCAAGCGCCTGAGGAATGTGATGGACTCCATAATTCACCCGTGTCAATCGTACTGTGTGCCTGACCGCTCAATCCATGATAATATATTTGTATTGAGAGATGTTATCTCAGCCTGTAATCTGTGCGGGGTTGATTTGGGGATTCTGTCTCTAGACCAGGAAAAGGCTTTCGATCGAGTAGATCATCGATACTTGTTTTATACGCTGAAAAGCTTTGGATTTGGGGAATATTTTATAAATATGATCAGGCTCTTGTATACTAATATTTTTGGCGTTTTAAAAATCAATGGTTCTTTGAGTGCCCCGTTCTCAGTAAAGAGAGGAATTCGACAGGGCTGTGCCTTATCTGGAATGCTCTACGCTTTGTCAATCGAACCATTTTTACATCAGATAAGTCACAAACTGCAGGGCGTGAGTTTTCCTATGTGCCCAAATGTTACTTTTAAATATTTGGCTTACGCTGATGATGTTGTCATTTTTGTCACGTCAAACGATGACATTAAAATGTTAATCTCATGTCAACAGATATTTGAGAGAATATCTTCAGCAAAAATCAACTGGGCCAAAAGTACCACTTTTTTACTTGGATCCTGGACTGCAAGTTCACCACCAGATCTGCCCTTAGAAATTAAGTGGGACAGAAAGTGTTTTAGATATCTCGGGGTGGTGATGGGTGCTGAGGGGGTGGACAAAAGTAATTGGGAAGGATTTTTGGATAAAGTAACTATGCGACTGAACAAATGGAGGTGGATTGTGTCCAAGATGTCTTACAGGGGACGAGTGGTTGTGTGTAACAATTTGATAGTCTCTATGCTTTGGCACAAACTTGTGAGTGGGGACCCTCCTCCTGGACTTTTACACAGAATCCAGAAACTTCTGGTTGATTTTTTTTGGGTTGGCCTGCACTGGATAAAACAAAGTGTGATCTTTTTACCTTTGGAAGAGGGGGGTCAGGGGCTCATTGACGTTGTCTCTAAAGTTGCACAATTTAGACTTCAGGCTCTGCAGAAAGTTTTTTTTGTTTCTCACCCTCTGAGTTGGAGAGAGCTGGCATTGGGTTTCTTCCGCCGAGTGGGAAGCTTAGGTTTTGATAGACATCTCCTAGTGACGAACATTCACAAAATGGACCTGTCCAGCCTACCCCATTTTTACAAGGGAGTCCTATTAACATGGCACTTTGTTTTTAAAAGAAACTTTGTTACATCTGGTTGGTTGGCTGATGAGCCTTTAGTTTACAACTCTGTTTTCTCATGTCCTCTGTTGTTCAGCGATAGTTTTGTTAAAATACTCCTCACAAATCAAATACTTACACTGTCCCAAATTTACGATGAGAGCAAGAAGTCTTTTATTGACCCAGTAGAGCTATCTTCAATACTGGGGGTCAAGTCGGTCAGAATAGTTCAGAGTTTTTTATCATTCATGGCCAAAGATTATCATCGGCTGAACAACTCGATAAGAGCAGCAAACATGGAGATGGAGGTCTGCCCTGCTGTTGATCTGTCCTCGCTCACCGACAATACGATTGTGTCATTTCATAAAGGGGAAGTCGTGAGTTTTAAGTCTTTGTCAAAGGGGGACCTTTATAAATATTGTATTAAAATTATACACTTTGCAGCACTAAAAACAGTACTTGACACGCAATGGAGAAAAAATCTGGGGGTGGATGGTGGGAGTGCACCTGCTTGGAGGGAGCTATATAAGCCCCCAAGTAAGAAAAGAACGGCTGACCTGCAATGGAGAATTCTGCATGGGATTGTTGCTACAAATTCTTTTTTAAAAGTAATTGAGCAGAAAGGGGATGATAATTGTATATTTTGTGGACAAAAAGAAACTATATTCCATTTATTCTTGCAATGTATGAGACTCCAGACTCCAATGTATTTTTTTCCAGTTTTTTTAGTGAATTATGTAAAAAGTTAATGGGGAAATTTAATAATATCATATTCATTTATGGTACAAAATACAACAAAAAATATCGGCAAAAAGCTCAGTTATTAAATTATCTATTGGGTGAAGCAAAACTAGCAATTTTAAAGAGTCGAAATAATAAACAATCTGGGACGGGGCTACTGATGCTGTCTTGATTTTCAAGATAAATGTACGATCTAGAATAATAATGGAATATACATATCATAAATTGATGAATACATTAGAGCTATTTAAAAATGTGTGGGGAATTAAAGGAATGCTTTGCTCAATTGAGGATGGAGAACTAAAAATGAATGTATGAGACATTAGTTAAGTTTTCTGTATTTGTGTTTTGTTTTCTTAGGATGATGTTACTATCTATCAGGTACTGTGTGCTGTGGAGGGGGGCGAACTGGTGCTCAACTGGGAATGAAAAAGTGGTGGGCATCAACAACATGCTTTTATTAATGTGCGGAGTAGGAGGAGTGTAAAGGAGGAGTAGTGGTGGTCTGATATTTTTGGCTCTTTTGTTATATTCTGAAAATTGGGCTTGTTTGGTTTTTGACTGTGTATATTATTAATATTTTCAATTTTTATGTTCACAATAAAGGTCTTTTTAAAAATAAAAAAATATCTATCTATCT
>JANRMT010062861.1:17885346-17904769 GCA_026402145.1 Polypterus bichir lapradei | reverse complement strand
ATAGATAGATAGATAGATAGATAGATAGATAGATAGATAGATAGATAGATAGATAGATGTGTAAGGCACTACAAGCCATCAGACTAGAATAACAGATTCCCTACTCTTTCTCAGGTTGTCAGGAGCTCCATCCTATGGTACAGTCTGTTCACAACTGCCTGCCTCTTTCTGGCTGTTGCAGGCTATATAGGCAGGAAAACAGAAGGGGTGGAGCCAACTGACCTCACTGGGCGTGTTCTCTGTATCCCGGAGGGAAGAAAAGAGGAGCTGGTTAACTCAAGATTTCATGCAGTCATTTCACTCATCACTAGTGGTGGCTGAATGGCAAAGTGGATCTGGCATCCTGAGTTTGATTCCTGTGCCTTGCTGTTTTTTTGTGTGGAGTTTGTATGTTCTCACCATGTCTCTGTAGGCTTCCTTTCCTTCCACATTCCTAAAGATATGCAGGTTTGGTTAATTGGTGAGTTAGATTTGGCACTAGGAGGGTGTGTAAATGGCCCTGTGATGGACTGACACTTCCCTTCCAGGGTTGGTTCCTGGCTTACACTCAGTGCTGCTGCGGTGATGTCTGGGCTTCTTATGGCCCTAAATTATATGAAGAAGCTGGCAAAGGTTATATTGTGCTACTTTCAGGCATATTTATACTTCTTCTCTAATTAATTTTGAATAAAAGGAAAATTACAGCCACGGGGAAAGACAACACCAGACACAAAAATTTCCCAGCCATTGAATATTCATGAGATTTTTGGAGTTTTTCACGTTATGGAGAGACATAATAACATTCATCTGAAAATTAGATTTTCTTTCTTTCTTTCTTTCTTTCTTTCTTTCTTTCTTTCTTTCTTTCTTTCTTTCACTTAGAACATACTGTAAGTAAAAATATTTCATGCCTGCAGCACCCAGGGATCATTCCTGCTTTGTACCAGTTACTGGCCAGATAGGCTCTGGCCCCAATAACCCCAAGTTTCCTAGTGGACAGATAGGTGGATTTATGCGTCAATCGATACATCAGAGCAGAAACTTTTCAGTCTTTCTCCAGTGTAAGTGCTGCCATGATTTCTCTCAGCTGAACTGCCTGGATCTGCCAACCTTGTGCTGCTTGCAGGTCCTCGATGATACCCCCGTGTCAATTCATATTGTAGAGATTGAATTACAAAGGACCTACAAAATATTCTTCTGCTTGGACGAGCTGCCTCAATATTATTAATAAAGAATGAAAGTGGCTCATGTCTGCTGTAGACCTTACCACTTACCTCAGTCGCTGGCACCATTCTAAAGCCTGAGGGTGCCCAGCATCCTTAATAATAATCTATATTATAGAATGCTCTTTGTTGCCCACGCCTGTGGGCCAGATGGAAAATGATTCTGCAAAAAAAGATGTAGGGGCCGATGTCAAAATATCATAAAAATTATTAAAGCTTCAAACCGGAGCTGCACAAGTGACATAGTGAAAGGTGCCAGTATGCTAGAGCCACAGACACAGATAGGAGGCTTTGTATTTTATACTGCAGTTCAGGGACCACCACAATGAATCTGATAAACTCAAACGGTAATCGGGGTAAGATGGTATCACCAATTTAAAATAATAAATAAATAAAAATAGTATATGGGCTGATCAGGGACCAACACAATAAATTTGATAAAGTCAAATGCTAATTGGGGAAGATGGCATCACAAATTAAAAACACAAATGAATAAAAATAGTATATGGGCCGATCAGGGACCAAGACAATGAATCTGATAAAGTCAAACAGCAATCGGGTAAGATGGCATCACCATCTAATGGGCTGATTTATAAAGCAAGTTCGTAACATGATGTTCTTGGTGCAGACCCAGACAGGTCCATAACATTAAACGTCGCAATAAACTGACGAAGCAACATGTAATGATAAGACCACAATAGTCAGGTGACCAAAAAAGCAGCTAATATAATAAATAGCTCGCAAGGGTGCAAAAACCACAGTCACAGCTGTAGGAAATAAAGGTGAAGGGTCCCAGTGAGCTGGACGGCCTTCGGGCCCAGACAGAACAGGGACTTCTGGTGGCTTGGCTCCTTTTATGTTGACTGACAGGAAGAGGCGGGTTTTATATGAGGAAGTACCAAAAGCTCCTCCAGTTTAAAAGCTTCTGGACTGTGGAAGAAGAAGGAGAAAGAATTAATGCTGGCCTGGTCTGGGGTGGTATTGCATACCTTTTTAGAGCCTTGAAAATGGCACCCAGGCGCTTGAAGTGGGAGACAAACTCCTGCTATGCCCTGTGTCCAGATGGACTGAGGTCACATTAGATCTGTTAAAAACTTTTTGGACACTAATCAGCAGAAAAAAAGACTCTTTAATGTCAAAGTGAAAACCTTTGAATACGCAAATAATACACAAATAAACTGAAATGTAAAGTGTTCCAAACTAATTGTAAATATAAGACACAAAGTAGTTGATTGTATAAGTATTCAGCCCCGTAAAGTCACGAATTAGCAGATGCACTTTAGCAGCCATGGCAGCCTTGAGTCTGTGTGTTCATGTATCACATGTGGATGCTGACATTTGTCTCCATCCTTCTTTGTAAAACTGCCCAAGCTCTGTCAGGCTGCATGGAGATCGGGAGTGAACAGCCTTGTATAAGTCCATTTGGATTGAGATCTGGACTCTGATTCGGGCACTCCAGGACATTCACCTTGTTGCTTTGAAACCATTTAGCTTTCTGCATGGGGGTCATTGTCTTGCTGGACAACAAATCTTCCCCCACGGTGCAGGTATCTTGCAGGCTTCATCCAGTTCTTGTCTGTGTTATAAGGATTTCCCTTTATTATGTGGCATTCATTTTCCCCTTGACCCTCACAATCCTTCCAGGACCTGCTGCAGAGAAGCATCCCCACAACCCGATGGTGCTTCTACCATGTCTGTTGGTAGGGATGGTTTCTTTGCATGTGTTTGGACTGTGGGAGGAAACCGGAGCACCCGGAGGAAACCCATGTAGACACGGAGAGAACATGCACACTCCACACAGGGAGGACCCGGGAAGCAAGCCCAGGTCTCCTTACTGCGAGGCAGCAGCGCTACCACTGCGCAACCGTGCCGCCGATACTAAAAGTGAACTTAAAAAAAATACATTAAAAATAGGGTTATCGAGTGTTTAAACGTAGTTTAAGTAAGGCACTATAACACATTTAAAAAGCAAATAAATCATGGTTAAAATAAGTGCCCTGAAGGCAATTTTTAGCTTCTGGGCTTTATACACTTTAAGATTAGGATTTGGATAAGGGTAAGACATAAAAGGACAAGAGTTCAAAACAGTGTTTTAACATTAGGGACCTGAGGTGAGACTTATTTTAACATTAGGGACCTGAGGTGAGACTTATTTTAACATTAGGGACCTGAGGTGAGACTTATTTTAACCTCAGGTCCCAGTTTCTCTGATTTTGAAGGTAAGGGATGGGGGTAGGGAAAGATAGATAGATAGATAGATAGATAGATAGATAGATAGATAGATAGATAGATAGATAGATAGATACTTTATTAATCCCAAGGGGAAATTCACATCAAAACTATTTTACTTTTTCCAGCCAGTATTAGTATCCATATACTGAGGATCATCTAAGTCCCCCTCAAATGTAAATCTCGGAGCCATTAGCATATGCTCGTGATATTTGACAATGGTTTCTAATTAACCTCTGAATCCGGTGTATACGGGACCTGAGTGAAGTAAAGAGTCACCATAGGAAAGACTTTTTTCAAAATTGCTACCAATGTGTGTAAATTTATCTTTGTAAATTTTGGCTTTGCAATATCCCTATACTCAATTAATAAAATTATTTTTTTGGGTAAGGGGTTAGGTGACAGTTTCTCTAAAAATGTGATCAAATTCTGCACCCTCATATTCTCTATCACCTCAACATGGACACCTTCATGTTCACAAATGGAAAGGTCCCATAAATTGTCATCCCCCAAAATAATACAAGGTTCAATAAATTCTGAACACCATTTGTTTATATCTAAACAAATCTTAATTTTATCCATAGGTGCAAGAGGAGGAGGATCAGACTTGGCAACATCTACTAAAGTAGTCCTAAATGATGTACCAATCATCATTTTCATCCCCTTTTGAGGTGTACTCACCTTTTTATTTTGTTTTTTAGGTATGGCATCCACCACCTTCAACTCTGTAAGAGAGGTAAAATGTTCGCTACCTTGATCATCCTGGGCGAGCAGATGAACAATGAGGCAATGAACCACTGACAGGTAAGGCTGGAAAAACATTTGTGTGTTTACCTGTTCAGGATCGGGAGGCAAGAATCCCGAAGAAGATGACACCATGGGTTGCTGCACTATCATTGTCAAAGCAACATTGTCTCCGGATCCCGAAGAGGACAAATTTTCTTCAAGATTAGAGTGGGAACAAATATAATGTCTATACCAGACACGTAATATTCCAGAGAACCCAAACTGTGAAAGTGAGATGTTGAATATCTGGCTGTATTACAAATTCAACCCAACTTGAATTTAGAAATAAGCATTGCTCAGTTACTCAGTGGCGTAGCTAGGGGCGGATGAAGTGGGCAGTCTGCCCCAGGTGGCACATTTTTGGGGGTGGCACTATTGCCCAAAAGGAACAGTACAATTTGTATGTAAGCAGCAGAGTTCAGAAAAATATCACTCATGAATGAAAAAAGTAAAATTCTCAGATTTTTATCCACAAATGATTCAAAAATAATTTTCAGATTGCCGTTAAAATTTATGAGACAATAACAAAAATAAACATAAACATTACACCGTTAATAATTTCTAGAAAGATAAACAACTAATTTACAATTTATAATTTTGTTTCATTATCAATCCGAATGCATTCTTGCTCTGCCCAGAAAACATCCCCGCCTATCATTTGTACACTACACTGGTTCTGGTTTTCGCCGCATAATTATATTAAATTAAAAATTACAACGTGGCTTATCAGTGCGTCTATACTATATTCTTGTTTAGTTGATGCTTATAAATAATTACATGTGAAAAATGATTGCTGTTTCTCTATATATGAATAAATCAATGCAAAATTTCGCCATATATATTTGTATTTACTGTATTTTTTCTTCCGTGTGATGGTGAGATGACCAAGGGGGACTTCCCCACCACCCGACGGCTGATGAACCAATCGGTATCAGTGTGCCACGAAAATGACCGAGGCTGACTCTCCCCACTTGATGAAGCGATCGAGTTTCACGCCGTAATCAACAGTGGTGCATTAAACGACCCCATGTCTGTTCCCTGCATTGTTAAAATCAGTTTGATCTGCTCTCTGTTAAGGAGCTAAGTCACCCAGGGGCTTGTGGGGGGGGTCTTAATCCAGCCTTGCCTTTAATCATAGAACACACTGTTTAAAATGACAGGGAGGCAGGGACTGGTGACCCAACATGCCTAATTAGATCTTCATTTATTCCTTATTAAAGGCAGTTTACGGTTATCCCATCCCACGACTGCCATTCTGACAAGTGACCAGTCATTGCTCTAACACAGCTCTAAATGTCTTTTTCTTGCTGGGACGTGACGAGTCCCATCACCAGCTCACGAACAGAACAGGGAGCGGAGTGTGAGGCTGATAAAGCGCCGCAATGGAGTAGATTGAGGCGGCTCTTAAGTATGTGTAAAACAACTGCAGGGCAGTTAGACATCTTGGCCGCATTATGTCTGTTGTGTTTTGATTTGCTCCCCCATTACTTCACCCGATTGAGCCCTTTTATTATAAGCTTCCCTCACCGTGTGCCGTCCTTCCTTATGTGGGAGCCGTTTTTCGCACACCCCCAGGCAGGCAGTTCTTTCATTTTATTGTGCGTAGCTCTCTGCAGGGTGGTGCTCATGTGGGGATGAGGAAGGATTATGGTAGGGGAGATGATCTATTGCTAGCCGGTGGAACTATCCATGACTGTTAGGTTGTGGATGGTTTATTGTGTATTTTTTTAACACTAGTTATTATGGGGATCCCCAAGATGAAAAGTTATGAAAAGAATTTTTTTGGTGGCTCCAATTGCTTCGGTGAACCCTGCTCTAACATGGCATAGTCCTTGCTGTTTGACTGGCTGTGGAATCGTAAAGAAAATATAAGGAGTGTCTTAGGATGGAGGTGAGGGGGACAGAGCAGTCAATAGACTCTAGCTGCGGACCTCCGGAGCTCCACTCCATTGAGGAGGCCGTCGTTTTATATCAGGGTTAGGCAATGTCGGTCCTGGAGGGTCGCAGTGGCTGCAGGTTTTCGTTCCAACCCTTCTTCTTCTTTTGGCTGCTCCCATTAGGGTTTACCACAGCAGATCATCTTCTTACATAGGTTTTCGTTCCAAACCAATTTTTTTTTATTGGAAGCCAATCTAAGATCCAACCTATAAACGTTGCAATCGAGCTCCAGCCTCACTGGGCCACATGTTTTGGACAGGTACCAAATCACTCCTAATCCATTAATAGCTGTGTTTGGTGAACCCCCAGATGGCCTTATATTGGAGAAGAACAAACAAACTGTAATTACCTTTACTTCACTATTAGTACTGTGAAGAAATAAATGTGAGAGAGACAGATTGAGGGTTGGGGAGCCTTCTCCATATACTGTTGTTCATCAAGAAAGTCAGTATACAGTGATCCCTTGTTATATCGTGCTTTGACTTTCGCGGCTTCACTGTATCGCAGATTTTAAATGTAAGCATATCTAAATATATATCACGGATTTTTCACTGGTTCGCGGATTTCTGCGGACAATGGGTCTTTTAATTTATGGTACATGCTTCCTCAGTTGCTTTGCCCAGTTGATTTCATACAAGGGACGCTATTGCAAGATGGCTGAGAAGCTACCCAATCAGAGCACGTATTACGTATTAAATAAAACTCCTCAATGATGTACAATATGCTTCCCGTGCAGTGCTTCGCATACTTGAAAGCCCAAACAGCACGTATTGATTTCTGATTGTTTGCTTGTCTCTGTCTCTCATTCTCTCTGACATTCTCTGCTCCTGACGGAGAGGGTGTGAGCAGAGGGGCTGTTCGCAAACTGGCCTAGAGGATACGGACACTCCTCTAAAAAATGCTGAAAGATTACCTTCACATTGCTGCCTTCCTTGCAGCTGCTTTGTCTGGCGGTGCCTCGCATACTTAAAAGCCCAAAAAGCCCTATTGATTTTTGATTGTTTGCTTTTCTCGCTCTCTCTCTCTCTCTTTGACATTCTCTGCTCCTGACGGCACTCCTTTGAAGAGGAAGATATGTTTGCATTCTTTTAATTCATCTCGGTCATCTTTGTCTTGTCATGGAGCACAGTTTAAACTTTTGACTAAAGGGTATTATTTCATGTCTAGAGGGCTCTAATAATGTTAGAAAATGTATTTAGAAGGTCTTAAACAGGGTTTCTATGCTCTAACTGCAAAAATATTCGATTTATAAATAAAGAATCCTACTTCGCGGAAATTCATTTATCGCAGCAGAGTCTGGAACGGATTAACCGCGATAAACGAGGGTTGACTGTACATTGATACCATGGTCAATAACAGTAGCAAGGACAAACAGAGTAATTTATGTAATCTGGAAAGGAAGAAGGCAGAAGGAATGGGGTGATGTGAACAAAAGGTGACGGAAGTGATACAATACAATACAATACAGTTTATTTTTGTATAGCCCAAAATCACACAAGGAGTGCCGCAGTGGGCTTCAACAGGCCCTGCCTCATGACAGCCCCCCAGCCTTGACTCTCTAAGAAGACAAGGAACAACTCCCAAAAAAAACCCAGTAGGGAAAAAATGGAAGAAACCTCAGGAAAGACAATTCAAAGAGAGACCCCTTTCCAGGTAGGTTGGGCGTGCAGTGGGTGTCAAAAAGAAGGGGGTCAATACAATACTATACACAGAACAGAACAAATCCTCAATACAGTATAAAAATTTAAATTTTAGAATTTTAATGTGCCCTGTGTTGGCTGGGATTGGCTCCAGCAGACCCCTGTGACCTTGTAGTTAGGATATAGCGGGTTGAAAAATGGATGGATGGATGAGGGTGGCACGGTGGTGCAGTGGGTAGCACTGCTGCCTCGCAGTTAGGAGACCTGGGTTTGCTTCCCGGGTCCTCCCTGCGTGGAGTTTGCATGTTCTCCCCGTGTTTGCCCACAGTCCAAAGACATGCAGGTTAGGTGCATTGGTGATCCTAAATTGTACCTAGTGTGGGTGTGTATGTGTGTGCGCGCCCTGCGGTGGGCTGGCGCACTGCCCGGGGTTTGTTTCCTGCCTTGCGCCCTGTGTTGGCTGGGGTTGGCTCCAGCAGACCCCCGTGACCCTGTAGTTAGGACAGAGTGGGTTGGATAATGGATGGATGGATGGATAAGTTTGACTTGATTGTATGGAATTTTACATGCTTTTAATAAATTTAATACAAGATAAAAAAAGAAGGCAATCCTTGCCAATTTTAGGCTTGTTAGTTTGAAATGTTACGTTCTTATATTGTAGATTTGTTTCCTTTCTAAAGATATCACCCAAATGATTTGAAGGCTAATGTGGATAATTTTCAGTTTGTCATATTCTTCACTAAAGTGTTTTATTAAACCAAATAGTGCAGGATGAGTCCACACAGGTGTAAATGGAGACAAGGCAGATGGAGAACTGCTGGCTGCTTTGTCATTTGCATCTTATTGCTAACAAGGAGCCATTAAAAACAGGGAATGCATCTGTTTAAGACTGAAATAAGCAACTAAGGGTGGGGAACCTTGACAAGCGAGACCACTGAAATGAAGTATCAAAATGACACATGATCAATTAGCACTTCATCAGCAATAACTGATGTCTCATTAAGAAACTGGGTTGGAACAAAAACCTGAAGCCACTGCGGCCCTCCAGGACCCCCTGCATTATACGCCTGGTTACGCCTGCTTAAGATTAGGGTTGGGGAGGGTCATCTGACTCAAATCAAGTAAACCATGTGACAAAAACCTGCAATCCAATAGGCTATCCAGTGGAGCAACTGAATTGGGGAGCTGCGGTGGTCTACAGCTGGACTCATCTCAGGGCCGATGGCAAGTAATTGCATTGTAGAGAGGTGATGCTCTGTTTGTATTTGGCTGATTAAAAAGGAGTTTCTTGATATGCCATTAATGAACCTTTCCACTCAAAGTGGTCTCGTATTATTGACCATTTCAGCCACTGGTTGTGCAGAGTCTGATTATTTTATTTTTTCCTCTCTTTGTAGTTGTATGGATTAGAGCAACATTTCCTAAATGGTATGAATCACAGTGTAGCGGGGGACCACATAGGTATTGTTGTTTATAGTGTTTGCACCCAGTCACGTCTCGTCACAGCACCCCTTCTAAACTAAAATGTCTCTGTTTAAATGTCGTCCCCGTAATGAGAAACGGGGAAGGATGTTGTGGGGAGGCAGCAACCCCTGGCCACGTCAGTACCGGAGTTTTGCCAGTTACATCCGGTTTGTCATTATTTAAACGATCGGGATGGAAAGAAGAGGGAGGAAGGAGAGAGACAGAGATTTCAACTACCGACAACTGATAACCGACCATCATTTTTCTGCCATTATTTACATCGCACCTTGTTCCAGTTTGCTTCTCATTCCGCCGGAATCACGACAACGCAATCATCGCTAGAAACCCCAGGGCTGAACATTATTATCCAACATTCGCCGAGGAAGCACGGTGAAATTGTTCTGTTTTATTCAGGAGATTCAAACACTTCCATTTTTTGATCAGCCATCAGTATTCTAGACAGTGATTTACCCGGACTCAGTTTCACGTTCATTGACATTCAGTAATCATCCATTGATGTTATTTGTGTTTTGTGTTTGTTATATGTTTGCAGGTGCAAGGGAGGTTTTGTTATTGTATATGTGGTGTTTTCACTTTGCTGGTTTGGTGGAGGGCTATATATAGATATATTTTTACGTCAGGGATTTGTATTATTGTATTCATCATTGTGTTTTATTTAACATATTTCTACACTTATTTTACATATCTGCTTTTGTTTGCTAGTCTTTAAACCATCGATTGAGGAGGAGGGAAAATATCATTTGTCAGAGGTACGGCTTGGCATAGGTAGGTTCTTCTCAGCCATTTATCCAGGCCACAGGTCCTGGTAGTGTAGCTGCCGGCTGGGTAAGGGGTCGACCATTACATAAGTTTTGGATTGTGTGAAACCTTATAGCTGCTCCAAGAGCCATGAGTCTTCAAGTCATAATGCCTTCTATCAGCTGTAGCTACTGGAAAAATTAGTGGTTCCACCAGGCAGACAGACCACAAATTGCGAGTAAAGGAGAATTGGGGCAACTCCATTTAATTTTGACCTTGGAATATAATATATTGGCTTGGACATAAATATCAGCTACAGCAACCCAAAAATAAAAAAAATTCAACAATCCACAGTAAAGGACGCTGTCACTCTGTGATCACACACCACCTTCCGGGGCTCGTCTGGTTTTATGGCATTCGACTGGAAGGGGCGGTGCCTGCTGTGGGCACTGTGGGCGTGGTTAGATGTCCTCCCAGGAGGGAGTCTATGAATTGCAGGTAAAAGAGAAGATACAGTAAGCGACAATGGCCCCTCTATTCTCGGAGTGGTACCTTCTACATTAACAGAGCCAGGAAGACAATCACCAGGTGTGACAGCAGTGATCAACGGTCAGGCAGAATCTGATGAAACACTAATCTGAGCTCACCTGAGGTTATGCACTTGGGGTAGGCTGCCACAGACGCTGGGTGATGTCGGTGAGAGTAGAAGCAGGCCTTGCGAGGTCCCCATGTAAGCCAGAGGAATTTCAGCAAGGGATACGAGCCAAGGTTTGATGGTTGACATCACCTGTCGGCAGGCATCTCCTCTTACTGCAAGGCCCATCTATAGCTCTATATATATATATAATCCAACGTCTCTCTGTCTATATGTCTGTTACGAGAACTGCGTAACGGATTTAGATCGGGTCTTTTTCTGTAATTTGCTTGAACGTTCCGGTTGATTTTGAGACTTCTCTCATCGTTTGCTTGCGGTACTGATTTATTTGCACGGATCTGAGAGAGACGCAGCAGGCCGAGGGGAGAAGGGTGAGGCCATCCTCACTCACGCACCAGTGAGTATCATAATTTGCACGTGGCACCAATTTATACATGCAAATACGAAAGATAGGCTGAGTTGAGGGGGTAGTGGGCGGGGCCCTCCTCACTCACCCACCAGCCTCCATTCGAGTCTGTCTGACGTGGCATTGGCAGGGGGGTTTTAATCCTTTACATTCCTCTAATTGCGATGGACATACCCTTTCAATTCAAGAAATTGCAGTTCCCGGTGAAGCTTTGCTTTGCAACGTCAATTAACGAGACCCAGAGACAGACGCTCAAGTTGGCAGGGGATGATCTTAGCTCACCGTGCTTCTCGCATGGTCAGCGTCACGTCGTTTTTTCCCGGGTTAGTTCCCCAAGAAACCTATATGTCCTCGCCCCGATAGAAAAACCAAAAATACTGCATATCAATAGGCCCTCGGATACAAAAGCTATCAATATAAATTCTTCTCAATACAAATGACATTTTTTTTTATTGATTTTTAAAGTTTGCCCCGTTTCACTACTACGTGGGCGGAGCCCCAGGGGACAGCTAGTACAGGACAAGCAGAAGAGATGTCGTTTTAGAGTGATGCACCGAGGCTCAGGGGTTTAATGGAAGAAGACTTGCCTGGGTTTTAACCTCATTTTTATGGATATATTTATTGTTATTTTTTTGGACTTCTGTCACAACCGCTTTGATTTTATGAATTATTTATCTTTATTATAATAACGACGACGAGACTTTTTAGCCTGGGACAAGACGTGAATTTTTCAGAGAGATACTTTCCCGCGAGACGAGACTTTGTGCCAAAAGATTTAACAATGCCCGGAGCCGAAAATAAAAGACAAAGAGTAGATGACAAAGTAGAATGTCGTAAAGAATTCAAAAACATTGGCGCGATACACATGCAGAGCAGGTTAGAGATAATGGAAGTACGAAAATTCAAAAGTCTCAAAAAAATGATAGTAAAGATCGCATTAGTGCAAACAAATGGAAATGATTACTCTGTGAAATAACAGAACAGCGAAAAGAGATCAAATATATTGTTCGGATTTAAACTTTAATTCTGAGACTTGCAGATCGTCTAATTCGTGTTGCCATCAGGGAAAAGTAGTGTTTCTTCTCAATGAAGAGGCCTATCCACGAGAATTAAAAGATTTCTTGTGTGGTGAAAGTGAAATCCACATATGCGAGCGGCAGAGACACAAAATGGCTGGCATGTAGTGCAGGCCAGGGGGGTTGGCGAGGGAAGCGAGCAGGGGGCAAGGCCCCCTAGTATTTATTTATGGAAGAGCACTGCCTTATTTGGTACCTTGTTGGTTTTAGTAAAATCACTCAATCACCTTGACACCTATATTTGCTGACTATGTGTTCCTTCATCTGCCCATCTAATTATCAGCGGTTCTGGGTTCAAGCAGCCAAGTACCTGAACTGTCACATGGGTCTGCACTTATATGTTGTCACTGTGCAGACTCTGATCAGGTATGCAGTGTCACCTCATGATCAGACGTAGCACTGTCATTAAATGTCTTGTCTCTTCCCTCAGCAGCTTGGAGAAGAGGCCCCAGGAGGCTGGCTGACCACACCCCCTCACTCCAAAAAGCCCCGCCCCTTCTGGTCCAGAAGTATATAAAAACATCTGTCCCTGGAAGGAGGCATCTTACTTATGACAAGATGGCGCTCCGCAGTCAGATCTACTGAAGTAGTAAATTTTGTCAGTATGTGTTACTGTGCCCCCAAGTGCCTGTTTATTTCATTTTAAAGTTTATTACTTTTGTGTTGCCTCACAATTAAATGGGGTGCCAACTATTTTTGGGACTCTATTCCACAGTATATGGAGACACTTGAGAGGTGCTATGCTCCTTTTCAACCAGTCTGGTCTGCTGATGAACGGTGTCTGGCGATGCCATCTCTGCCTGGCATCAAATTTCCATCCAGACTCTTTCCATGTGTAGCTCCTGGATGATGGAATGAGCTGCCCACCTCTGTTTGCAACTCTGACTCCCTCAGTGTGTTCAAGGAACATTTCAAGCCCGTCTTGTTGGGTGAATTTCTGCAAATTTATTGTATTTTGTTTTGAGCTCTTCACTTATGGAAATTAATTTTGCCCCTTTGTCCTGTAACACTTGTTCCCAAACAGTCCCCAGACTCATGTTACTCGAGAATGTTGACCTGATAAGTAAATAAATGTAAATATAATTTTTACTTTTGATCTTCTGGATTCATTTTTTTTTTATTTTGGAACTGCCACCTCACTAAACTGCTATATTTGTTTTGTAACATCTGACTGGTGTCTCTGGTTTCTTTGGGTACCCCAATCCATTAGGATACAAACTACTAGAAGGGCACAGAGATGAAAGGTTTTAACTCCGTGGTCTATGACACTTCCTTCTTCTTTATCATCCCTTGAACCGATCCAAGGTAGTCTCAACCCGCAGTTATTTATGTCATTGCAGAGGACACATCATGATGGCTGTTCCCTGCAACGGATTCTTAATTAAAACGCAAAAAAGATGAAAATGAACTCTTAGGCCGCACAGACCCCATAAAAGTAAAACCGTGAGCCACCAAGCAGATGGCCTCACGTAGCACAGCAGACAGGGTTCAGCATTTTTTTTATTTATTTTTTTTTTCCTTGGGGGGGGGGGGGCCGTCGAGCCGCTCCATGGTATTTTGCGCAGCGTTCTCCCAATTCACAAGACAATCAGAAATGGAACAACATGAATGCAATGTTCTGGCACAATCTGCTGAGACAGCAGCTCGATACTGGTGACTGTGATGCTTTCTGACACCTGACATGTTACTTTTATATGTGCGCTGGAGCAGCAGGAGCTGGCAGTCTGGGCTCTCGGCTCAGGACGTGGACACGGAAATCCCACCGCTGACTCCCTGAGTGACCCTGGGCGAGTCACTTAAACTGCCTGTGCTCTGTTGGTAAGAAGATGTATTTCATGGCTCATGTTTAATGCATCGGGCCGGGGCTAAATAAGGATTAATTGGAAGGAGGGATAGTTCTTGCTTAATTTACTTCCTCCCTCCAGCAGCTGCCCTCGCGGTAGAAGGGCATTCACTCCCCCTGAGGTATTGTAGACACACAGAATTGCCTCATAGTCAGCGTTCATTCCACGGCTTCCTTTCTTTTGTTTCATTACCAGTTTTTATTTATTGCTCTTCTTATTTTCATTAATGTTAGACGCAACACATCGTTTTCTTCTAAGTTTCATGGTAATCATTTTGATTGGCTAATCCCTTTGGTATAAAGAGACCTTGAGATCATCTCTATATATGTAAAATTCAACGTTTGTCAGTCCGCTTTTCACAAGAGAGCTACTTAACAGATTTAGAATGGGTTTTTTTCTAGAATTTGCTTGAACATTCCAGTTCATTTTGCAACTTCTCTGATTTGCACAAAGTATCATAGTTCGCCTGCGGTACTGATTTATTTGCACGAATCTGAGATACACGCAGCAGGCCTGAGTCTGAACTCCTCACTCATGCACCAGCCACGGGGTGTGTACCATACACCTCCTCTTACTGCAAGGCCCATCTATAGATCTCTGTATATAAAATCCAATGTCTGTCTGTCTGACTGTACGTCTGTTCCGCTTTTCATGACTTTCACTTCTTAACGGATTTAGATTGGGATTTTTTCTAGAATTTGCTTGAACATTCTGGTTGATTTTGCGACTTCTCTCATCATGCTAAGCATCATAGTTTGCTTGCGGTACTGATTTATTTGCATGAATCTGAGAGAGACACAGCGGGCCGAAGGGAGAACAATGAGGCCCTCCTCACTCACGCACTAGCCTCTGAGCGTGTATCCACTTAGCTAGTGAACGAGAGTACTACTTAATGGATTTAAATCGGATTTTTTCCTAGAATTAGCCTGAACATTCTGGCTGATTTTGCGACGTCTCTCATTGCACTAAGAATCATATTTCACTTGCAGGAGCGATATAATCACGTTAATCCGAGACAGAGGCTGCGATCCGAGGGGAGGGGGAAGCATGACGTCAGGAGTAGGGAGCCAGGCAGGGCCCTCCTCACTGTCCTGTTTCAGCACGGGAGACGGCTAGTAGAGTATAAAAGGACGGCACACAAGACTTTATGTCACCCTATTGTCAATGCTGTTGGGGTCGCAGGAGGCCAGAGCCAATCCAAGCAGTACTGGGCACAAGCCAGCAAACCACCCTGGACAGGAAAGGAGATGTAGGAGGAATGTCACACAGACACACCGAGAGCCTACAGTCTCCACAGACAGCACCTTTTTAGAGCCTAGGATACTGGATCCATGAGGCAGCAGCACTAACTACTGGGACACCTGAAGCGTACATTTATACTTGAGATCATCTCATGAAATGTACTTCCTTTAGAAATACATTTCCACCAGCTGGTATCTGATTATTAGCTGCGTGAAATGAAACTCAATCAAACAATGTAGCAGGTGTAAAATGACACAAACAACACACCTTGGTAACCCCATATAATTTGATGGTTTTAGTGTATATTAACACACAACCCAGCCACAGGGGATGCACAAACCAGTGTGTTTCTTCATGCTGGTCCCAAGCCCGGATAAATGGGAAGGGTTACATCAGGAAGGGCATCCGGTGTAAAATTTTGCCAAATCAATATGCGGACATCAATACAAATTTCCATACCGGGTCAGTCAAGCCCTGGGTTAACAACGACCGCCACCAGTACTGTTAGCCAACAGGGTGCTGGCGGAAATTGAGCTACTGTTGGCCGAAGAAGAAGAAGAAGAAGAGGGGTTTATGGATGTGGTGAGAGAGGACATACAGGTGATGGTTGTAACAGAACACGATGCAGAGGACAGAAAGATATGGAAGAAGATGATCCGCTGTGGCAACCCCTAACAGGAGCAGCTGAAAGAAGAAAGTGTATATTAACACACAGTTAGTTGCAGGCATTACTTTACAGACATGTGTCCATATAGAATCAAAGTAGGTAACTGGTGTGCCGGTTTATGAAGGAAGATGGTGGGAAGGGGAGCATCAATGATGACGTCAGTGTTGGTAAGCTTGTCAATCACCCAGTCTACAGAGGGAGAAACAGAAAGGATCAGAAAACAGTGCCGACCCCTGGCTCGGCGGGTAATTACATTCACTAGGACCCTTAAGCTGTCTCCCATGCGTGACACAGGGATGGGCTAATTCAAATGGGACTGGAGACGAATAGGAAACTAGCATCTGAGGGAGCAAGGAAAGTGTGGCAGCATGGCCAAGTCAAGCATCCTACCCGACCAGGATCTTCTTCTTCTCCTTAATGTGCAATGTCCTTGTGACGGTCCAGATTGGCTCCACTCTCTAAGGCTTCTTGAATCCAAAACCATTGATGACGTAACCCGAGACTGAGAAGAGAAATGAGGACAAACACACAAAGTCAGCAAGGGGCTGGTGCAAAGTGTCTAGTGCTTTTATTTAAAACCAAACAATTAAGTTTCCACAAGTGTAGTGCGAGTCCTTGAGAATCCTTAGTGCCAGAATGTGGTCAATGGTAGACTTCATAGGCGTAAAACCAGACTGCTCCTTTTGCTGTTAGGTGAGCAAGTGATCAAGGATCCTATTGAGGACAACTCTAGCAAAGACCTTACCGGGCACCGAGAGCAATGTTATCCTCCTGTAGTTTTGCAGGCAATCACCCTGGGGTGCTGTAGGGATGTGTGGTGCTCCCGATATTCAAGAAAAAGGACGAAGCTCCAAGTCTTTAGAGTCCTGGTGCTCCCTGTCTTGCTATATGGTTGCGAGACATGGACGCCATCCAGTGACCTGAGACGAAGACTGGACTCCTTCTGTGTTTTGTCTCTTCGGAGAATCCTTGGGTGCTGCTGGTTTGACTTTGTGTTGCTTATGGAGTCCCGAATGAGGCACGTTACCTGCATTGTGAGTGGTCGACACTTATGGCACTACGACCATGTCACACGATTCCTCGAGGGGGCACCCATGTAACACCTGACACCTGACCTGATAGAGGGTCATTTCTGGAGATTGGGACTAGACCACGTGTCTGCCTGAGGGGTTGCCAACCAGGATCCTGAGCTATTTCTTCATGTGGTGGGAGCGGCAACACGCTGTACAAGTGCATGTTCCCCCAACCTGACCTGACCTGACCTTTTTAATTGTAGCAGGACTTCTGATCCATTAATAATTTGTTCATATTCTCTGCCGTTACTGTTCTCAGATTCTCTCAAATTTGCTGCCATGGAGTATTTCTGCCCAGGTAGGGGGCTTCCTCTTCTCCTCTTGACAGGTCAGCCTGAGGTGAAAGTGCCATGCGTCTCATCTTCGGTGTTTAGCTGCTCATCTGGCTGATCTCAAGCGAATGCGGCAGGCGTCTCGTCTTCAGTGTCACTGTCGCGCTGATCTCAGGTGAAAGCGGCAGACGTCTTATCTCCGGTGTCCTCCTTCTGCTGAGCTGGTCGCTCTTGGTCGATGTGTACTGGCGAGAGGCCCTGCTGTCTTAGTTTTCCCTCAACATGATGAGCTGGCTGTTTTGACGGCGCTGTCCTCATATAAAAGTCTTCATCTTTTCATTCAAATGTGCTTGCGTTGCAGCGAGCGACCTCCCGAGTGAGCTCAGACACATGGCGGTTAGGGTCTAAGATAATGATTACACCTCGGAAAAACATAAAGCACTTCAGAGTGACAGTTCTGATTCCAGCCCTGCTGTAAAAGTATTTACAGGCAATCTGAATGCAAATAAATAGTAATCAAACTTTGTTTACCTCAATTAAAAAGAATTCTTTCTTATGATTACTTTGTTTTTATATTTTGTCACCGAATGGACGTGTTTTTGTCTTCTTCACTTTGCCTTAATTAAAAAAATCGCCTTTTACCCTAACATATTCCTATTGACTGGCTGGGTGATGCAATGCCCAATAGATTAACCCATAAATTTTATGAAGCACATTTATTTGACCTATCAAAACTTTAGACTCCAATATATGTAATCATTATTCATGTGTTATTGCATTGATGGTGTACAAGCTGTTTTTTAAAGCATAAATAAATCAACAAAGCCTTTTTAGGCTGAGTGAAAGATCGCCACTCCTAATCATCAAGCCAGGCCTGCCATCGACTTTAGTGGTAGCAATCGAATTTTCATTTCAATCTCACTTTTCTGTCTTTTTTGAGTGCCCTTGCTTGGTTTAAACTGACACATGCCTTCCAATAAAAGGTGTAAGAAAAATAGGTGACCTACTGGGGCAGCAGAGTGGCACAGCCATTAGTGTCATCGTCTCACTGCTCCAGAAGGTTGGAAGTCTGTACGCCATTTTCTATATCTCTGTCATGTTTTCTCATCGTACTCCCATATGGTGACACCTCTAAAGTACCCCCAAATGAATGATTTTTGGTGTGTGCTCGACTGTGTACTCTAGTGGTCTGGTGCCCCATCTACAGTCGTGGCCAAAAGTTTTGAGAATGACACAAGTGTTGGTTTTCACAAAGTTTACTGCTTCAGTGTTTTTAGATCTTTTTGTCAGATGTTTCTATGGTATAATGAAGTAGAATGACAAGCATCTCATAAGTTTCAAAGGCTTTTACTGACAATTACATTAAGTTTATGCAAAGAGTTGATATTTGCAGTGTTGTCCCTTCTTTCTTTATCATGACCTCTGCAGTTCTCTCTGGCATGCTGTCAATCAACTTCTGGGCCAAATCCTGACTGATGGCAGCTGCTCATTCTTGCATAATCAATGCTTGGAGTTGGGTGGGTTTTTGTCTCTTGAGGATTGACCACAACTTCTCAACGGGATTAAGGTCTGGGGAGTTTCCTGGCCATGGACCCAAAATTTTGATGTTTTGTTTCCCCAAGCCAATCTCACTTTTGCCTTATGGCCTGGTGCTCCATCATGCTGGATTGTTCATTGTGGGTCATCAAACTGTTCTTGGATGGTTGGGAGAAGTTGCTCTCGGAGGATATTTTGATCCCATTCTTTATTCATGGCTGTGGGAGTGAGCACTGCACTCCCTTGGCTGAGAAGCAACCCCACATATGAGTGGTCTCAGGATGCTTTGCTGTTGGCTTGTATGTTTGTTGGACTTCCTCTTATTAAATGGGTTGACCTGGTTGCTGTCCCATCTATTTATCTGCACGGTGACTTGTCATTCCTACAGCCGACCACAATAGATAGATAGATAGATAGATAGATAGATAGATAGATAGATAGATAGATAGATAGATAGATAGATAGATAATGAAAGGCACTATATATGATAGATAGATAGATAGATAGATAGATAGATAGATAGATAGATAGATAGATAGATGAAAGCCACTATATGATAGATAGATAGATAGATAGATAGATAGATAGATAGATAGATAGATAGATAGATAGATAGATAGATAGATAGATAGAT
>JANRMT010062861.1:17864480-17885336 GCA_026402145.1 Polypterus bichir lapradei | reverse complement strand
GATAGATAGATAGATAGATAGATAGATAGATAGATAGATAGATAGATCTTAATTGGGGAGGGAATTTGGTCTTTTTACAGAAGCTCTTTAAATGAATAAATACATCCATCCATCCATCAATTTTCCAACCCGTTGAATCTGAACACAGGGTCACGGGGGTCTGCTGGAGCCAATCCCAGCCAACACAGGGCACAAGGCAGGAACCAATCCTGGGCAGGGTGCCAGCCCACCACAGATGAATAAATACATGAATAGATAAATATATATATATATATATATATAACTGCTCAAAACAATTAAAGAAACACTTTGAAAACACATCAGATCTCAATGGGAAAATAAAAATTCTGCTGGCTATCGCTACTGATATGGACTGATATGGTAATGTGTTAGGAACAAAAGGACGGCACATCGTTTGATGGAAATGAAAATGATCAACCTACAGAGGGCTGAATTGAAAGACACCCCGAAAATCAAAGTGAAAAAATAATGCGGCAGGCGAGTCCATTTTGCCGAAATTTCATTGCAGCCACTCTAAATCGTACTCAGTAGTTTGTATGGCCCCCACATGCTTGTATGCATGTCTGACAACATTGAGGGTGGGGGGGAGGTGGGCATGCTCCTAATGAGACGACGAATGGTGTCCTGGGGGATCTCCTCCCAGATCTCGACCAGGGCATCACGGAGCTCCTGGACAGGCTGGGGTGCCATCTGGTGGTGTCAGATGGACCGAAACATAATGTCCCACCCAGAGGTGTTCTATTGGATTGAGGTCGGGTGAGTGAGCGTGGGGGCCACTCAATGGTATCAATTCCAACTGCCTGCATACTCTTGCCACATGAGGCCGGGTATTGTCGTGCACCAGGAGGAACCCAGGACCCACTGCACCAGCATAGGGTCTGACAATGGGTCTCGTGGCCTGCTGGAAGTCATTTTGTAGGGCTCTGGCAGTGCTTATTCTGTTCCTCCTTGACCAAAGAAGCAGATACCGGTCAATCCTGCTGATAGGTTAAGGACCTTCTATGAGGTGCCCTGTCCAGCTCTCCTATAGGAACTGCCTGTCACCTGGAATCTCCTTCATGTCCTTGAGACTGTGCTGCCAGAATAAGATCTGGGGACACCTGGAGTACATCTGGGTCCCCATGCAGCATTTCTGCCACACTCAGGAGTACTGCCGGAAGTTAATGGGGCAGCATCTGGACCAAATCCGGGTGCACTATATAAGGAGGCTGCCTCAATCAGATTCGGAAGGTGGAGGACAGAGCTGGTGAAAGGAGGAGTAGAGGTGGCAGAAGAAAGAAAGAAAGAAAGAAAGAAAGAAAAAGAAAGAAAGAAAGAAAGAAAGAAAGAAAGAAAGAAAGAAAGAAAGAAAGAAAGAAAGGACTGAGTTATTGTTGGTGATTTGAACACTATGTGCTGTGCTGAGAAAGAGAGCAAGAAAATAAAAGTGTGAGTTTTTCAAGCGTGCCTCTTGTGTCTGTCTGTGTCGGGTTGGGTGGCTGGCATGCCCCCTACAAGTGTCCCAATGCATTGCGAAGAAAATACTGAATGGAATGAACATTTATGCTTGCTTAGATATTAAAACATGTGTTTTACGCTGTAACAACTATTTCATTTAGAAAAACAGAAGTAAAATCGCCCCATCCATCCATCCATCCATCCATCCATCCATCCACTCTCTTTCTAGCTGGCCTCTCCAGTTGAGCGTTGCAGGAGTCGCGGACCTTCAAGTATGAAATTCTCAAGCCGGCTTTGCACCGCCAAAATAGTCAAACAATGCCCGCTTCATCTGGGTCATGTCGCTCAGCAATTACATGGGCTTGTACGGCTACTGCTGGGAGATTTTGTGTTGAAGGAAACCAAACAGAAATTAATATGTATTCCATAAATGTAAATGCTGTGTGTAACAATCGGGTAGCGATTTACGAACAAAAGCTTTCCTGTGATATGAAACAGCCCTTAAGCATTCCTTCTGGCATCCTTTCACATGACAAAGCCTTTGCTTTAATTCCGTGTGCTTGTAGTACTTGTATGCGGCGGTCCCATTGAAAAGAGCCCCCTTTCAAAGGTTAATTAACTAGACATGCTTTCCAGAGCACAAAATACTGCAGGAGACTTTACATCACACACAACATTAGAGCCGCAGTAAATAAATATGCAGTCCAGCAAGCAAAAAAAAAAAAAAAAAAAAGAAGGGAACCAAAGAACAACAATTTAGGGCTTCAGCTCTCAAACTTTCACTTCTTTGGACGGCCCCTCCATCTTGTCTTTTCTGAGACACCCCAGTGCAGCTCACTCAGACAGGAGGAATATTGAATCCGGCCTGACCTTAGACAAGCTGCCTGTACTGCCGATGTCTCGTTCAAATCTCCCACTCCCACTCGGTGTCTAGTGGTGTGCAGCCGGCAGGCTCTCCCTTTGATCACATGACTTTTTCCCACCGGTTACTTTGGAATTTCTCAGACATCCCATAGAAGTGTGTGTTAGCTTAGTGGATCCAGTTTATGACTTATATGGTGGCGTGCTCTCCGGGGGCTGCTGCCTTCCTTGTGCCCCAATGCTACTGGCATCTAACCCCCAATTCAATTAAACATGTTGTGTTATGCCATGTTACGTTAGCTTATGGTGTTCAGCTGATTTTATATTATGTTATTTCATGTTATGTCTTATCATATCACATTGCTCGGAAAGGCGTCAGACCACCCTCAACTCTAAAATGGATTCATTTGCCTGTTGTGCAGTTTTACTTTATGTTATGTTGCTCTCTCATTTCTTATGTTACTTCAAGTCATGTTATACGGTTACAACTAAGCAACCTGCCAAGAGCGAGGGATGAGATTCTCAGTCACTTCAAATTTCTAACTTATTGTCTTATTTTAGTTTTGTTTTTTAACTATGTTGTTATGTTTGTGCTTTTAAACAAGGCAATACCATACAATATTCATTATAAGCATGTTTATTACTGACTGTAATGGATAGAATTATGAATGTATTATTTAATTATTTATTTGTATTTATTTATAGTATTCATTCCGACTGGAAAATGTTTTTACTCCACTTAAACGGGTAGTCTGGAAGAACTGAATCAGTAAACTGACTCAAAGTGCCCATGAGTTACGCTGTGGGCATCCTAATGTTCTACACGTCTAAAAACGGCAAACTGAACTAACTGGACAACCACAGCAGAAGAAAATCATCTAGGAATTGGGTCAGCGGACATTGGGTAAAAGAGCTGTCACTCATTCTGATGGTTCATTCAAGGGGCGGGGAAGAGAAACTTGGAGAACACAGTAAACCACCGGCTTTGGAAATGAAAGGCACTATATGATAGATAGATAGATAGATAGATAGATAGATAGATAGATAGATAGATAGATAGCACTGTAAGGCACTATATAGATAGTGTGACAGATAGGGGGCGCTATCGCTCCCTTGAACCCCTGTCCAAGACTCCAAACACCAGATAAAAGTCCAAATGTTGACTTTATTTATTCGCCACAGTGCACAAAGCACCCTCTCCTCCACTATACTCATATAAGTCACAATACTAAACAATAAATCAATCCTCTGACTCCCAGACGCGTTGCCACCCTTCCACCCAGCTCAGCTCGCCGTCTGGGAGCTCCCACAGTCCTTTTATATACCCTGACCCGGAAGTGTTCCCAATCCCCAGTCCATGTGACTCTCTATCACTTCCGGGTCAGGTACAAGTCCTTCTTCTCACCCCGGAAGCACGTTGCTCTTCCTATGACGCACTTCCGAGTTATAGGGCACGAATGATTCTTCGGTCCTCCCTGCAGCTCCCTCTTGTGGTCCCTGTGGTATCCAGCAGGGTCGTGTATAAAAACTACATAGTCCATGACTCCCTGCTGGTCTTCGGGGCACCTCCATACTGCAGGGAGGGCTCCATCTGGCAACCTGGGGGTATTGGCTGGGATGACAAGCTGGCCAAAGACCACGAAAGATAGCTAGATAGATAGATAGATGTGAAAGGCACTATATAATTGATAGATAGATAGATAGATAGATAGATAGATAGATAGATAGATAGATAGATAGATAGATAGATAGATAGATAGAAACTGTGAACATTAGGAGACCACCGAGCCCCCAAACCCCAGACACATAAAACCCAAAACAACTCTTAGTACAATGAATGAATTTTTAACAAAAATGATCGCAAAACCGATGCATTTCTTTATCTCCTTCACCCTCTGCCTCCCAACTACTGACTTCATGAGGTATGACAGCGGACTCCGTTTAAGCTGGACCTGGGAGTACTTCCAGTTGCACGACATGGCTTGTTGGAAGCACTTCCAGGTCACACAGAAACCAGGGAGGTCCTCCCAGCGCCTTTTACTGTCACCCAAGGACCCCTACAGGGCTGTGTTTCTGAACTCCAATTCCTATGCATCTATGTGGGTGTCCAAACTGGGACTACTTGAGAGGGACACTGCTACCTGTTAATTTTGGGATGTACTGCTCTTGGCCTGCAGCTCTCACCAGTCAGTTCATCCTACCGGTATCCTGGCCAGGACGGGAATCATAAGGTATCCCAGCCGGGTAATGTCCACAATCTGACCATCCTTCCATTATGACTTCTGGGGCAGGCAAGAAATCCTCCTTGATACTGGCCAGGATGCATGTTCTTCCTCCTGGGAAGATAGATAGATAGATGAGAAATGCACTATATAATAGATAGATAGATAGATAGATAGATAGATAGATAGATAGATAGATAGATAGATAGATAGATAGATAGATAGATAGATGAGAAAGGCACTATATAATAGATAGATAGATAGATAGATAGATAGATAGATAGATAGATAGATAGATAGATAGATAGATAGATAGATAGAATTTACCTCTGAATTCACCACTCTTGGGCTTTACTCCACTGTTAGCCTGACTCCAGGGGCTAAGACCCCTTTACTCCATTCTTGCCTTCATTCTATTAAATCTCTTCTGCCTTATCCCAAATGTCTCAATTAAGTTTTAAAAGTCCACATGTCTATATCTCAGAGGAGGTGCCCCCCCCCCCTTATCTAAAGCCTGCCCCCACCCACCCATAAGTTAACACTCACCTGCCGTCAGAGTCCTCCGAGGCCCCTTTCACTAGGTTTTAATAATAAATGTGCCCCCAGTGTTTCCTCCCACTAGCTCTTTTTCACTCTTTCGTAGCGGTTGCTCTTTTTCTTACACTCACACAATTCAGGAATCAAGCACTTTAGGGCAGCCCCCCGAGTTGCCATCTTTTGATAAGAGCAACACACAATTAATTTTTGTCAGGCCTCCATTGTAATTTAGTCCATTTAACCTGCATATTAACCTTGTTGGTCAGCACTGCATGAGCTCCTACAGACGCACTTTATTCTTCAAGCAGACCTACAAGTAGATGTTTAATTGGCACGTGGCTGAAAATGTAAAGAAACGAGAGTTCCTGGAGGTCTACCTAATAAGGACCAAGCTGAGCCATGAAAGCTGCTCCATTAGCCACTTTGTGCCGCCTTATGAAGAGCACAGCATCACTGATGCTTCTAAACAATCATTAAAAAAAAATCAAAGTGTGTCGGTGTAATCCGCACAGCGTACTCCTAAAACCGGGCAACCGCATACTGAATGGCTGGCACCACAGGGATGAAGGTGCCAAATCAAAATTTAGAATTTTAGGCCCTAAAGCTATAAAAAAAGAAAAAAAAAGTTAAAAACAGCATACATACACAGAGAGAGAGAGAGAGCTTGACACTGACTGCTTTCTGCTATGCCAAAAACCAGGACAGCGTTGCGGTTCCAATAGACAGGCACTTGAAACAGAATGTCAGCACACTACCCACTTTCAGGGAGACCTGTGCTTTAAGGAAAATAAACTCAAAAAGACACTGGAGCAGCAAAGCTAATGATGCTTGCTAAGCATCTTTTAGGCAGATGTTACCAATTCCTTACAGACGGAATGAAAAATGAGTTTACTCGCCTTCCTGTCAATTTTTGTTGAAGGATTGAAAGCCTTAGCCTCTGATGCATGCCTGCAGAACAGCAGAGAAAAGTTTACTTGTGAACATTCGGAGGATGTTCTTTCTCTGAACTTGCTCGGCAAACTAGTGCAAACGTTCAACCCTCATTAGCAGCTGCTTTCCTGTTTAGTTTCTTGACGGCCAGGTAATTATTGTGGGCTTTTGCCACTTCAGTTTTGCCGTATGCCAAAATGAAAAATGGAACAAGATGCTTACATTTGTTTTTTTATTTGGGAGGATACAAAAAGGAAGACAGTGGAAATTCTCCTGATTTTCTTCTAATGTCCAACCCAATGACCCTTGAGATTCGAACATTAGAGAGAGACGGAAAAGCCATGCATTCAATTTATTCAAGTAGCTGACATCGTAATTTTAGGTTGGAGTGATAATTATGGTGGAGAGCTGACATGAGAAGTATGGTAAGATGATTACATTATTTCAGGAGTGATAGATAAATTCACACATTACTTTTAGAAATCAGACAATTTCTGCTTTGAGTTTCACGAAAGTAAATATAAACATTGAGACTGAAAAACGAAAAATGGAATAAGACGCTTACAATTTTTTTTTTTTACTTTGGGAGGATACAAAAAGTAAGGCAGTCGGCCATTTTTCAAAACAGAGGAAATTCTTGCTTTGTTTTCTTCTAATGTCCAACCCAATGACCCTTTGAGAATCGAATGTTAGAGAGAGACTGAAAAGCCGTGCATTCAATTTATTCAACTACCTGACATCATAATTTAAGGTTGGACTGATAATTATGTTGGAGATCTGACAGGAGAAGTTTGGTAAGATGATTACATTATGTCAGAAGTGATAAAAGAAATCACGCGTTACTTTTAGAAATCAGACGATTTCTGCTTCATGTTTCACGAAAGTAAATGTAAATATTGAGATTGAAAAATGAAAAATGGAACAAGTCACTTACAATTTTTTTTTTTACTTCAGGAGGATACAAAAAGTAAGACAGTCGGCCATTTTATAAAACGGAGGAAAGTCTCCCATTGTTTTCTTCTAATGTCCAACCCAATGACCCCTTGAGATCCGATCATTAGAGAGAGAGACGGAAAAGCCCTGCCTTCAATTAATTCAATTAGCTGCAATAGTAATTTAAGGTTGGACTGATATTTGTGGTGGAGATATGACATGAGAAGTTTGTTAAGATGATTATATTATGTCATAAGTGATAAAAAAAACACGCATTACTTTTAGAAATCAAATGATTTTTACTTTGAGTTTCACAAAAGTAAATTTACACAATGAAATTAAACATTTTAGACATAATTACAGATGGCAATGTTGATCGGCGTAATTCCCAAAGTATTTTTCACCGCAAATTTCCTGTTTCCTCCAGTGACCGAAATTTAAGATTTTACACATTACAATTTAAAGGTTTAAATACAATTACAAAGGAGGTGCCAGTGATCAGTAATGTTGATAAGTGAAATTCTCCAAAGCGTTTATCGAAGAAAATTTGTTGGGTTTGCTGGTGACCTTGTTCACCAAAATTATTCCCTGAAAATTAGCGATTTGACCAGTTTAGAAATATTTTTTATCTCCAGTGCCCCATGAGGCTTTGTAAGGCCAGAGAGACATTGCAGAACTGTTATAATAATAATAATAATAATAATAATAATTCTCTCCAATTATATAGTGCTTTTGGCACTACTCAGTGTGCTTTACATTGTGAGTGGAGAGCCACTTCAGCCACAACCGATGTGCAGCACCCACCTGGTATGGTAATATTTTGATATTTGATATTTTTAATAATTATGGTAATGTTTTTGATTTTTGATTCTTTACTGGTGGCTCAGAAGGTTAAAATAGCCAATCTCAAACATAAGCATGTGGAGTATCATTTGAGTTTATTTTATGGGTAGGCAGTCTAATGGTTAAGGCTTTGGACTTCAAACCCTGAGGCTGTGGATTCAAATCCCACTGCTGACACCTGTGTGACTATGAGCAAGTCACCTGACCAGCCTCTTCCCCAATTAGAAAGCCAAAGCAAATGTAATCAATTGTATACTAAGTGAAGTAAGTCACCTTAGATAAAGTTGTCAGACAAATAAGTAAACGTACATGATTTCTTGTACTTTTTTTAAATATTTTTGATCCTTTACTAGTGCTCCATTTGGAAAGCCAGAAGATATGGAACCATTTGTATCATAAATGTTGTAAGGATAAAGGCATCAGCCAAATTGTACACTCCATGGCTTGGTAGTTTTCTCCAGAGTCCCACAACTCTCTGCGTAAAAGAAGTCCTTTCTGGCTTCAGTCTTAAAAGCACTTGCCACATGGAGAATGATTATTGAATGGCCTCCAGGATGTTCTGGCAAAAGGTTTGACACCTCAAGAGGAAGAATGCCTGCCCGGACTGTGTTAAGCAGAGATGGAGTATCAAACAATGGAAGGGACACAATCACTTCTTTTATACACCAGGACTAATGTCCTTTTTCTCTGCTCCTGGCCCAGAAGTGACACCTACTTTCTCTTTCATTTGTAGTTTGATGCTGGAGGAGTTGGAAAAGGGAGAGCCAAGAGGAGAAGTCACTTTGGCAGCGTTGGAGATGTCTAAAGGGGAGAATCCCGTCACTGTTACCAGTTATCTGAGGAATCTGTGCTGGTAAGGCTGCAAGTGCTGGACATTGTAAAGATAACATGGTTAACGCATCAATTTAATGTCACAGGGAATCCAGGTATAGCACCCTTGGAATGGAACACCGGTGTAGTGTTCACCATATTTAAGAAGGGTTGGGTTCCAAGTGCAGAGATCACACTCCTCCGCCTCCCAGGTAAGGCTTAAGCAAACGTGCTGGAGCAGCCCTACTGCCAGAAAATCCTGGGCCCCTGACAATTATGGCTGAGCACGTGGGCCCGCTGGCTCCGTTCTCAGTAAATTTTGCCACCCCAAGCTGATTCAAGTCACGTGCCTATGCTACACTCAAGCTTAATGTCAATCACATTGAAATTTTGCACAACCGTAATTAAATTTATATAATATCATATTGCATCATGCGTGGAGGGTCTGATAGCTCTGAATTAAAATTACTAACAGAGTCATTGTATCTTTTTGCAATGTTTTTATTTCTGTATGCGTATCTCATGATACAATACCAACAATCACAGTGCCAACCTGTGGATCTTAACATTTGCGTCATACACGTTCTTGATGTGAATCCACCTCATCTTTCAAATGATGTGGCAGACCCTTTAAATATTTTGCATCTAAATTTGCGCAGGGGTGGCACAGTGGCACAGTGGTAGCGCTGCCGCTTCACAGTAAGGAGGCCAGGGTTTATTTCCCAGGTCCTCCCTGCGTGGAGTTTACATGTTCTCCCCGTGTCTGCATGGGTTTGCTCCCACAGTCCAAAGACATGTAGGTTAGGTGCATTGGCAGTCCTAAATTGTCCCTAGTGTGTGCTTGGTGTGTGGGTGAGTGTGCCCTGCGGTGGGCTGGCACCCTGCCCAGAGATTTGTTCCTGCTTTGCGCCCTGTGCTGGCTGGGATTGGCTCCAGCTGAACCCCGTGACCCTGTGTTTGGATATAGCGGGTTGGACAATGACTGACTAAATTTGCACAAGAGGCTGAGATCTCCTCCGTGCTCATGCTCCTGAAGTTTAAAATTAGACAGAAAAGGTGCCATATGTTATTTAGGCTTTCAAAACACCCGGACAATTCTGAAATTTAGGAATCCATCATAATGTGAAACGGGCCTCTTCTGAATTTTACTTCTGGATCTTGGGATTCCTGATCATCTGCTTCTGCATCAGATCCATCGGACTCGATAAGACGTCTTGGTCTTTTGCGACGCCAACCTGGTTTGAACACTTCAGGGATGTCCATTTCATTTGCCGCAGCTTTAGCCTTGTGCAAGAGAGCCTCCCACTGGTCAGGGCTCCTGACAGGTGTCATGGTTGCCACCCCCTGGTGGCGGCTCTGGCTGGAGGGTAGACCCTGAACCGAAAATACAATCTGGATTCCATCCTGGCCATGGAACAGCAGACCGCCCCTTCTGTCTGGTGCAGTTGCTGAAGGATGATATCCCATTCTACACGTGTGTGTTTTTTGCAGTTATAAAAAAAGCGTCTGACCGCATCCCTTGGCATGTTTTGTGAGAGGTGACTTATAGCCCCCAAATCTTTCCCAATGCCTTACAGTACTGCCTGCTGCACCTTCATTATAACTTCATTATATTTCTGTCTTAGGAATTCAGTCTCATTCAATAAAGCATTTAAATAAATCGTGAACAGCCGGGCTAATGCAGCCGTAAACAGTAAGGTGCCCCCATGAATACTTCACCTACTGCTTTTTGTTTTTAACTCATAATATTCTGGGCATATTTGCACTCTTGTTCTCTTCTGAAAGGTGGGTTAGAGGGTCCTGCATGGAATGGTGCACCTTAAAAAGAAGATGCACCTCATCCTAAAATCTACTTTCTTTTTATCAGTTGTAGTGACAACATTTATTACTGGGCAAATATTACAACCCAAGCTGGCTGGCAGCCACCGAACAAGAAACAAAGAAAAGCAATTGTAGACGAGAATGATTTGATTTGTTGATACAGTTGCTGATCGGCTGTCACCAAATCGGACCACATCGGTAAAACTGGTATAGTCGATCCTAATGGTGGTCAGTAAAAAGAAAATGTTCATTTTTATGAATAAGCAGAAACAAAAAAATATCTAAGGCTTGTAATATTTGATTGCAGATCGCATGGCTCCGAGAGCCTGACTAATTACTCCTTGCCTTCCTGCTCATGTATCATCGGCAAAGTTTTCCAAAGGCCTATTTACAATTAATCAAAAATTGAAGTGATTATGGGCAGCTTTGAAATATGAGCATCATTACTCTGCATCTTAACAAATGAACATGCGCTGACATCACCATGAGGGTGAAAATCAGGAAAACAAAAATGAACAATGGGGCTTTGCCTTTTTCTCAATTAATTAAAAAAGGCCCGATCGTTGGCATGCCAAGTATTTTATTTTTAAATGACCTTGTTTTTAGTGAACAGGCGTCATGCCGTTTTAGTGAACAGCCTTTTATTTAAGATTTTTAACAGTATTTGATTCCGTCTGCAGTTCTCAAAGGTGATGGGATGCCGCACATCTGGAACAATTTATGTGGCGCTCCCATTCCTACTCTAGTTTACTGGTTGCACCAAATGAAAGAGCCCCCCGTCTTTGATAGCAGGCACCAGTAGGAGTGTGCAGATGTCCCAATCCAGATACGAGGGGTACCCAAAAATAACCGGAATTAAAAAAAAAAAAAATTTATTAATAAATTTTACTTACTGAAACTTGAGTCTCCTGTGAATGAATGCACTCGTCCCAACGGTCTTGCAACTAGTTTTTGGAATCGCTGAAGAGAGAACGTTGTCCAAGGCCTGCAGCGATTTTTCTTTTGACTTCCACCACGGTACAAAAACGCTGAGTTCTTTCTTCGTGTGCTGGAACAAGAAAAAGTCGCATGGAGCAAAGATCAGGCAAGAACTCCAAGACACACAAGCCAATTCAGAAACCTCTTCAATATTCCGACGACGATCATCGTAAATTGCATTACTAAATTTTTCAAGATTTTCATCATTCGTAATTGTGGAAGGTCAGCCAGATCTTGGTTGGTCTTCAAGTGAAATTTCCCCTCGTTTGAAACACAGAAATCAGTCACAGACCCGTGTCTTACTTAAAGCTTCCTCTTTAAAAGCAGGTTCAACCATCACTACAGTTTCAGCAGCTGTTTTCCCTAAGAGAAAACAAAATTTAACACAGAAACACCCGTTCTTTATGCTAACCCATCACAAAAATCGTAGAACACGTTTAATAAGCAGCAAGAAAAACCAACACGGAATGGCGAACAAACAGAACAGAGCAACGCTACTTGGCGGACTGGCACAGAATACAGTAAGTGTGCCGCACAAAGCGGTGAAATTCACAACTAAGTGTAGACTGCGTGCCAGGTACAGATTCTGGTTATTTCTGGGTACCTTCTCATATTTTATTTTAAAGTGGAAACACCAACAAAGCTTGGAATCCATGCCCCATCTTCTTGAATTATCATGGGGGCCAAGTTATGATTCACCAGCTCTCTGAATACAAGATCCGGTAATGATTAAACATCAATGGGTTCATGCATTAAAAGTTTAAAACCAAAACAATCTTATTAATTATATCATTAGCCTAAATTTAAATTGAAAAACTGAATTGCCTTGTTGCATTGCAACACCTGATACAGACATACAGTCAATTCTGATGTGCTTGTCATGATTTGGCTTTTAAGCTTAAATTTTTCCAACCTTTCCTTAGCCTCTAAAATTATTGGAGTAGGGTTTTCAGGGGTTCCTGGGACCAAGGAATCAAGTGATTATATTAATCTTTTTCTCCCTTTTGTTTTTAACGACATTAAGGAGAATTCACGCTCTCCCATGGTGCCGTTGTTAACGCAACACTTTAAAAAGCTGGCATCATAGATTTGTGAAAGAAAAAACACATTTCTTCATGTCATTTCATATTGTAAGTTTTTAAGATTTTTACTGCCTACTGATTATGATTTATGTATTACAATTTATTTATCTTTTTGGCTTACGACTTACTGTTTTTTGTCCTCTGACCACAATTCTGGCCACACATCCTGAACTTTGTTATTTAATTATAGTTTAGCAGGTTATGTGTGAATTCTGACTTCTCCACACCATCTCTGGATTCCATTTTGTCTCAAAATTGTTATGGCCTTACACACCTAGTAAAATGCTGCTTTTTAAATATTGTCACACATGCAAGCCAGAGGATCTCCTAATGGACTTGATCGAGTTATGTTTTAACATTTCATCCTGTTAACATCAGATCAATAGAACAATTGGGACGAGAACAGGCCATTCAGCTCAACAAAGCTCACCAGTCCTATCCACTTAAATCCTCCATTAAAACATCAAGTCGATTTTTGAAGATCCCTAAAGTCCTACTGTTTACCCCACTACTTAATCCATGTGCCTTTGGTTCTCTATATGCAGAAAAACATCCTTAGGTTTGTGTGAAATTTACCTTTAACAAGTTTTCAACTGTGTCCCAGTGTTCTTGATGAACTCATTTTAAAGTCACAGTCTCGATCCACTGCATTAATTCCCTTCATAATTTTAAACACTTCAATCGTGTCTCCTCTTAATCTTCTTTCACTTAAACTGTAAAGGCTCAGCTCTTTTCATCTTTCCTCATAACTCATCCCCTGTAATCGTGGAATCAGCCTCGTCGCTCTTCTCTGGACCTTCTCTAGTGCTGTGATGTCCTTTTTGTAGCCTGGAGACCAAAACTGCACACAGGACTCCAGATGAGGCATCACCAGTGTGTTACAAAGCTTGAGCAGAACCTCCTGTGACTTGTACTCCACACATCAAGGCGCTATATAACCTGACATTCTGTTAGCTTTCTTAATGGCTTCTGAACACTGTTGGGAAGTCAATAGCTTAGAGTCCACTACGACTCCAAAATCCTTCTCATAAAGTGGACTCTTGATTTACAGACCACCCATTGTGTATTCAGACCTTCCATTTTCACTTCCTACATGTAGCACTTCATATTTACTTACAATAAACTTCATCTGCTACAAATATACCCAAGCCTGTATGCTGTCCAAGTAATGACTCAGCAGATTTAAGAATATCTGCAATCCACCTCGCTTGGTATCATCTACAAACTTAAACAGCTTGTTACTTATATTCCTGTCTGAATCATTTCTATATATTAAAAATAGCAGCAGCCCCAGCAGTGACCCCTGCTGGACGCCACTCTTAACGTCAGCCAATTCTGATAAGGTTCCTCACACCATCACCCTCTGCTTCCTGTGTCTGAGCCAATTCTGCCCCCATCTACACACCTCACCCTGAACTCCCACCTCTTTTAGTTTGATGCCCAACCTCTCATGTGGCACCTCATCAAATGCCTTCTGAAAGTCCAGATAATAATAATTTCACATGCACCAGTCTGATCATACCGTTTTGTTTCTTCCTCGTCAAATTCTAGCATGTTAGTAAATCATGGCGTCCCTCGTGTGAACCCATGCTGACTGTTCAGTAAAACTCCTGCATTTGCCATGCGCTGCTCAATTTTCTCCTTAAAAATTCCATTAATTTCCCTGTGATGCACGTTAACCTTATTGGCCATTAGTTACTTGGATCTGCCTGGTCACTCCTTTTATATAACAGGATTATTAGTAGTAGTAGTAGCGGCCATCAGCTCGATCTTGAACCATGGTGACTTGATGGATGAACGATCTGTAGGAAGATTGATCATGTACAAGTCTATATAGGTCCACCAGGGTCTTCTCCACCATTATTGTTATTGTGTTGAGCCATCGAGTTGCTGGTCTTCCTCTTCGCATTGTTCCTTCTGTTTTTCCAACCATGATATCCTTCTCCAGTGATCGCTCTCTTCGTATACTTCGTATATTATGTCTAAAGTAGGCAAGTCGTAGCTTGATGCAAGTAACGTGTCTGGCTTGATTTGTTCCAAAACTGATTTGTTTGTTCTTCATGGCTGTCCATGGCATTGATAACATCCTTCTCCAGCACCACATTTCAAAGCCGTCGATTCTTCTTCTGTCGTGTTTCTTTATCGTCCAGGTTTTGCTTTCCGTATGTTACAAAACCAAACTAAAGACCAAACTATGCACGAGCCATGTCTTCGTAAATTGTGAAATGTTCCTTGATTTGAAGACCTTGTCCAGTGACTTCATTGTTAATTTTGCCCATTGCTATTCTCCGATATAACAGGATAGTATTTGCCATTTTCCAGTCTTTCGGAATTTCCCCACTGTGCTGTGACTTCCTAGAAATATGCGTCAAAATGTGTCAATATGCATAGTGGCAGTGAAATGACCGATCTTTATTTTATTGTTGTTTTATTAAATTAATCTGAAATTTTAAGTGCCGCCGTCGATAGTGGAGCAAGGAATCCTGCCGTACATAAAAAATAAGAATGATAACCACTGCAAATTCTGCACATTCATATCAGTCCAAACTGGCGCCTATACGTTGGTGTGTGTATCACACAATCACAAAATAAAGGAATCCTCACTTTGGATGGTTTGGAAAGCCAGCCGAATCGACAGGAAACACTTTTTTTCCTTCTCAATCCCCTCTGAATATTTTAAAGTACAACCTTTGGTACTTGATTCTCTTTACTTTGCCAAGAACTTTAAAACAAAAACAATACAAATAAACAAGACTGTGTTAAAATGCCAGTCAGTTTTTTACTTGCTAGCAGCTGGGTAGCCTACCCAGTACCTTGAAGAAATGATTTTTTTTTTTTCCCATTATTTGTTTTTTTTTCAGTCCTCATTTGATTCTCAAATATTTCTCCATGAGCACTAAGGGAATCGCCTTTATGTTTCACTCTCTCTTTAGATTTACAAAGCTGACTCTTTTGTTTGTCTTCAGTGCTTTTTTTTTTTTTTTTTTTTTTTGCTTTTTCTGAAGGCCACCAGAGGAAAAAAGGAGAGGGTTAGATAATCAATACGCATTTGCATCCAAAGAGAGATCTTTACAGCTGTAGAGGGCACTGGTTCATTATTTCCCCCTAGAGAAGGGAATATATATAAAAAAAAAAAAAATAAGAAAAACACACGCTCAAGTTCTAGAAATTCATGTGGACCCCCACTGAGAACTAAGAATAGGATTTGATTTTTTACGTTTTACATCTATCTCGCTATCGTTTTTACTTTCATCAGGAATGCCAAGTAATATTCCACTAGACTCAGATTACTTCATGCAAAGCATTGTGCACGCAAGATAAGGTAAAATTATACTTTAATGATATCCAGGGATGTTGGTGTCTGGAACACGTCTTCAGAAAACAGAAGGTATTAGAAAGCAAAGATAACCAAAACTGCCGCGCTATCGAATAGTAAATTGAATCCATTGTACTTGTGTGAGTCTGAATGTATAAAAGAATAATTCATTTTATAAACTGCAAAATGCTGTCTGTTCCCTGAAAATATACACATAGACATTTGCTCTGACAATCTTCTCCGTAATTTCCCTGAGGGTGATTGAGGGTGTAGGTGTGTTATTTACTGGCTCGCCGGAGCAGGCAGCAGGTCCTCCTAAAAGGGTGCATCGTTCAGTCGAGCTTTCAGCCTATCAAATGTGCCTTAGTGTCTGGACAGTAAAATGAAGAGGTAGAAGGGTTGTAAGGCTATGGCAAATGACCACAGTGAGCCAGAATTTAACAATTGAATTAGCAGAGCCTGCAGTGGGTTGGCACCCTGCCCGGGATTGGATTCCTGCCTTGTGCCCTGTGTTGGCTGGGATTGGCTCCAGCAGACCCCCGTGACCCTATGTTCGGGTTGGAAAATGGATGGATGGAATTAGCAGAGCAAGTCAAGCCTCAGCCAGGCTAAAGAACATCTCGGGATCCAACAACCTGAATATCCGCACTAAGATTAGAATATTTAAGAGTGGTGTCCTCAGTGTCCTTCTGCTTGGCTCAAATGCTGAAAGACCGTCATCTCTATTGAATGAAAACTTGAGGCATTCCAGTGCCAAATACTGGAGATCTTCTGGTCAAACACCATCTCAAAATGAGAACCTCAGGAGAAGGACTGGAATAGGTCATTTTAGAGTTTGTCCAGTTGCATCGATGAAGATGGCTGCGTCATGTCTGCTGAATGCCTTCCAAATCCATCTTAAGAACACCACAAGGAAAAAGAAATTGTGGCACACCCCCCCAAAAAAAAACCTGGTGCAGAACAATGGAAAAAGGACTTACAAGGCAAGGTCTGACGATCTCCAGACAGCCCCCACTGGAGCGGCCAATAGAGATGAGTGGCACACAGAGAGGACTGAATAATAAAGTGGAAAGGCCAAATGTAATGAGTCTGAAATTCAGGATGGCTTATCAACCGAAAAGTTTACTAATAACCATAATACCAAAGACAAGGACACAGAATAGGCAGTTGGACATTTTCTACATTTACCTGATATTCAGAACAAGGGTGAGAACTGCAGATGAGTGAGTTAAAATCGTACTGTCTAGTGTCTCCAAGAACACCAAACTAGGAGATTTCTGTTCTGTTTAATATATTGCAGTTGTTCTATCTTGAAAGAGACAACAGTTTCTTATGTTTAGGACCAGGAAAAAGAGACATACCATGAGGAGATCTGTGCCAAGGTCGTTACCAAAAAGGCAAGACCTAAAATCCAAGTCTATAAACTAAGAGTCGAAAACAAAAGGTCTTATAATCCACTCTTGGAAAAATCCAGTGTGTATGCACAAGTTGAAGTACCGCCACACACCCGCAGAGGATTATGGGAATGCTACTGTAGCAACCGAGCCTAGCAAACTGGAAGAATAGTGACACCCACAAATAAAACAAAGATGGTGTCCCGAAATAATGGGAAACAATTAACTTTTAAATGGAGAGATACAAAACTAAAGTGACGTCAAAAATTCATTCTCTGTTGTAGTAAACCCCAAAATTAATAAAAACAATGGCCAGAAAGGACACACACGATGACACTGGTCACAGTGACATAGGCTCACACAAGATGACACTGGTATACTATGTTTGCTGTGTATTTAGCTGAGAACTTGTGAGGCATTTGTTTCTCACACTCCACACTCTGATGTCCTTCTCCTGTTTTGCTGTTTGTCCACCTCGGCCGTGCCCTTCTTTTTACCTGTCCTGGTCAGATCCAGTTTGTTCTCTTCACTCAAGACAGTAGTGGACACCTTGGTGTGGAATCTTCAGTTTCTTGGCCGTCTGTCACACGGAGGGAATAGTCTTCATTCTGCACAGTAACAGTAGGCTGACATGTTTTCTTGTGAAAGCGGCTCCACTTTGGTCATTTGTGAACCCAGAAGTGAATTTTAGGAAGGTCAGCTCCTCGGAACCCAGATGAACAGAATAAGAGGTGTCAGTGGTGCTACTGCAATCACAAAGGTTTCTCTAATAACCAATTAGCCTGGAAAAGGACTAATTAAGGATAAGCTGAGAGAGTTGACCATTAGGACACTGAAGGAATGGCTGCTGAAAATAGGGCTTTGCAGCCCTCTGTGAATAATAAAATAATTATCGGGAGTGGTCTCCCCTAGGCTTTCTCATATACTCAGATATGGGGATGGATATTTGAGGAGTAAACCGCAGGACAATGATTATATTTTTATATTATGTACATTAAAGGACTTTGTTAAATGGTGCGACTGAAACCACTTACACCTGAACACTAGCAAAACCAAGGAGCTGGTGTTGGATTTTAGGAGGCCCAGGCCCCTCATGGACTCCGTGATCATCAGAGGTGACTGTGCAGAGGGTGCAGACCTATAAATACCTGGGAGTGCAGCTGGATGATAAATTGGACTGGACTGCCAATACTGGTGCTCTGTACAAGAGAGGACAGAGCCGACTATACTTCCTTAGAAGGCTGGCATCTTTCAACATCTGCAACAAGATGCTGCAGATATTCTATCAGACGGTTGTGGTGAGCGCCCTCTTCTATGCGGTGGTGTGCTAGGAAGGCAGGATAAAGAAAAAGGACACCTCACGCCTGGACAAACTGGTGAGGAAGGCAGGCTCTATTGTAGGCACAGAGCTGGACAGTTTGACATCCGTGGCAGAGCGACGGGCGCTGAGCAGACTCCTGTCAATCATGGAGAATCCACTGCATCCACTGAACAGGATCATCTCCAGACAGAGGAGCAGCTTCAGCGACAGACTGCTGTCACCATCCTGCTCCACTGACAGACTGAGGAGACCCCACACTATGCGACTCTTCAGTTCCACCCGGGGAGGTAAACGTTAACATTATACAAAGTTATTGTCTGTTATACCTGCATTGTTATCACTCTTTAATTTAATATTGTTCTTTATCAGTATGCTGCTGCTGGAGTATGTGAATTTCCCCTTGGGATTAATAAAGTATCTATCTATCTATCTATCTATACTTTAAAGAACCTTCAACAACAAATCAAATCAAATTAATAATATATTGAACAATCATCATGAAAGTAAAGTTGAATAAATTGGACTCTGCAGCTGCTTGAATGATAACGTACCACTTCCAGTTACCAGAAATAGCTACATTTTATACCTAATACTTTTATGCAAAATTTGGTTGACCTACGAAATAGCATACTCGGGTTATCGTGTTTACACACAGACACACACACACACACACAGGCAGACATACTGTAATTCTAAAAATAATATTTTTCTAACTCAGGGAGGTCTAAAACATTGAGATTCATCAAAATCTCGAAATTGAATTTTTGGACGATTACAACACTTTCCTTACGAGAAAGGAAATCAGACTCAGGGAGGTCTAAAATGTCGCAAGGTCGAATTTTTGGCCGATTACAGTACTTTCCCTATACTTCGTATATGAGAAAGTAAAAAGCAGCAATAGCCATTATATACGCTAGTTATATATTTTTAAATCAATCAAAAGGTATCTTGGTAAAGAAGTTGTAAATTTCTATAAAAAACACGAACATGTCTGAGTGGATTAAGATATTTAAGAGCAACGTTCTCACCGTCCTTCTATATGGCTCAAATGCTGGGAGACCAACATCTCCATTGAAAGAAAACTTGAGGCATTCCAGACCTTATGACCGATGGTGTAACTATACAGTAACTGGCTGGGTATTGTAAGGGGCCACGGATGAAATACACAAAGTGGACTACTTGAAGTGGCTTGTTAGCTTTGTATTGGTGTGAGTGGAACTAAATTGATTATTTCTGTGTTATTATTAGTTTGCTTAATTATACGTCAAGGAGGCTGGCCTGTTGTGATGTCTTTTTCCTTTTCACTTCAATAAAAGTGTGTGTGTTTTCTTTTTCCTTGTCCCTGGCCCACATCACTTCTTTTGCTAGCTCACTGTCATACACAGAACTTACACTCATACACTTTTTCGGTTTTTCCATCCACTTGGCTAGATATGTGATGACCGTATTGTCAGCTTTGCCACACTTCATCCTGTTACAGTCCAGGAGTCTGGAGTGAGAGACGCACCAGAAGCTTGCTGATTTCAACCTAATTATCTTCTGATTATTTTTAAACAGAGTTGGTGCGGCAAAGTTATGCATATCACAAGCAGTGTTACCATGATTCAAAATGATGACTCTCATATTATGGGTGCCAGATGGATTTAGGAAGGGTGATTGCATCTGAAAATGAAAAACTATTAAAATGGAATTGGGCAAAATGGGATGTAGAAGGAGTAGTAAATCCACAATATGGGCACTGTGGCTCCCATTTTAATCCTCTTTTAAGGCAAGCATCTGTAACCATTGAATAACCCAATTTCCTGCCAGGCTTCAGGAAAATAATTCCCATAGGTGCCCTGATGGAGATGCTCTGGGATTGTGTCTGTAAAGTTATTTCCAGCAGGTGTGGAGAAACTAGTTCAACTACAATTCCAAACGACAGAAGGAAATAAATCATAACTGACCCAAACAGTACAACTAGGCTAAACTAAAAAAATTAAAAAGAATGTGAAGGCAAGCCATTACCATTGCAATGGTGGGTCCTACTAGATGGTAGGATTTCTCCTATAAGCACACGCTTCTGTTGAGTGGTGCTGTGGTCAGCAGTGCTGTGTGACACTCAGAGGCCACCATCAGAAGTTCATAACTGAAGACAGAGTAGGACAAGTGAGGACACAACAGCAGATAGATAGATAGATAGAAAAGGCACTATATGATAGATAGATAGATAGATAGATAGATAGATAGATAGATAGATAGATAGATAGATAGGCATGAAAGGCACTATATAATAGATAGATAGATAGGAAAGGCACTACATAATAGATAGATAGATAGATAGATAGATAGATAGATAGATAGATAGATA
>JANRMT010062861.1:17846438-17858255 GCA_026402145.1 Polypterus bichir lapradei | reverse complement strand
ATAGATAGATAGATAGATAGATAGATAGATAGATAGATAGATAGATACTTTATTAATCCCAAGGGGAAATAAACATACTCCAGCAGCAGCATACTGATAAAAAACAATATTAAATTAAAGAGTGATAAAAATGCAGGTATAACAGACAATAACTTTGTATAATGTTAACGTTTACCCCCCCGGGTGGAATTGAAGAGTCGCATAGTGTGGGGTCTCCTCAGTCTGTCAGTGGAGCAGGACGGTGACAGCAGTCTGTCGCTGAAGCTGCTCCTCTGTCTGGAGACGATACTGTTCAGTGGATGCAGTGGATTCTCCATAATTGACAGGAGCCTGCTCAGCGCCCGTCGCTCTGCCACAGATGTCAAACTGCCCAGCTCCGTGCCTACAATAAAGCCTGCCTTTCTCACCAGTTTGTTCAGGCGTGAGACATCCTTCTTCTTTGTGCTGCCTCCCTAGCATGCCACCATGTAGAAGAGGGCGCTCGCCACAACCATCTGATAGAACATCCGCAGCATCTTATTGTTTAATTCGGTGGCCTGTTGCTGCTCTCATTGTGCATTAGCAAACATTTCTGAAATTGTTGATTTTCTCTTTCTAGGATCTCTGGTCAAATGTTTAGGGGACCTGAGCAGTTTGACATTTCTTTATTTTCAGATACTGTATGATGGACGCGAGTTGTTTTGGCTCATTTTGTATCTCATCATTGTTTGGCTGCTAATTAAGGAAAAAGAAACAATAAAGGGGTTGAAGTCTTGAAGAGCAAGTCAAATATAAGTAGTTCAATAGAAGTTAATTAGCAGCAAAAACAGGTCACTCATTAAGAAAAGGGTTAGAATGAAAACCTGCAGCCACGGTGGTCCACCAGGACCGGAGTTGGACACCCCTGCTTAAGACGATTGATGGGATTCAGATCAGGGCTCCTAGAGGCCACTTCAGAATACCCCCATGTGTTTGTTCTTCGCCATTGTTGTGCGTTTTGGTTGATTATCCTGCTGGAGGGTCCCTGACCTGCGACTGAGACAGAGTGTCCCCTAACACTGGGCAGGACGTTTTGCTCCAGAATGTCTTGCTAAGTCTTGAGATTTCATTGCTCCCTGCAGAGACTGAAGACACACTGCACCAAACACAGCAAACCAGCCCCAAAACATTAGCGAGCCTCTTCCATGTTTCACAGTAGACCTGAACTTCTTTTCTTTAAGAGCTTTGCTTTTTCATCTGTGGGCATACAGCTGAGGCTCTACTTTGGTTTCATCTGTCCAAAGGACATGCTCCCAGAAGCCTTGGTGTTTTTATGCTTTTCATTTAACAGTGGAGACCTCCTGGGTCTTCATCCATTGAGCCCACCGTCACTCAAAAAGCAACAGATGGTGCGATTGATCAGACACCGATGGACTTTGACCTTGGCGTTCAGCTGGTATCTCTTTGGAAGCTCTCCTCGGCTTTAAGTCCACCATTCTCACGATCCTTCTGCCCATTCTGGGGTCAGCTTTCCTCTTGCGGCCGCGTCCAGGGTAGGTTGGCTACAGTCCCGTGGACCTTAAACTTCTTAATATACATATAAATATGTAGGAAGAGTTACATAGTGACAACGTTTCTTCAATTAAATCGGCCAAATGACTAATTGGAGACACGTGTGACACGAATTCAAGGAAACAGCGAGTTTGAACAGCACACAAATCCACTTATTTAGGATCTTGTCTCGTGTTGCCATTTTAGGATATCTTTGCAGAATAAGCAGCACTTGATCTCGTCTCACCCAGGCTTGCTTTACTCGATGGCTTACCAAACGGCGTGCAGGTAACCAGGGGACACTTGCATGTCATTTCGTCACTTTTCAGGAGGCAAACAGCACTTTTTCAATGAGCTATGAGGGGACCACCAAATTTGTAGATGGAACAATTATGATGCCGGGTAAGAACGTTCAAGTTAAAGCTTGAAGTTCTGGTTTTTCATATCCTTTTGCTAACTCAAAGTTTATTTTTGTGAACTTCTTTCCTTTCTTTCACTTCACTTCAGCTTATTTTATTGAATTACTAGGCTGACCCGCCTTTTAAGGTGACCGACTATTAAGTTGACCACTTCTTAAGGAAATTCAATATGTAGATCAATTTGATATTTTATACAAACTCATTAATTTGGTTATATTGCATTTGAGCGGTATTACTTTAATACTCGTAGTTTCTGCTATTTTTGTGATGAAATTTAAACTTTTTTTCTATATTGAGGTCGCCCTTTTGAACCCCCCTGATATTTACTACGCGGTGAGGCATTTGTACTCCATCAACATTAATTATTTCCAGAGACATAATTTTGTCTATTTTTCCAGCGCATTGTGCACAAAAGCAAGGGAACGATGGGAGCACTAGAACTCTGCTCACATCATGTCGCTTCGTACCGCAAGCTGCAAGTAGTAAGTCTGTGATAAGTGGAATACCGCTACGCTTTCCGCTCACGGGACGAAAGGATAATCCCGACCGCTTTTATATAGTAAGAAAGAAGAAGAAGATATTGCACAGTCTGGAGCAGAAAATCATCTTTTACCTGGAAAAACGAAACTACAAATCCCATCGTGCATTGCAAAATGGACGGGGCGTGTGTGAAACTCCGCGCCTGCGTAGCACTCACGGGACGGAAGGACAATCCCGACCGCTTTTATATAGAAGGATATTTTTTCTTTATGTCGTTTCTCCCATGTCATTAAAGTTTCCCTGCCCTTTGTTCTTTGCTGATTTACTTGGTTAATGAAGTTTGCTCTTCAATTAATAGCTTCAGAAAAAGTTGTATTTGAATGTTTTTTGGTGGTTTGGGCCGTTTTGGTCGAGAAAATCTTAACGGCACGATTCCAAGATTTAGTTGACCAAAGAGACCCCCGGAGCCCCGGCAAACACAAGCATTTAACGGCAGTGTGGTAAAGTGAGCACGTTTTTTGTTTTTCAACGCGTTCACTTTTCAGCAGAACCTGTCCTGCTCTGCTCATAATGAGAAACTAAAGAATTTATGGTTTCAGAATGCTATAAAAATCTCTTCTATGAATCCATATTTTCTATCGTTTTCTTATCTGAGCAATTTTAGCATTTGAGGGTGTTATTTATGGCCGCCTGCACCCTTGCTTCTCGAGCATTTATCACTGAATGAAGCAAACCCCATTTAAAGGCACTTTCTGTAAGGATATGCAAGTTTAAAAAAAAAAAAATACATAACTTTGCAAAATGCCCTGACTTATAAATTATTCATTATTCGGACTCATGAAATACTCAGAAGCTGCTTTGGTATTTTTTTTTTTTTTTTAATCATTACACAGAATTTCTTGCAAAATTCCATCAGTTGTACATTTTGGTGAAGACTACTGTCTTAAATAAAAATTATGGCAGAAATAACAATTATTCATCAATGACAGGCTGTTTAATAAGAGCAGCGGCTGGAAGGCACTCAACTTGCATCACACGCCCCCAGTCAAGTGGCAAGCCATGTTTCGTAGAGCCGTCTGAAGTGTTTTATTTATCTTGCAAAATTCCCAGCACACTTTCCATATGATGAATAATTGGTATCAGTGTATTATTTTAGTTTTTCGTCAAAGAGAAATTTCTGTCAAGTCCGACATAGGAGCTGCGGTTTTTATTACCAAAGTATTCAGCATCCAAAACACTGACTTTGGTGGACACTCCGCTTGGAAAGCAATGCATTTGTGAGCCTTTTTTTTTTTTTATCACTATCAGTTTAATAATAATCATAACAATAATAATTCTTTACAGTGCTTTTCTCACTATTCAAAGTGCTTCAGTGAGGGGGCATCAGCTTTACCCACCACTAATGGGCAAGCTCCTGAGTACCTAACCAGTCTGCTCCAACGCTACACAGCTTGTTGGACTCTTAGATCCGGGCACCAGGGCCTTCTTGTTGTGCCACGCATTCAGCTAAAAACCCGTGGGGATCGTCTGTGGGACCAAGACTATGGAATAGCCTGCCTTGTGGTCTGCGTGCAGATGAGTCTGGTGATTCTTTTAAAAAACAACTGAAAACATTTCTTTTTAAACAGGCTTTTAATCAGTGCTGAACAGTTCCAGTTTGTTTATTTATCATTTTATTGGTTTTGTTTATGTTTTGTTTTAACTGTTGTATTGGTACTGTATTTGTCTATGAAGGGTGCTATATAAATAAATTACCACTACTAAAGTGGAGCACTCACCTGGATGATGCCACGGCAGCCATTTTTGCACCAGTATGCTTACCACGCATGAGCCGTTAGAAGGTGTAAGAGCCATTTTCCTAGTTCTGTAAGATTCATGAATATTTTACTAGATGACAATGCATAATCTATGGGAGGTTCCTATAACCCCCGTAAATAGAATTGTATTGGTATATTCCTGCCACTTCTAACAGCTTTGAGTAAACAATATTCTTCAGTTAGTGACAGCCTTGCCTTGAGTAAGGTGTGGAAGGCATAAGGTTTTACACCGTGCCTGGGCACATGCCTATGTGCCAATCGGCCTTTTGAGTTTGTGAAGTAAATATGTAAGAAAACAGCACTTAATTTATGTGCTGTGCTGTACGTTTAAAGTGTACAGAAGAAGAAGCTAAGAATCTTTAAGTAGAGAAGAAGTAAAAAACCTTTAATTACAGGAATAACTAAAGTTTCTCAAGAAAAGTTGAGTTTAGAGAAGATAAATTTTTCCTTTTTTTTTGACTTTTATTCTATGTGTGTAACTATTTTTTCTTTTATTCTTGTGTGAATTATTTGCTTTTAACTTTCACTAAATATTTTAAAACGAACTTTTGGACTTTGAGATTTCTTTCGGCACGCGTTTTACCCGTGTTTGACCAGACCTTATATTGCGGCAGCTACAGGAGGTGAAGTTGTGAGAGAAGAGATGGTCAGTTAGAGACAGGGGATGAATAGGGGGGCAGAATGACTAGGCCGAGGTGAGCAATAAAACCAGGACATCATGATACACCCTGCTCTTTACGAAGGATGCCCATGGATCTTTGATGACCACAGAGACTCAGGACCTCAGGTTTTACGTCTCTTTTGAAGGATGGCACCATTTTTTACAGCTCAGTGGCCCCGTCATTGCACTAGGGCATTGGGATCTACATTCAGCACCCCCTGCTGGCCTCACCAACTCATCTTCTAGCAGCAAACCAAGCTTTTCCTAGATGGTCTCCCATCCAAGTCCTGGCCTTAGCGTCAGGTGGATGACCTCTTCTGAAGTGTAAGTGGTATGGCTTCTGGTCAGAAGAATAATCAGAGGGTTCATTTGGAAGCAACCTTGAGAAAATCTTGTAGAACCACCTTTAGAGCTTTAGAACAATCAGCCCAACAGGTCGGTCCATCATAATCACCTTGATTGTCCAAAATATCATCAAGTCAACATCTGAAGGTCCCTAAAGTCCTGCTCTCCACTACACTACTTGGTAATTTACATCATGTGTCTATGGTTATTTGCGTGAAGATAAAATGTTCTAACGTTTGTGCAGAATCTGCCCTTAAGAAGTTTCCAGCTATGTTCTTGTGTTGTTTATGCAGAATGTATTTTAAAGTAAACCTCTGGGATCTACTCTACTAATTCTTTTAAACACAGTCCTTCCATCTCTTACTCTCATTTTGCTTAAACTAAAAAGGTTCAACTCCTTCAGTCTGTCCTCGTCACTCATACCTCTCAGTCCTGGAATCAGCCTAGTCACTCTTCACTGGAGTTCTCCTAGAGCTCCTTTACCTTTTTTTGTAATATGGAGGACAAAACCACACCCAGGTGAGACCTGTCATGGAATTGAGTCTTCAAAAAGACAAAACGTGTGAGAGGCCTAGAAAAAATATGGTTTTAAAAAAGCAAGCCAGGACCTTGACTGCCCAAAAGGGGCTCACCCAAGCTTAGTCAGGCCCCAGATATGACCTGCAGGCTTCAGCCTTAGCAGGTCCCAAACATAGAGAGCCGGCAAAACAACATGAAATATTAACAAATATGTCAAGAAAAAAAACCCACAAAGAGAGAGGATAACCATTAATCCCTTTCTTATGAACAAAATAGGCAACCAGGAATCTGTATAAGTTAAAAATGTATTTAACAAAAAAGGCAATCCACAGAAAACACATTCCAATACACAACCCAAAATCAGAATCTTAAGCCAGAAGCAGGAAAGACATAAAAAAACTGTAAATCTAAATAAAAATAACAATACTTACAGAAACTTTTACAAGCAAATGATTCCCAACTCCTGAGTTTTCTCAGCTGGCTTAAATTGCCAAAATGGGAGCTCAGCACTGGTGATGTCACAGTGGCCCTGCCACCTGGGGCTTCAACTGCAAACAACACGGAACAGACTTATATTTAAAAAAGACAGTTTGTTATAAAAGATGTAATAAATACACATAATAACTCAAAAATAACAATAAAATACATAAACACACATTACTACATACGAAGACCTCACTGGACCTCCCATGACTTGTAGTCCACACATTGTGAAATTTAACCAAACATCCAATTAACCTTCTTCATTGATATCACCTTCTGTTTGGCTGTGCAGTAGATAGTGATGAGCCCACGATGACTCCCATGTCCTTCACAAGAGGCCTGCATTTAAGTTTCACACCACCCATTGTGTATTCAAACCTAACATTTCTACCTTTTAAGTTTAGCACTTTATATTTGTGTACATTCAATTTCAGCCTGTATGCTGTCCATGTCCATCTGTAGCAATTTTGCTGAATCTATGTTATCTGCCCTTCCACCTAAAATAGCAGTAATGCCTTGAAATAGTTATGTTTCTGTTCTTTGAAATTTGCATTAGTTTGAATTTTGTATTTTGAAATTAAATCCTTTGGATTTTGAGTTCTTGTTTGCTTCTTGAATTCATAAATTTCTTCTTCTTTCACTTCTATGTGGGGTCAATGTGTCTCATCAACCTTCTGTAAACAGCTCGGTCCTGCACCACCTCGCTAGTCAAGCCCTTTTCCTTCAGATCTTCTTTTGCTTTACCCATCCACCTCCACTTTGGTCTCCCACACTTTCTCTTCCCTTCTACTTCCACTCCCATTACTGTTTTGCCCACATATTCATTGTCTCTCCTCATCACATGTCCATACCACTTCAACGTACTTTCCTGTACTTTCTGAGATTTCTCTCACACTTTTGTTGCACCACTGATTATCTCACTTCTTATCCTGTCCTTTCTTCCAACTCCACACATCCATCTCAACATTCCCTTTTCTGCCACTTCCAACTTCTTCTCCCTTTACTGCCCCTGTCTCAGCTTTCACATCATGGCTGGTCTTACCACTTTGTTATAAACCTTGCCTTTAAACTTCACGGTAATTCTCCTGATACTTTCTACCAGTTGTTTGATCCACACTGCACTCTCTGGGTTATCTCTGCATCTAATTCTCCGTCTTGGGCTACCATTGATCCTAGAAATTGAAATGTATCCACTCTTATCAATAGATAGATAGATAGATAGATAGATAGATAGATAGATAGATAGATAATGAAAGGCACTATATATGATAGATAGATAGATAGATAGATAGATAGATAGATAGATAGATATATTAAAGCCACTATATGATAGATAGATAGATAGATAGATAGATAGATAGATAGATAGATAGATAGACAGATAGATAGATAGATAGATAGATAGATAGATAGATAGATAGATAGAAAGTTTATTAATCCCAAGGGGAAATTCACATACTCCAGCAGCAGCATACTGATAAAGAACAATATTAACTTAAAGAGTGATAAAAATGCAGGTAAAACAGACAATAACTTTGTATAATGTTAACATTTACTACGGGGTGGAATTAAAGAGTCGCATAGTGTGGCGGAGCAACGATCTCCTCAGTCTGTCAGTGGAGCAGGACGGTGACAGCAGTCTGTCGCTGAAGCTACTCCTCTGTCTGGAGATGATCCTGTTCAGTGGATGCCGTGGATTCTCCATGATTGACAGGAACCTGCTCAGCGCCCGTCGCTCTGCCACGGATGTCAAACTGCCCAGCTCCGTGCCTACAGTAGAGCCTGCCTTCCTCACCAGTTTGTCCAGGCGTGAGGCATCCCTCTTCTTTATGCTGCCTCCCCAGCACACCATCGCGTAGAAGAGGGCACTCGCCACAACCGTCTGGTAGAACATCTGCAGCATCTTATTGCAGATGTTGAAGGACGCCAATCTTCTAAGAAAGTATAGTCGGCTCTGACCTTTCTTACACAAAGCATCAGTATTGGCAGTCCAGTCCAATTTGTCATCCAGCTGCACTCCCAGGTATTTGTAGGTCTGTACCTTCTGCACACAGTCACCTCTATAATCACGGGGTCCATGAGGGGCCTCCTAAAATCCACCACCAGTTCCTTGGTCTTGCTGGTGTTCAGGTGTAAGTAATTTGAGTCGCATCATTTAACAAAGTCCTTGATTAGCTTCCCGTACTTCTCCTCCTGCCTACTCCTGATGCAGCCCACAATAGCAGTGTCATCCACGGACTTTTGTGATAAAAAGTACTCGGCTCTGTCCTCTCTTGCAGCTCCCCCTACAGGATGACGTCTGAATCCAGATGATCATTGAACCTTAGATATTCTGTATATTCTGTATTCTGTAAAAACCTGGGGGTTGGTGGCAAAATTGGCACACCAGCCACCATAAAAAACCTTGCACTGGTTCCACTCAATCTGAACTAGTGTGGTGCTGTGGTGTCACTCGCTGCATGGCTGCACTCGGGTCCTAATCTGGAATCCTGAGTTAGTTTGTCATGTGGTGGATGTGCGATGCACCGTATCAGCGTGTGCTCCTAACCTCTCTCTCTCTCTCTCTCTCTCTCTCCCCCTCTCAATCCTTTATTATTTATTCATTTCAACAAATTAACTTATCCTCAAGATCCATTTGTGTGGCCAGGGTTTTTAAAGGTTTCCCCCATTTTTTGGGATCAAACTCATAACACCATCCAGAGTCGAGGCTATCCTATAGGCAATTATTGTAGCTGTGTGTATTTTTAACTTTTTTGACTCGTTCTGCCTGCCTTCAGAATAGTGAGGGCGCCTCCATGCATCTTCTTCCCGGCAGGATATATCAGCTCTGTCGCACCAGTTGTAAAGTGAATACGGAAACAAGAATCGCCCATTCTACTTCGCATTTCCACAGCAGCAAAACACATCTCTGTCATCTACCTTACACGCAAATAGAGTCATTTCATTTCTGCTGTGACATCAACTTTATGATTTTTTTCTTCCCATTTTGCTTCATTTTCTTGCATTAATATGTCCAAAGCTTTTGACACAGTTCCTCAATATCCCTGTCTGAATGAGCTACTTTTTACTCCTCACTGGTAGATGAGCTGCTTTTCTTTATGTTCCTTATAAACGGTTGGGATATTACCTCTCCTCTTGAGAACAAAGCCCCATTATGCAGGCTATTACATCAGAAGGCCTGCTATTTTCTTCTGGAGTTCCCTGAGGATATATTCTTGGACCCTTTCCCTCTTTATGCACATTAATGCTGTTCATTTTCTAAATCTCTCTTCTTTTGACACTAAACTTGCACATTCTGAAGATATTACATTGTGCCAGTCAATTTCCTCAGAAGACAGCTTTATTGATCTCCAAAACTGCTAAAGAGAGATGTCTTCTTCTGAGTAAAGACTGTAGACTTCGATGAACTCCTCTGACTTATACAAGACTATTATAAAGGAATTGCTCATTCCATTGACTAACTGGTACATCTCTCCAAATTGGGCGCAGGTTAAATGCAGATGAAATAGATGGAGATTGATTATTCGGAGTAGGCATTTCCCTAGACAACGGGTCTGCGAGTGCAACTCGGTGCCTTTTAACTGCTTGATCTTATTGGATTTGTATTCACAAGCCGGTTTTCTCAAACTTTCTCCATGAATACGTCCATCGTAGCTGTATAATATTTTTCCGTTTATAGCACAGAGTGTGACGGGTTGAGTCATGTAGTCTGAATGGGTTGTATTCATATCCATTCAAATAAGACTATGCCTACAACTGCAGCCAGACTCATGCATAGATAATCTGGACGCTATCCCAGGATCCCTGAATTAATCAAAATATATCAAAAAACATTCTTGCTGCTAGACTGGCCAATTAATTATTCGTTATCTTCTTTACCGTTTTCAACTGTCGCACGTACACCGTCATCCTCGAATTTACTCGTCTCCTGTAAACAGCTAGTCTCACAGGGCCAGACGTCATTGTCAAATGAGAATACATGTCTGCAGGCAACCCGTTAAAAAGTGTGTAGTGAAATCTTGAGCTGCAAAGGCTCCTTCTTTCTAAATCACTCACCTCTGATTCCTCAAGTCCGTGTGTTTTTAACCGCTGCTGGGGTTTCAGGGAGAGAACAAAAAGAAACTGAACAAAATAATTGACGGGGAGAGAAAATCAAAAGCTAAAATTGTTAATGACAATAAAGCTACTAGACTTGACCTGACTTGACTGTAGACAACGCCTTCGAGAATTTCAGCCATTTTATAAGTGACAGCATGTTAGCTGAGCCCCAAAGACGCACACAGCAACTGATCCAGCAGCACAAGCTGAAACCCAATTGCAGGGGGCACCTGTGCTCTGCTGGCTTCCTTTGCTCCTCACTTAATCAGTAGTTTATGCCAACATTTCTTTTGCTTTAAATGTGGCTTTGCTGGTCATTGCTGCTTTTCTCAGTGCTCTGGAGCCAAACTGAAGTGATTCTTTGTGTTTCAAGTCTAGAAGAAGGTGTTTGGCATATGACAGAAGGAATATTCTCCCTGGTTGTAGACGCAAACAATTCATGTCAGCTCCTATAAATAAGAAGGCCCTTTAATCAACACTCTGATGTGAACGAGTGGGGCACCATGGCATTGTGTGGGTGGCTCCCACTGAGTCCAGATGCGACATGAACTTTTCATTTTATTTTTAAGAGGTGTAGACAGGAGATGCGTAAATAGGACGAGAAAATAAAAGCCCAAAAGAAAGCTGCCATGTGTTAATAGCGTATTGTGATGACATGTGAGAACAATGCATTATATATAAACCTGTGACACATATTTTTATGAAGTCACTGTGCAATGGGGAAATTGCAAAGGACAGGAAAATGGCAAATGCTGTCCCATTATTTGCAAAGAGTGCCCGGACAGATCCAAGCAACTATAAGCCAGTAAGCTTAATGTGCAAATTAATGGAATGAATTATTATGGAGAAAATTGAGCAGAACATGGCAAGTGCAGGAGTTTTACTGAACAGTCTGAGCGGTATCCTTCAATAAGGGCGCATAAATAAAGGCGAGCTTCAAAAGGGCGACCTCAATTGGACGCAGCGAATAAAGGCAAATGCAACAAAATTATTACAGAAAATTTAGTAGATAAAGGCAATGATTGAATGTATAAAAAGGTGAAAGCAAGAATATTAAAACATCCAATTCGTCTCTTGACTAATAATCCATTTTTGGTATGACAGCGAGACGAACATTTTCCAATCCTATATTTAGTGCATTTCCAGATGTGTTTCCCGTTGACAGTTTTCTCCTTTCTGAATGTGTAGCCTTCGACTACGAGTAGATCTGCACCTTTGTTGCTCTTCACATATTCCAGAGCCATTTGAACTAAATCTATACTAATAAACGGCAAAGCCCTCACTCACTCACTCACTCACTCACTCACTCACTCACTCACTCACTCACTCACTTACTCACTGACTGACTGACTGACTCATCACTAATTCTCCAACTTCCCGTGTAGGTAGAAGGCTGAAATTTGGCAGGCTTATTCCTTACAGCTTCCTTACAAAAGTTGGGCAGGTTTCATTTCGAAATTCTACGCGTAATGGTCATAACTGGAAG
>JANRMT010062861.1:17823924-17836438 GCA_026402145.1 Polypterus bichir lapradei | reverse complement strand
ATATATATATATATATATATATATATATATATATATATATATACGGTGGCACGGTGGCGCAGTGGTAGCGCTGCTGCCTCGCTGTTAGGAGACCCGGGTTCACTTTCCTGCGGAGTTTGCATGTTCTCCCCGTGTCTGCGTGGGTTTCCTCCGGGCACTCCGGTTTCCTCCCACAGTCCAAAGACATGCAGGTTAGTTGCATTGTGATCCTAAATTGGCCTTGGTGTGTGTTTGTGTGTGTCCTGTGGTGGGTTGGCACCCTGCCCGGGATTGGTTCCTGCCTTGTGCCCTGTGTTGGCTGGGATTGGCTCCAGCAGACTCCCGTGATCGGATTCAGTGGGTTGGAAAATGGATGGATGGATTGGTATATATATATATATATATATATATACTGCTTGACTGGCCCCCACGCTCACCTGACCTAAATAGAACAACTCTGGGTATTTCGGTCCATCTGACACCGCCAGGTTGCACCTCAGACTGTCCAGGAGCTCAGTGATGCCCTGGTCCAGATCTGGGAGGAGATCCCCCAGGACACCATCCGTCGTCTCATTACTACTGAGTACGATTTGGAGTTGCTGCAATGAAATTTCGGCAAAATGAACTCGCCTGCCTGCTGCATCATTTGATTTTCGGGGTGTCTTTGAATTTAGCCCTCTGTTGGTTGATAATTTTCATTTCCATCAAATGATGTGGCATCCTTTCGTTCCTAACACATCATCACATCAGTCCATAGCAGTAGAGATAGCCAGCAGGATTTTTTTTCCCATTGAGATCTGGTGTGTTTTCAAAGTCTTTCTTTAATTATTTTGAGCAGTTATATATATGGATATAAATATATATCTAACATAAAATGATGTAATCCACTTAGGCTTTAGTTTTTGGTACTATCTGATATATATGTACTGTCTGACGACATATAGTGAACCATTTTAGGGCACATGATGGACATTTTACTTAAAATAAGGCTATTTTTATTGGATTCCCTCAGCTTGGCTGGTTGATCCTCAAATCTTGAGGGTGTTGGGTCGTATCCTATTACTATCAATCGTCTGCACGATTATTGGGACCATGAGGCATAAATATTCCGAATGCTAATTTTTCATCCTGATGTCTATTGCACTTGTTGAGGTGTTCTCCTGATACAATATTAACATTATAAATGTGCAACCATTGCTGATTTGTGTAACAATATAATTTGTCTCCCTTATCAAATTTGCTATTGTGCATACAGTAGTAGTTCATTTTATTTTAAGAAGAAATAGGAGCTCTAAAATTGTGATATTCCCCCGTTCCCTGACTAATCTTGTAGTGTGCCACAGCTTAGCTCTGCTGGGATTTCTCTCTAATGGAATGAGTGGGTAATTAATTCTCCATGTTCTCTTTTTTTATTTTATATTTTTTCCCACATGCAGGACCTTTTCTGAACAGGAAGTGGTACACTTTTACCACTGCTCGATCTTTTTAGTTAAATGTATAGTACCAATGTACATTAAGGACAATTATGATTATTTATATATTCAGGGAAAAAATGTGAAACCTGCAGCTACCCAGACACAGGAAGTCAGTATTTTAGATGTGCGTGAAATTCAAGCTCTGACTGCTTTGCCATACGCTTCCTCTATTTTTTTTTTTTTCCATGACTAAACTTCTCAGGCATTCTGCATTCAAGAGTCGGAAAGTCTGGAAAGCTCACCTACTTTATTTAAAAAACAACAAAAAAAAAATATTCCAAGGTGCACTCCTGCAGATTTTTGGAGTGGCGTGACTGTTAGTCTCCAGCACTCTGGGTTCGATTCTGGGCCGTCGGGTCTCGTCTTGTTTGCCTTACTCTGGCTTCCTTTCCTAATTAATAACACTATTTAAGCTATTCATCCATTAGCTTTCTAACCTGTGTATCCAGCTTAGGGTCATAGGGAGTCAGTATCTTCATCAGGAGGTGCAAAGTGGAGAAGGCCAGAGTGGCACTGCCAAATTGAACGCTTTTAGGGTGAATGTCAACATTTGCCGACACAAATGGGGTTGAGTACAGGTGTCGATTAAAGTCAACATCCAGGGGCAGAGGACATAAAAGGCTGTAAATTTCGATAAAACTCACTGTTATGTTAAACAACAACAACATTTATTTATATAGCATATTCTCATACAAAAAAATGTAGCTCGAAGTGCTTTACATAATGAAGAATAGAAGAATAAAAGACACAGAAAATAAAAATAAGTCAACATTAATTAACATAGAATAAGAGTAAGGTCCGATGGCCAGGGTGGAAAGAAAAAACAAAAAAAACTCCAGACGGCCGGAGAAAAAAATAAAATCTGCAGGGATTCCAGACCACGAGACCGCCCAGTCCCCTCTGGGCAATCTACCTAACGTAAATGAAACAGTCCTCTTTTTATTTAGGGTTCTCATGGAAGGATTTGATGATGATGGTCACGTAGACTTCTGGCTTTCAGTCCGTTAATGTTGGAGCATCATGATGCTTTGAGTAGGTGGTGGTGGCGCAGGCCGCCACCACAAAGAAACTGGAAAAAGAAACAGAAGAGAGAGTAGGGGTCAGTACGGATTTTAGAGCCACTATGAATAGTTATTATGATGAATTGAACATGCAGAGTATCAGTATTAAGTTAAAGTGAAGTTATGAGAAGGCCATGTTAAAGTAATGTGTTTTCAGCAGTGTTTTAAAGTGCTCCACTGTATCAGCCTGGCGAATTCCTAATGGCAGGCTATTCCAGATTTTAGGTGCATAACAGCAGAAGGCCGCCTCACCACTTCTTTTAAAGTTTAGCTTTTGGAATTGTAAGGAGACACTCATTTGAGGATCTAAGGTGACGATTTGAAATATAAGGTGTCAGACATTCTGATAAATAAGATGGTGCGAGATTATTTAAGGCTTTATAAACCATAAGCAGAATTTTAAAGTCAATTCTGAAAGACACAGGTAACCAGTATAGTGACATCAAAACTGGAGAAATGAGTTCAGGTAGAACTGTTAGACTAAATGGATTGATGCTGAATCCCTGAGTATGTCTGAGTAGAGCAGAGTGAACAACGTCTAAAATGACATTGACGTCGGGCAAGAGAGGGAAGCAAAAGTGCAAAGCAAAATACCCAGTGTGTTTTATTTATCTATTTATTTATTCTGTATTATTGCTGTATTTGGGTTATTTCCACTTCCACTGGAGTTACTGGGTCAGGTATAGGTTTTCATTTGGAACAAGGACACCATGTTACAATTTTACCTACTGACTTCTGGTATCTCTGCCACCCTAGACCTACTATTGGCCTTAAAGGGGCTACAGGACTCCATTGGCAGCAGCAAACAGTGGCATGCAAAAGTTTGGGGTTTCCATAACGATGACTGTGAACAAGCTATAGTCCTAACGGGTGTGGACCACCCAGGCTGGCACTGCCAGCTGAACCTGACACAGACAAGCATGGGACACAAGTTTAAGGGACACACGGATTTTTTACTTTCTTTTTGCCTCATGGGAAATGCCTTACCCCATTTCCAACAAGCACAAGCACAGCACACAAACAATTCTCTTCCTTCTCTTTCTCTTTTCTCCTCCACTCCTCTGGTCAAGCTTCGTCTTTCTCCTCCCGACTCTGGCTCCTAGAGGAGTGGCTTCTCGCTCCTTTTATAAAACACCTGGAAATGCCCCAGGTGCTTGATGACTCATTTCAGACAGCACTTCCTGGTGTGGCGGAAGAACTGCTCATAAGGGCTCAGCAGCTCCTGCGGATCTGAACAGGGCTGCACCAAACTCCAACTCCCACAAAGCCCTGCGGGAGTCCGAGGCACCGCTGCAACCCAGGGGGGTTGCCATCTAGCGTCCCAAGGGAGGTAACGCTCCCCCAGTCCTCCCAGCGTGGAGGTGTCCTGGCTGTATGCTACACGAGCTAATGAAGGTCTGAAACCACCTTGGGAAATGTTATCTGAGACCTCCAATATCTTGTGGCGCCCAAACGTTTGTATGATGCTCCTTTCCTTTTTACAGTTGTAAAAAATAAAAACAATACACTAGTCTTGTATAAAATGCTGAAAATAAATAGTGTCATCTTTAACTTTATGCTGTTTGGTGATCAGTTCATCTTCTGCTCACTTAATTATTCACAGCAACAGATATTTTAAGCAAGGGGGCCCAAACTTTTGCACGCCACTGTATATTGGAGGGTCACCACTGTCTGATAATGAATATAACTGAGAACGAGTGCCTCTGATGTATTGGGGAAACATTCCATGGTAGTGCCTTCCACTATCGTTTCAGTTACTCGTTGTGGCGGACGGCCAGGGCCCTTACCCCTCGACGATGGAAGGACTGGGGGAGAGAGCTTATCCAGGATGTTATAGTAATGATAATACATTTTATTTATTTGTAGGCGCCTTTCTAAACACTCAAGGACACCGAACAATAGAAAAAACACAGATTATAAACAAAACTAAAATACAAAAATTAAAATCAGGCAGAGCAAATTGTAATCAAAGAGAAAAAGCAGTCTTAAACAAATGAGTTTTAAGTTTAGATTTGAAAGTGAGAATGAATCAATGTTTCTAAGGTCAGATGGTAGTGGGTTCCATTCAGTTGCTCTGCTCCCATAGTGGTAAGATGGACGAAGGGGACAGTCAAGTGGATGGAGGATGAGGATCTGAGGGTGCGGGAGGGAATGGCAACATGGAGGAGGTCAGACAGATATGGAGGGGCGAGGTTGTGGAGAGCCTTAAAGTTAAAGGAGAATTTTGAATTGAATGTGGAACTTAACTGGAAGTCAATGAAGCTGCTGCAAAACAGGAGTGATATGGTGAATAGGGTGGGTTCTAGTAATGATGCGGGCAGCTGAATTCTGGACCAGTTGAACCTTATAAAGAGATTTACAAGAAAGACAAAGAAAAGGGAATTGCAATAATCCAGACGAGAAGTGACAAGGCTATGAACAAGGATAGCAGTGGTGTGGGGAGTGAGGGACGGGCGAATACGATTAATGTTACGCAAGTGGAAATATGCAGACCGGGAGATCTTATTGATGTGGGACTGAAAGGATAAAATACTGTCAAGGATGACACCTGTGGGGAAGGGGAGACAGAGGAATTATCAATAACAAATGAAAAATGATCAGTTTTGCCACGTGCAAAAGTTTGTGGATGACACTGCTATTGTGGGCTGCATCAGGAGTGGGCAAGAGAAAAATACGGGAAGCTAATCAAAGACTTTGTTAAATGGTGTGACTCAAACCACTTACACCTGAACAGCAGCAAAACCAAGGAGCTGGTGGTGGATTTTAGGAGGCCCAGGCCCCTCATGGACCCCGTGATCATCAGAGGTGACTGTGCAGAGGGTACAGACTTATAAATACCTGGGAGTGCAGCTGGATGACAAATTGAACTGGACTGCCAATACTGATGCTTTGTGTAAGAAAGGTCAGAGCCGACTATACTTTCTTAGGAGGTTCGCGTCCTTCAACATCTGCAATAAGATGCTGCAGATGTTCTACCAGACGGTTGTGGTGAGCGCCCTCTTCTATGCGGTGGTGTGCTGGGAAGGCAGCATAAAGAAGAAGGACGCCTCACGCCTGGACAAACTGGTGAGGAAGGCAGGCTCTATTGTAGGCATGGAGCTGGGCAGTTTGACATCCGTGGCAGAGCGACGGGCGCTGAGCAGGCTCCTGTCAATCATGGAGAATCCACTACATCCACTGAACAGGATCATCTCCAGACAGAGGAGCAGCTTCAGCGACAGACTGCTGTCACCGTCCAGCTCCACTGACAGACTGAGGAGATCGTTCTTCCGCCACGCTATGTGACTCTTCAATTCCACCCGGGAGGTAAACGTTAACATTATTGAAAGTTATTGTCTGTTTTTACATGCATTTTTTTTACTCTTTAATTTAATTTTTTTTTTTGTTTGTTTTTTGTATCAGTATGCTGCTGCTGGATTATATGAATTTCCCCTTGGGATTAATATAGTATCTATCTATCTATCTATCTATCTATCTATCTATCTATCTATCTATCTATCTATCTATCTATCTATCTATCTATCTATCTAATGTTGATTTTGTACCAATGAGGAGAACCTCAGTTTTGTCACTATTTAATTTAAGAAAATTTGAAGAAAACCAAGGGGCTCCTGAAAGTTTGCTGAGCCTTTGTTTACAGCACTTCCGCCACACTCAGAAGTGCTGCCAGAAGACGGTCGACGAGCACCTGGAGGACTTCCAAGTGCCTTATAAAAGTCAGAGTCGAGAGGAGGTGGACAAGGAGAAGGAGTGGGAGCAAAGAGAAAGAAAGAGAGAGAGAGAGAGAGAGAGTGAGAAAGGAAGAACAAGTAAAGTGTGTTTTGTGCTTGTGACTGTGACTGTGCTGTGAATGTGGGAAACAGGTGGAAGGCGTTTCCCACATGGAAAAGAAGAAAAATAAAAATGTGTGTACTGAACTTGTGTCCCGCGTCTGTCTGTGTCAGGGTTGAGGCCACCCCCAGTGGTCCACAATGTCCAGGGCACCCTGAAGACACCACACCCTGCTGGAGTATCCAGTTTTACATCAGGAGAGACCAAACATCAATGGCCCTCACCAGTACACACAGACTTGAGTTTGCCAGTCCAGTCTCAGCTCTACAGCCCCCACTCAATGCATGCCAGCCTTGGTCTTAATTGTCATTGTCACTCCAGCCACCATTGCTACGGACGACTCAGGAGGTGAAGGTCACAGAGTATGACATCGTACTGCTTTACCGTTTGGCTTATTTTATTCTCGAATTTCCCACAAAGAGGTTTGCGCCTATTGGACTGAAGATACAAATGCTAATTATGTTGAGTTTGGCAAACGCAGGTGGTGTTTAGTTCAGCTTCATTTTTCATGTAGTCACTGCTGATAAAAGTTGTCTCTCTCTCTTTCCCTCTCTCTTTCTGTGGCTCTCTTTCCAAATATAATTTATTACACATTTTATACTTAAAGGAGAACCTTTGCAATGTGCGCTTTTTTTTTTTTCTGGAGGAAGTGAGTTAATTTATTACATTTTTATCTTACTTCTGTTCACTCATTTCAACCTCTTCTAGCTGGGCTAGATAATAAAATATTTGCCGGCAGGGAGACGCAGTAACCCAACGCAAAGCAATTTGGCTCTTTCTGTCTCGCCCCGTCCTCATTTCATAGGAGCCACTTAATGCTCTCTATGGTGGCAGGTTCAAGAATGCAGACTGAAATGATTTAGAAATGACTGAAATGGACTGGTGACCTGTGTGGGGTTGGGTCTAACCAATACCGAGTGCTGCTGGGATGTGGGCCATCCTGAATTGGGTTTTGTCAGTTATCTCCACATAGTGGCACTGCCATCCAGGTTTGGGCTAAATTGTGCCAGCACTCTAAAAAAAAAAAAATAAAAGTGTCAAAGGGGTCCTTTAGAGCAATTCCATTTGGGGAACTAGTTTTGATTTCCAAAAGGAACCATCCATATGAAAGTTCCAGAAAGAGCATTTAATTTAGATCAAGGGTGTCAAACTAAAGGCCCACAGGCCAGACGTGGCTCTTGGACTTTTTTAAGGCGGCCCTCTTCATTGATATTTAACATGTCTTACATACAGCCCATCAGTTTTCTTAAAGACCCCCATGAACTTGTCATTTCATCAATACTGTATATATTCAGGTAAAAGTCGAAAATCGATCATAAAATCAGATCCTGACTTATACGCCCGTTCAAAAATACAACACTTAATATTTTTTTTTTTACATCTTCTTGTCTCCTCCAATCTCTCATCAGTTTCTCAGACACATCAAATTTTGTTGCAGCAGTGCAGTTCCCAATTTCTTTCGCCACTTCAATGACGTTTAATTTAAAACCAGCTTCATATTTTCTTCTGATCATAGATAAGGGATGCTCTTACGATAAAGGTGTATGAGGGTGTGAGAGACAAAAAACACAAATCAGTGCAAACGTCGCTTCAGAATAGTTCGGGTATTACCGTGTGGTCATGTAGGCAAAATACATATAAAAAAAAGGCTGTGTGCTCCATGGTTATTCTCTCAGGTGGTTGTCAGCATATCATAATCTCTGGGACCAATAGCGTGAGTTTTCTGCATTTGACTTATACGACCGACATTATAAAATACCAGAAATTATACAGTAAAATCAAGTCCGAATTATCCACGGGAGAACTTAAACAAAAGTATACATGGTAGATTGTATCTACTGTCACGTAAGTGATTCTGGGCGACAGCCTCAGGGCTTATTTAATAACTGTTATACTCCGAGCCAGGGGGTGGCGCTGTTGTCTGAAGCCCTTCTTCACTCTGCAGAAAGGTTGATTGCCTTCTTGTCTGTCTCTGATGTCACTTCCTGTTTTGGCTTTCCTGAGCCTGCCCCTTCCAGCTTACAGACGTCATAACCGGCTCCAGCACCATCTTGGGGCAGTCTGAAGGGGGCACGCCTCTGAACAAGGCAAACCGCCATTTTTTCAAAAGTTTTTCTTCACTTCTTTTTGGGCATACATTTTACAGGGATCACTATGGTGGCCCACCTCTTTATGACGTTTCTTGTGTCTCATCACACCAAATATAATTAACATTTACACATGCCATTAAAATAATACTGAAGTGGGCCAGAACACATTGGTACAGAGTACTGGCACGTCTCAGTATTTAGCAATTGTGTTCCACCAGTGTTGGGTGCGTACCAGCAGTGTTTATGAGCTCAATGATTTAATGTACGTGTGTCATGGCGCTCTAAACTTCAAGCGACAACCCCATCATTCATCAATTAAATTAATGCACTTGAAACTGCAAAGAGAACCCCACCCCATTCATCAATCAAATTTTACTGTATCGTGTAGTGGTGCCCAAAAGTCCAAGCAAGACCCCCATCATTAATCGATTGAATTCCAGTGCATCACAGCATTTGAAACTGCAAGTGTAACCGACTGTAATCGGCCTCTCTCTGCGTCGTGTAAATGGTCGTCAACTCAGAGGCATGTTGGGTCAAAACAGAAGCTTTTATTTTCCTCTTCAAGAAACTTTCCAAAACAAAAGGAAAAAAAAAAGGAACAGGGCGTCACGTAAGCAGCTTCTCCCCTGTGCCCCCACAGCGGCCACCGTGCTTCTAGCCTTTTATTTACGCAATAAACACATTGCATATAAAACTATTTACAAAAACATTTTGAGAGAACTATTTACAATTCACATAGCTTTATACAATAAACAATATCTAAACTTTAGAATTATATATTCTTAACAAAAAAAATATACCATACTTTTCCAAAACAAAAGGAAAAAAAGGAACAGGACGTCACATAAGCGGCTTCTCCCTTATACCTATTAAATAATAAAGTAAATCAATTACAAATTATTTTAAACAAATCATTAATACATAATAAATGTAATAAAAATATGGAAAAGCTTAGGGAGACCTGAAAGCACAACCTACCCCCACAGCATCCACCGTACTTCTAGCGGCAGGGCCAGGAAACGTGGTGCCGGCAGGTTGTGAGGTGTAACGTTAATTTGCTCCCGGGCTACAACAGATTATATTGTCAGTATGCTATGAACTATTTAAAGGGATCAACCAATTTTGGGGAAGTTCAAAACTAAAACAATGTGAAATTATAAATAATATATTTAACTTTGCTACACAAGAAGAACCCCACCCCCATTCATCAATTGAATTTTACTATATTGTGTAGTGGTGCTCAAAACTCCAAGTGGGGCCGTGCATCGAATTTTAGTATTTCGCCGTCCTTGAAACCCCACCCACACCTTTTTAATGGAATCAATCAGATAACACCAGCACTTAAATATTTGCACTTCAGGCACTGCACAACCCAAAACCTGATTTTATTATCTGTGTTACTTACCCCATGTAGTATGTAGTGATGGCCAAGAAAAATTTTTAAACTTACAAGGGGTTCTGCCCCCTCCTCGCTTCGCTCACCAACACCCCCAGGCGGATGCTACGCACTAGCCACTTCATGGCTCTCGCTTATGGGGAAGCGGATGTACAATTTAAACAGATTGTTATTTTCATGAGAATTGTTACATATGCATAATAGACCTAACTATTTTACATTACAGTGAGTAATTACCCATAGTAAAAATTTGTAAAACATATTAAATTGAAAGAAGATTATGTTGTGGTAGAGGTATTCATTGCATTATACGTTTGCATTCTGTTTGGCTTTGAAATTAACACGCAAATACTTTTTAAACATACACTTTTACTGTAACACTTCAGTAAAAACAATATTTGGAATGAACTTTTTTGTCAATATCGCATTGAATTTTGATTCTGTGTTTGGAGTTACATCGTGACAATGCAACATACAGTATAATTGCCCGTGAATGAGTATCGTTTCTTTCTCTCTAATAAATAAACCGACTTTTTCGAATGTTTGCCCCTGTGATTTGTTAATTGTCACAGCAAAAGATATTCTAATGGGAAACTGTAAACGTTTTCATACGAATGGCATATCAAGATCTCCTTTGGTGTCTAATGTTATCCACGGAAGATGTAATACATTACCTTTTTTGTCACCTGTTAAAATTTTACATGTCAGAATTGTTTGACCAATTGTGAATACAACTAATCTTGTCCTATTGCATAGCCCATCACTCATACATAAATTACACAATAACATTACGATACATTCTTCTTTCAACAGAAATTCTGCTGGTGGAAGACAGTGTTAACAGTTGTAGAAAATTCCATGGGATATTGTAAGTTGATGTTTTCATCTTCCGCACCATCACCACCAACTGTTTCAGCCGAGTTTATTGATACACATTTAACCAATTTGCCGTGTAACCAATCGACAATTTACGCGTTAATTCGTTTCTCTGTGCTAGGATTGCCTTTGTGCTCATTTCTTCTATTGATAACCCTTCAGCATGAAATTCTTTAATACAATTTGGACATAATGTCTTCTTTTATTGGGAACTTAAATTGAGGAAAACATAAAAATTTTAATGGCTGAGAGCGCAGGAACTGTGTCTGACAAAAGCATTCACACGAATGAGAGATGAGAGGACTGTGGGCATGGGCCGTTAACAGTAAATGGTTGAGAGGAGGGCGAGACTTGAAAAAATATCTTAGCAATAGTCTCATTTCAAGAATTTTTTTTATAATAGAGAGATGTTTTTGCAGAGATCAGTCATCACAACATTTCTGATGGAATGGGACCCAATGGTAACCAATGCGGGACCACAACAAATATATCAAAATGTCCATGAGAAAATCCTCACATTACTCGTGTTACGAAACCACGCATCAAATCATCCAGTTGTATGCTCACAATTGGAAAAACCCATCTGTTTTCTACAAAAATATTGACAGATAAATAACTCTGGAAAATGAAAGGAGTTCAAAAAATTCAGACTTGAGCATCAGTGAGCTTTGCACCCTGGGAGCCAAGTTACCCAAACTATTCTCCAACATTTCAGTAATTATTTACAGCTCTGATATTTCTAATCATAAAATAGGTCATTAAATTAGCAATTGACAAGAAGAATTCATCATTAATTGTAGCATTACAGTATTTGAGGACTTCTCTAGAGTGCCTCTTTCTATCGCACAATTTGGCTCACACACTAATCAGCACATCGTCGTCTCATAACAGGCTTATGTTTCAAGTTTGATATTTTTACATCCAGCCATTTCAGCTCTAGACCATCCTCAAGAAAGTGTGACACACTGGAAGGCACATATGCAGACACCCCTCATCAAGAAATCAATTTTTTCAGTATCAGGAGACACTAAAAAGGTTGAGATCCATCGAAAACCAGAGATCGAACATTTTGACAAATCTAAAGCTTTCACTTCTTCCCTATAGATGGTTATAGTGGGGGAAGGTGCAAAGCCCCTTCACTTTGAATTGAAGACCAATGAATGAAGGAGGAAATGTGCCATATTAATGATTTGATTCTTTCCTTGCACCCAGTGCTGCCATGATAGGCTCTGGATTCCAATAATCTTTGAGCCAAGCAACTCTGAGAATGTTCTGTTATAGCAGAGCTATTTGATATAAAACCAAAAACACATCAGTAACACTACAAGGAAAAAATGAGTCGGAACAGCCAGCAGTCATGACCCAAAACCTCACACTATTATGGAAATTAATGAACCATCATCTGCTGTTGGATGGGCTTCAATAAGTGGGCCAAACTGGTGCTTCTAATTTGTTAGAAAATAATTTTTTCATTAAACTGAAGTCCAAAAGAAAAAAGAATTTATAGATACAGATGGGCTAGCATGGTGGTCCAGTGGAAAGTGTCCTGGGATTGAATTTGCGTGAAGTGTGTGTACTTTAATCTGTGTCTACAGTGCTTTTATGATAAAAAATACTGTATATTGTGTGTTAGAATAAATGATGAAGAAAAGCTATATGATTAAAAAATAAATATAATCATCAAAATATAAATAATAACCAAAGAATGAAAAACATAACAATATAATTGAAATTCAGAGGTTTAAATCCAAATAGATAGATAGATAGATAGATAGATAGATAGATAGATAGATAGATAGATAGATA
>JANRMT010062861.1:17767611-17806492 GCA_026402145.1 Polypterus bichir lapradei | reverse complement strand
CTATCTATCTATCTATCTATCTATCTATCTAGTTTATAGTGCCTTTCATATCTATCTATCTATCTATCTATCTACCTAGATATCATTTATCTAATGTCTTTTAATATTTGTCCATCTAGATATTTTATAGTACCTCTTATATTAATCTCCCTACTTATCTGTCTTTTATTTAGTGTCTTTCATATATATCTGTTATTCTAGAAATATGGGGTGTAAATGATGTTTTATGTTCATATGTAATGGTAATATGTAGAAAAGCCTAAATGTTGAAAATGGCGACTGTTAGTATGACTGCAATTATAATGTAACTGTTTTTTAATCTGTTTTATAGTATCCTTTTATATCTACGTATCTGTCATGCAGAGCCTTTCATATGTACTCCTCTACATTTTATACCTGACATATCTAGCTATCGATTATATAGTGCCTTTCATACAGTATGTATTAGGCTACATATTATATAGTAATTTCAGTATCTATCTATCTATCTTTCTATCTATCTATTATACAGTGCCTTTCATATCTATCTATCTATTTGTATCTTAATTAGGAAATGAAAATCTGAGCACATCTCTTCAGTTTTGATGTCATTACATTGATTACCTGGGCCATACTGTTAAAATAATGTAGCCCACACCAAGCATGGGCTTGTGGGTGTGTGTGCGCCCTGCGGTGGGCTGGCACCCTGCCCGGGGTTTGTTTCCTGCCTTGCGCCCTGTGTTGGCTGGGACTGGCTCCAGCAGACCCCCGTGACCCCATGGTTAGGATATAGCGGGTTGGATAATGGATGGATGGATGGATGGATGGTTTACAAAGCCTTAAATAATCTCGCTCCGTCCTATATTGTGGAATGCCTGTCACCTTACACTCCCAGTTGTGACCTTAGATCTTCAAGTGAGAGTCTGCTTATAATTTCAAAAGCTAAAATCAAAAGAAGTGGTGAGGCGGTCTTCTGTTGTTATGCACCTAAAATCTGGAATACGAGTTTATCGATAGAAATGTGCCAGGCTAATACAGTGGAGCATTTTAACATACTGCTAAAAAAACATTATTTTAACATGGCTTTCTCATAGCTTCATTTTAGTGTATCCCTTTTAAGCTGTTTATGCACTGAATTATCATTTTCATCCTGGCTCCACAATCCATTCTAACCCCTAATTGCTCTGCTGTTCTTTTTCTGGTTTTCTGTGGTGGCGATCTGCACCACCACCACCTGATCAGGGCACCGTGCTGTCCCTACATTGATGGCTTTACGGCCAGAGGTCTACATGATCATCATTATCTAATTCTTTCCTGTGAACCCTAAAACCGCAAGGACTGATCAAGATCATTTATGTCAGGTAGAATGCCCATTGGTGGGCTGGGCAGTCTCATGGCCTTGGGACCCTTGCTGATTTTGATTTTTTTTTTCTCCAGCTCTCTGGAGTGGTCTCCTAATGTTCACAGTATCTATCTATCTATCTATCTATCTACTTGTTGTGAAAGATACTCAAATGTCACCCGTCTCTCTTCAGAGAAGCCCCCATTATTAGAATGCAGTGGGAAACTGCTTAGGTATCCAGCGTATAAAGCTGTCCCACCAGTGTTTCTGTCCCATGACTAACATATCAAGGTGGATTTTAAGATGCAATGCCAACCTAACATCTCCATCATCAACTGTTGGTGTGAAACATCTGGTTGCTAGCTTTCTCATTTCAAGTATCATGTTGAGGGGGTTTTCATTCTTTCTATCTACTGTACATTACTATGTACAACTCTTACTATTCTTGTTATTATTTTATTAAGGAAAAGACTGAGGAACACATGGTAATGACAGGAAGTTTTACTGATCAATCAGCTTGGGTTTAGGCGAGGGAGGTCGTGTTTCACTAACATGCTGGAATTCTGCTAGAAATTAACAAAAGCATACAATTAGATTATATTATTTATCTTAATTTTTAGAAGGCTTTTGATAAGGTCTCACATGAGAGTTTGGGCATCAAACTGAAAGACAAGTGGAATTCCTGATGCAGTGTGCAGATGGGTGCAAAACTGGCACAAACACAGGAAGCAAAGGGTTATGGTGCGAGGAACCTTATCAAAATTGGCTGATGTTACGAGTGTTGTGCCTCGGGGGTCAGTGCAAGACCGGATTAAGACCCCCACAGGCGCCGAGTAACTTAAAGAATAGAGATCCTTAGCTGAGCATACTTTAAACAATGCAGCGCACGGACACCCTGCTGTTTAATACACGCAGAGAGTCGACTCAAGCAGTGAAGAAGGACCGGACAGGTTACCCCTCGGTGATTTCGGCACGTGTACACCTGAAACTGAGTGGAGGACCCCTTGCTCATTTTGGTGCTTTATTCATTGAGTTTTCCCACTGGCTAATTTTGCCACAAAGGGGGCAATTGGGAGTGGTGAAAGGGTCCCTTGTCAGCACAGATCCCTGGGAACACTATAATGGTAGATCAATCCATGTGCTGCTGCTTAACTCAATATAAATGAATAAACTGATATGAATATAAAGAACAAGCTGATTAAGTTTGCAGATGACACCAAATTATGACAAAAATCAGACAAGTCATTACAGAGGGACTTGGACAGCATATGGTTTTGGAGTAATTTGTGACTGGAGAAATTTAACATCATCAAATATAAGTTGGAAGTAAAAAAGGCTGGATATGAATACAAAATGGGAGGTCTGAAGCTTGAAAGTACCCCTCATGTGAAAGGACTGGCAGTCATAGTGGGCTCCCCACTTTCTACATCCAGATAGCAGACAGGTTATAGGTTATACATCACAATGTGTGAAGTCCAAATCAGAGAAGGCTATGCTTAAGTTACGCACTGCTGAGTCCTCACCTGGAATATTCAGTTTTGGTCTCCGGGCTATAAAAGAGACATAACAGCACTAGAGAAAGACCTGACAAGAGCAGCCAGGATGATTCTAGGACTACAGGGGATGAGTTATGAGAAGAGATTGCTGAGGCTGAGCCTTTTCAGTTTAAGCAAATGGAGATTAAGAGGGGACCCGATTGACGGCTTTACAATTATGAGAGGAATCAGCTGATCCAGGCTGTTATTTTAAAATGAGTTCAACAAGAACACAAGGACATGGCTGAGAGTTAGTGCAGGGTACATTTCGCACAGATGCTAGAGTTTTTCTCTCCACACAGAGAAGAACAGACACATGGAGTGAAGCGTCAAGGCGTGCGGGAGAGAGGAGGCCTTCAGGGCCATTCGCAACTCGACTTGATGTTATTTTGGAGACATTAGGTGGATAGGATTGGCAAAGCTTTGAATTTTTGAAAGCGTGTTTTAAACTTGTCCTTATGGGTTTAATGAATGTAGATTGTAAGGCCAAAATGGCAAATTTATCCGTTTAAAATTAAATCTATGACACACTAAAGCATGCATAAACTGAAGGGCTCTGAATACTTTCCGAATGCACTGCAAGCCTATTTACTATTATTTTAATACATGGCATTTTGATCTGGCACCTACCCTGGTAACATCTGGAACAAGTTAGGAACTATTAACTCTTAACAGGTGTGTCGCAAGGCCCACTTACACATAGGACCCTACAAGGGCTGGTTAAGAATTACACCTCTTTAGACTATGGGAGGAAAATCAAAGCACCCAGGTACACCACCCATCACAAAGAGAAGGTGTGACGTGATTTGAACCCATAACTCTGAATCCATTAGGCTGTAGTGATAACCAGGGCGCCACCAATATTATGATCAGTAAACTCTGAAAAAGACCCTAAACAAAGTAAAATGATTGCACTGCTATCTGATTTATGGCAGATTCACGTTTCCCTCTGTTGTTTAGCAGTGAGCCTTGCATGGCCGCAGTCCTCCTCTAATAAGCTTCTGCACAAGGAAAACCTTTTGATGGTTTACATTTAGACAAGTCTGATTTTTTTTCTTTTCCTGCCGAATGAATATGATAATATTACTTCTTAACGCTCAGCAGAGATATTCAAACAATGAAAACAAGCAATTCGCTTACGCTAAGCCGCCCTGTTCATGGAACATCCACATGCCGCTAAAGAACCTGACTACCAATTAAGCACAAAAATCACCAGAACAAATTGATGTAGTGACTTATCCACAATTTTTCTTTTAATTTTACTTCGGGGAGTTCAGTTGCCAGAGCCGACTTGACGCAGATGCGCGCTTTCCTCTTCTCTTTAATTGAAATCCTCTGTCTTGAGATTTAGTAAAAATTCATCCTGCATAAGACCTTAGCATTAAAGCCAAACTGCTGGAGGAGAGTGGTGTGTCAATCGAGCAGGATTGGGAAACGAGGCCGTGTGCTTATGCACTTATGCCTTTATTTAAATGTGCGGGATATCTGTTAGGCAAATGTCACCTTAAACTACACATCCACTTTTTGATAAAATGCTGTTGGATCTCAGCGACCACTGTTTAAAGTTGAGTAGCCATAAAATAATCAAGTAATAAAATCAGTGTGTTTCTGCTGCTGCTGATTGGTGTGTAGCAGTAATGGCAATGTGTGGTGAATTGCATTCCTATGGTATAGCCAGGGTTTTGATCCTGGCTCAGGTAAAACTTTCGATAATTTAATATGTTTGCTGTTTATTATCTACTAGCTGTCCCCCACGGCTCCACCTGCGTAGTAATGAAACAGGACAAATTTTAAAAATCAATAAGCAAACAGGTATTGCTTGCTAAGCGGACACAAGGTAAGTTCGAAAATGTGGACAGAGGTAATCCGATTTGAACAGAGGCTGGTGCATGAGTGAGTTGAACCCTGCGCAGCTCCCCACTCCTGACGTTACGCTTCCCCTTCCCCTTCTCCCGAGCCTCTGTTTTGGATTAGCACGAATATATCATTCCTGCAAGTGAACAATGATACTTAGCGCTATGAGAGAAGTCGCAAAATCAACCGGAATGTTCAAGCAAATTCTAGAAAAAAAACCAAACTAAATCTGTTAAGTAGCTCTCTCATTCGCTAACTAAGCAGAGGTAAGGAACGCCCCAAGGCTGCCACATGAGTGAGGAGGACCCTGCCCAGCTCCCCATTCCTGACGTCGCGCTTCCCCCTCCCCTCGGCCCACAGCCTCTGTCTCAGATTAGTGCAGTAATATGCTACTCGATGACCGTGAATAAATCACCTCTGCAAGCAAACGATGATACTTAGCGCTATGAGAGAAGTCGCAAAACAAACTGGAATGATCAAGGAAATTATAGATAAAAACCTGAGCTAAATCCTTTAAGTAGTTCTCGTGGGAAAAGCAGACAGACATACAGACAGACAGTGGATTCAGATAGATAGATAGATAGATAGATAGATAGATACTTTATTAATCCCAAGGGGAAATTCACAAACAAAAATACTTTTGCACGTGGCTGGACTCCAAGTTGTATTGGAAGTCCGATATATATAGGCTGAACAGGACCGGAGAAAGTACAGTCCCCTGCAGCACTCCTGTGTTGCTGACCACAATGTCAGACCTGCAGTTCCCGAGACGCACATACTGAGGTCTGTCTTTAAGATAGTCCACGATCCATGCCACCAGGTGTGAGTCTACTCCCATCTCTGTCAGCTTGTCCCTAAGGAGCAAAGGTTGGATGGTGTTGAAGGCGCTAAAGAAGTCTAGAAACATAATTCTTACTGCACCACTGCCTCTGTCCAAGTGGGAGATGGATCGGTGTAGCATGTAGATGATGGCATCCTCCGCTCCCACCTTCTCCTGGTATGCGAACTGCAGAGGGTCGAGGGAGTGGCAGACCTGTGGCCTCAGGTGGTGAAGCAGCAGCCGCTCCATGGTCTTCATCACATGTGACGTCAGAGCAACAGGCCGGAAGTCATTTAGCTCACTAGGACATGATACCTTTGGGACTGGGGTGATCCAAGATGTTTTCCTCAGCTTGAAGATGCGCTGTAGAGGACTCCCCAGTTCCAACGCACAGGCCTTCAGCAGTCATGGCGATACCCCTTCTGGACCCGCTGCTTTGCTGGCACGAAGTCTCCTCAGCTCTCTGCTCACCTGTGCTGCTGTAATTGTGGGTGGGGATGACTCACCTATGCTGGTATCAGCAGAAGGGTGGGTGGAGGGTGCAGTACTCCGAGGTGAGAGTGGGTTAGGGTGGTCAAACCTGTTAAAGAAGTTGTTCATTTGGTTTGCTCTCTCCACGTCTCTCTAGATGGTGGCACCCCGCTTCGAGCTGCAGCGAGTGATTATCTTCATCCCATCCCACACTTCTTTCATGCTGCTATTCTGCAACTTCTGCTCCAGCTTTCTCCTGTACTGCTCTTTCGCCGCCCTGAGCAGGACTCGGAGTTCCTTCTGCACGCGCTTGAGCTCATGCTGATCACCGTCTTTAAAAGCCCTTTTCTTCAGCTCATCACCGTCTTTAAAAGCCCTTTTCTTCTGGTTCAAAAGGCCCTTGATGTCACTTGTAATCAATGGCTTGTTGTTAGCATAGCAGCATACTGTTCTTACTGGAACTACAATGTCCATACAGAAGTTGATGTAATCAGTTGTGCAGTCAACAGCCTCTTCAATGTTCTCACTATGTGACCCCAGCAGTATATCCCAGTCTGTAGTTCCAAAGCAGTCTCTCAGAACCTGCTCTGCCTCCGGGGACCACTTCCTGAATGAGCGTGTGGTTGTAGGTAGCTCCCTCACTCTTGGTTTGTATTAAGGCTGAAGCAGAACCAGGTTATGATCTGCTTTCCCAAGCGCAGGCAGCGATTTATATGTATAGAGATAATTGTGCATGTTTTTCATAATGTGTGTGGTCCTCTGGTGTATTTTGTTTTTATTTTTTAAGTATGTTGTGACAAAAAATTAGGCAGCAGACAGAAAAATGTTTGGGGATGGCAACCCCATATACTGAAAAATCAGAAAAAGTAAATGAAACGGGTAACATAAGTGGAGTTCACAACTGAACTGACTAACAGGTTGTATACTGGTCTTAAATATGCTGGAAAAAAGGAAGAGATGGAGTCAGTGTGGCTGGAACAGGAACTAATGTGGTGGTAAGATGGATTCTGGGTACTGGAAATGACATCATTAGAGACTGCCGGAAGTGATGTCATCAGTGGGTGGATCGGTGGTGATGTTATCGAGACGCAGGCTCTTTGGCTGAACTGCAGAGGCATAAGAGGATAGAGGATCAGGTGTGAGTGCCAACGCCCAGTCCGGCTGACGAGTAACACTATTTGAACTTGTAAACTGTCCTACATGCGCACATGTGTGACAATGTATCGTGCTTATTTTTGTGTTCATATTTAGTTATACAATACAATACAATAAAAATTATTTTTGTATAGTCCTAAATCACACAAGGAGTGCTGCAATGGGCTTTAACAGGCCCTGCCTTTTGACAGCCCCCCAGCCTTGACTCTCTCTCAGGTAGGCTGGGTGTGCAGTGGGTGTCAAAAAAATGGGGGAAAATACCATACAATACACAGAACAGAACACAAGTAATTCTTAATACAATATAATAGTGCAATAAGAAATATTACAAGGACAGAGCAGAATTCAAAAGTAGTTGATATTACATAATACAGTTTGGATAGTTATGTGGCCTATCCCCTTAAATAGAGCATCAGCGGACGGGGCCACTATAAAGATCCTCTGAAGGACCACCTAGTGCCCATTTATTTTAGGCAGAGAATTGGGTCATCCAGAACGGCACTGACTTATTAGAGTGAAGATCTCTAGAGGACTTTAAATACGAATTGTGGACTGGATTTGTTTGCTTTAGCTTGCCTTTCTGGGCTCATTTTTTGCATTTGATTGCCTGGTACTGCGATGCTTTAAATACATTTTTTTCTAATGTGTTTGTTACTAAACTTAAAAAATGTGAAAATCAGAGTATATTCTGGCATCATTTTTTTGCCTTATTAAGATTTTGGAATTATGCAATTATTATTTTTAATATACTTTCATGTTATCGCAACACCATTTTGTTTTTTACGTTGATGCCAACATTTTGCTAGGGCACATTGCTCAGTTGCTAGGGGCGTGGTTCCAGAAATCGATTAGTGTGACCTCATTGGCAGAAAGCTTTAAACATCCGGCACGGCGTTACTGACGCATTTCACATTATTGAAAGTACATTTAGTGCATTTGAGGGGCTGACAGGTTAAGAATCCTTTGCCTACTCATTATAACTGTAAGTCTGGCTTTGGCGTATCAACGTAGGCTCTCTTGGTTTTGACTTTCACTACATCTGCAGTTACAATCCATCTCCTGATCCTTTCTTGCAAATTTTGTTTTTGTAGCAGAAATATTTGGGTTTAGAGAAGCAAGTTGCTGGCCCCAAGTTGCAAATCAGCTGGACTGGAATGTTAATTATAAATACAAGATGGGATTCCTGCAGGACGCCACCTCTGAAAAGGAACATACAGAAGACAAATTCAACTTCAAGAAAACCCTAAGCCTAAGGTAAAATGACTACATAATGTCGTAAAGTAACACATAAATTAGGCAGCGTGGTAAAACTCAATGTATTTTACACGTACATGGAAACAGTGCACATGTGCAATTCAAATCAGCCAGGAGATAGAAACTGGTAGCCACACTCAACTCCTAAAACTTCATATGAAATGGAACACCTGCACTTCAAGACATTTATGGCATTTATGTATTTACTTATATATGTTGTTACGCATGAGCTACTGGGGACCAAGCAAGATAAGCGGTACCAACCCAAAGCAAGAGGAGGCGCTGTCACTATCCATTCTTTCTCTTCTACCTGCAGCTCCAAGAAGAACCCCAGCAGGCCGTGTGACCTCGCTTACAGAAACTGGAGAAGGGCCCGTCCCTGTAAGTGAACGTGAAACTCTTAGCGGACAGAGCTCTGGTGTTACCTGAAGCTGTCTTAAATGCTGGATTGGCCTAATTTTGTCTAACTTTCCTATAAGCTGACGTTTCTGTTTTATTTCAATTAAATGGAGTTGTCTGGCTGGCTCCCCAACTATTACTGTGGACTCCTTCAACCTTCGGGAGATTACATGTGTAACGCCAATTAACAAAATTTAAGTTAATTCACTAACGATAATATGATTACAAGTATTGAATGTAGTATACTGCTTTGTTTCTGGGAAATACTATTAGCTTACCATACCTCATTACTTTGTACCATGTTACTCACAACTCCACTAGCTGGTAATAAGGACCTGACTCTCAGTTGACCTACAGTCTAGAAATCCATTGCTGAAGCTGTTCAGCCCACGGAGGATGAAGCCTTCTTAGCAGCATTGGGTGTACAGTAGGCCAGCCCATCATACGGCACATTGACGCCCTCTCACTTATTATGGACAAACACAGGGCTGTCAGTCAACCAGCTGTGTACAGTTTGTGTTTGCAATGTTTGAGGAAGCTGGAATAACACCAAGACATGGAGAGGATGTGCAAGCCCTACACAGACGGCCTATGAGCTGGGGCTCAAATGAACATTTTGTAGCTGGGCAGCATATGCAGTAACCACTCTGCCATTCATCAAGAAACTGATGATGATTTCATATGAATAAAATGAACAAAATTAAACAAATAAGCCATCACCCTGGTGTTAAGATTGTCCAATTAGATAGATAGATATGAAAGGCACTATATAATAGATAGATAGACAGATTGGACGATTCTCTTTGTTCTTGATTTTCATCATATGCAGCTTATTTTGTTCATTTTTTTTTTTTCGAAGTGCTTTATCAGCTCTTGCCACTCTTTTTCTGTCTTGATCTAAATTTTGACCTTCTTAAATAGACTCATAATTTGCTTTTCTGCAATTATACTTGACTGAGAAAAAAAATCATTAAAAGTACCAGACAAAAAAGACAGCAGTCATAAGCGCATAAGGAATCCAAAGAACGAGAGGAGACCATTCAGTCAATGAAGCTCATTTATTTAGCTAATAGCTCAGCTGTCCCAATATTTCTTCCAGATTCTTTATAAAGTTTGTCAAGGTTTCTGCTTCACCTCAATGCCTTGGTAGTTTGTTCCTGATTACTTTGCATGAGAAGTGCTTCCTGGGTTCAGTCTTAAATGCACTACTCCACTGGTGTGATTCAAAGTTTAGTTGAAAGAGTTCAGCTGCATCTCCTTTATCAATGACTTTGAGGATTTTGAAAACCTGGATGAGGTCCCCACATTGTTTCCTCTGCTCAACACTAAACAGGTTTAATTCTCTGAGTCTATCACAGTAGGACTCATCCTCAAGTCCCATAATGCACCTGGTTGCTCTCCTCTGCTCGAGACTAAACAGGTTTAATTCTCTGAGTCTGTCACAGTAGGACTCGTCCTCAAGTCCCATAATGCACCTGGTTGCTCTCCTCTGCTTGAGACTAAACAGGTTTAATTCTCGGAGTCTGTCACAGTGTTACATGTCCTCAAGTCCCATGATGCACCTGGTTGCTCTCCTCTGCTTGAGACTAAACAGGTTTAATTCTCGAAGTCTGTCACAGCAGGACTCGTCCTCAAGTCCCATGATGCACCTGGTTGCTCTCCTCTGCTCGAGACTAAACAGGTTTAATTCACCGAGTCTGTCAGAGTGTTACATGTCCTCAAGTCCCATGATGCACCTGGTTGCTCTCCTCTGCTTGAGTCTAATCAGGTTTAATTCTCGGAGTCTGTCACAGTAAGACATGTCCTTCAGTCCCATGATGCTCTCTTCTGCACAGCTTCAAGTGCTGCTATGTCTTTTTTGTATCCCAATGAACAGAACTGCACCCAGTACTCCAGATGTGGTCTCACTAGTGCACTATATACTCCAAACATAATGTCCCTTAATTTATATTCAATAGTTTTTATGATATAACCTATCATTTTATTTGCCTATTTAATCACTGATGAATTTTAATCACTTCTGCACATTGCTTAGATGATGAAAATGTTTTCACGACATAAACCTTTTCAGAGGTCCCTTCCTGTAGCTCAGTGCCTCCCATCTTAAACTTATAACTGATGTTCCTTTTGCCCATGTGTAGCACTTTGCATTTTTACTTTCTCGTATACATATTATACAGAAAGTATAAGAATCGTCAAAAAATTCTACCTCAAGAATTTGATGAATCTTGACCTTCCCAAGTCCGAAAATACCATCTGTGTGCCTGTGTGTAAACACGATAACTCGAATACGCTTTGACGTAGGTTACTGAAATTTTGTACATCTTCTTATTATCAAAAATAAGGAATCCTATCAAATTTTAACTGAATACTTTCACGAGTTTTCATGTAAACTATGGTTATAATTACAGATAGATGATTCAAATTTTGTATAAATATTTATAATGACAAAAAGCAAACAGATATGATATTTGAGAAAAATTACTCAACCATCTGAATTTTTTCTGTCATGGAAATATAAATGTGTACACGATATTAACAACTGTATTCAATATAACGCATATTCTTTCAATAACTATTATTCATTTTATTTTAATTTATGTATCATCAGTTTAACAATAACGTGTAAACATTGAACATGCCATGTAAATATAAAGATTTAATGAGAACAATAAGCTGCTACATCCCCATCCATCCATTATCCATCCTGTTATATCCTAACACAGGGTCACGGGGGTCTGTTGGAGCCAATCCCAGCCAGCACGCAAGGCAGGAACAAACCCTGGGCAGGGCGCCAGCCCACCGCAGGGCACACACACACACACACACACACCAAGCACACACACACACCAAGCACACACTAGGGACAATTTACGATCACTAATGCACTTAACCTGCATGTCTTTGGACTGTGGGAGGAAACCCACGCAGACACGGGGAGAACATGCAAACTCCACGCAGGGAGCACCCAGGAAGTGAACCCACGTCTCCCCATCGTGTTCTTGGTAATACATTTAATTTTAAGATTTTTTTTTTATTTCCACCATCATTATCATAATTAAATATTAGCTAAATGCAGTTTTACCTATAGAAATTTATTGCAACAAATATATAAAACACTTTTTCTAAGATTTTAGTTGACTATAACTCTTTTTACTTTACTTTACTTTACTGAGGAAATGCATATGTTTTTGACCTCCCTGAGTGCAAACATATCATCTATACTAATAAAAGGCAAAGCTCTCACTCACTGACTGACTGACTGACTGACTGACTGACTCATCACTAATTCTCCAACTTCCCGTGTAGGTAGAAGGCTGAAATTTGGCAGACTCATTCCTTACAGCTTACTTACAAAAGTTAAGCAGGTTTCATTTTGAAATTCTACGCATAACGGTCATAATTGAATCCTACTTACGCACATATATACGTCCATAGCCTGCAGCTCAGTCGCTGTGTGAGGTGCCGTTGTGTCCTCCATCACCACACCTCCCACGTAGTTGGCTGCCTGCCCATATAAGGCCGTCCGTCGCTCCGGTCTCTTCATTCCCTTCTTTGTTTCGCCACAGTATTCACATCTCCCTGCTGATAACTGCAACCTTTTTATTTAATCAACGGCTTCTCCACTGTTTTATTGTTCGTTTATTACGATGTGAAGTTATCGATGAAGGCGGTTGTATGCTTACAATGCTTGACAGATGCCGAATGTCACTTCAACACAAGTCCTGCAAATACTAACATAATTGAAAAAACCATGAAACTCAAACCGATTAAGACAGCAGCAATCCAAGCTATGAGAAAACAGTAAAAAGAAGGCGTGTCAGACGTCATAGTACATTTTCTGATGCAGCTAGATGGAAACAACTTTGTGACGCTGCCGCCAAACACTCGCAGAAAAATCCACAAGTTCATAGAGACGCTGTCGCTAAATACTCGCAGAAAAATCAACAAGTTAATAGACATGCTGCCGCCAAACACTCGTAGGCAAATCCACAAGTTCATAGAGACACCGTTGCTAAATACTCGCAGGCAATTCCACAACTTAATACCAGGAATGCCTGTTAAACATCTTAGATTCACGAGTACCGATTTGGGTAGTGAACACTTCGATGAATGAAACCAGTTATCTTTACAACGGTTGACAAACACGGAATGCAACTTGAACACAACACGTCCTCCAAATACGAACCTGATTGAAAGAAATAATGATAATCAAATCCTTGATGACAGCAACACTCATAACAGTCACAAAACAATTACATTGACAATCATGTTACAGTACGTTATTTTTAAAATGTTTCCTTTTCTTTTTCATAACTTCTTTAACACACTACTTCTCCGCTGCGAAGCGCAGGTATTTTGCTAGTCTACTCTATATATATCAAATCCTAAGCCTAAAATTGCAACGATTTTGTGCAATGTTTTTATGTGACTTTTTTGTCATGTTTTAAATCAGGCTTATTTTAAAACCTACATATATATGTTTCATATCATTTTTTTCAGAACTTTAATGTGATGTTGTTAGATTTTCAGATTCTTATTCCGTTTTTGAATTATGAACTAAAATATCAGGAAAGTTGTTTGTATTTAGGTGATTTTGTTAGCTGAAGGTCGAGTTACGATGACCCATTGCATACCACTTTAGTTTTCACGTGATTTTTCCTGTTATTTAAATGAGTCTTTTTTTTTTTTTTTAATTTTTATCTAATAAGATATCTAATACTCATCAAGCATAGTGGACCTCAGTTTAATGGGAATACTCCAACCGGTAAAAGAGTAAATATTTTATTCTCAGTTCATGATTTTTACTCTGTTAAATTATAATTCATTTTTCTTTTACATATTTATAGAATTTTGTGATTTTGGCCACAAGTGGGGCAGGCCTACCAGGCCACAACTGGGAGTTGGGCAGCGAAGTTTTAATATAAAGGTTAATTATAAATAGAGATAAATGATTGCGTATTGATATTATCAATTAGTTATGATGAGAAACAGAGATATTATATTCGAGAAATATTGCACAACTGGAAGTGGTTCTGAGAACCTTTTCTTCTATCTCAATCAATCAATCAAAATCTTTATTGTCATTGTAGCAATGAGACATTTTACAATGAAATTTTTAGGTGCAATTTTCCAGAGCAGAAAAAATATAATAAAAATAAAAACAAAACACAATTACTCAAGTTACAACTAAAATAAGGGAATAAAGTAAGTATCCAAAATTGTCCATAACAGCAGAACAATGTTTTCCACTCATACATACTGTGGAGGACTGCCGGCTTCTTATTCCGGTCCTCACTCCCAGGCCGCCAGGAGGAGCTCTCCCGACAGCAGGATCGTGCCCCGAGTTCCAGCAGGGCATCATGGACCTTGTAGTGTTTATACACAGCCCTGCTGGATACCTTGGGGGCCGCTGGGAGTCGCTGTAAGGGGGCTCGTGGGCTCATATGCACCCTATAACCCGGGAGAACGTCACGGTCACGTGACAGGAAGAAACGACGTGCTCCCGGGTTGAAGAAAAGGACTGTTTACCCTGACCCGGAAGGAATAAGGAACTCTGGACTGATTGGGCAGGAACACCTCCGGGTCAGGGTGTATAAAAGGACTATAGGAAAACCCAGACGGTGAGCTGAGCTGGGAGGTAGGAGGGCGAAGTGTCTGGGTGAGGAGGAGAGAATATTGTAGTGTATTGTTGCGATTTATGAGTGTGAAGGGTGCTTGGTGCACAGTAGGATTAAAAAATAAAAAGTCTTGGACTTGTATCCGGTGTCTGAAACCGTGCCTGAGGGTTCAAGGGAGCACTAGCGCCCCCTACTGTCACAATACATACATACATGCATACATTATATTGCACTTGTCCCTTATCTAATGTTAACTTGAAGGTGCACTCGGTCAGATTGACCACTTAGCAGCATTCAGCATGGTGATGGCTGAAGGATAGAAACTGTTTCTCAGTCTATTTGTCTTAGACTTTATGGATCTGAAACATCTGTCTGAAGGCAGGTGTTCAAACAATGCATGTCCTGGGTGTGATGCGTCCTGAAGAATTTTCTTGGCATTCCAGAGACAACAAGAACTATGTGGTTCCTCTAGTGAGGGGAGAGGACAGCCGACTATCCGCTGGACGACCTTAGTAACCCTGTGGAGCTCTTTCTTCTGTGCTACTGTGCAGCTGGAGAACCACGCACAGAGACAGTAGACCAGGATACTATCTACTGTGCAGCGGTAAAAGGACACCAGCAGTTTCTCAGGGATGTTGTTCTTTCTGAGCACCCTCAGGAAGTAGAGTCTCGTTTGGATCTTCTTCACTACCTCAGCAGTGTATATTCCCTAGGTCAAGTCCTCCCTAATGGTGACTCCCAAGAAGCGGAAGTCTGAGACCCTCTCCACACAGTCCCCTTGATGATGAGTAACTGGATGTTGTCTGCCTTCTTCCTGAAGTCCATGATGAGCTCCTTGGTCTTGGATGTATTTAGGAGCAAGTTGTTATTCCTACACCACATTGTCAGCCGCTCCACTTTATCCCTGTAGGTGGACTCATCCCCCCCAGAGATGAGCCCTACTACCTTGGTATCATCAGTGAACTTAACAATGGTGTTACTGTAGTGGGAAGGAATGCAATCATGAGTGTAGAGGGTATAGAGCAGTATCTCAGCATACGAGAAAGTCGAAGGGAGCTCACTCCCGATTTTTTGACATCAAACTGCATTTTCCAAGTGTTTGCCCAGTGCTGAAGCTTGTCCAGGTCTTTCTGAATCGTCTGCCATTGCTCTAATTTTAGTATGGTCTGCAAATTTCACAAGCTTGAAATCAGTGCCATTAAGGTAAAACAGAAACAGACCCCTGACCCCTGGAAACCACTGATGACCTCCCTCCACGTGAATCATTCTCCTCACATCTCTGCTCTGCCGGCTAACCAACTTGAGATCCAGTTTGGCAGGCTCCCTCCGATGCCTACAGCTTCTACTTTCAGAATTCATCTTCAGTGTGGGAAGACTGAGGCGCTTTGAAAGTCAATTCTGCTTTTGTCAAACTATTGAAGTTGCCTGTTCAAAAAAAAATCTAAAAGATTGGTTTGGCAAGATGTCCCGCTCATACAAACGTACAGATTCAGCAGCCAAGCATGGGGTTGCCATTAACCATTGTGCCACTGCTCCGCCCTGCATGGTTTCGTATAGTTAGTTATTTATTTGCTTATTCTTTTTCTGGCCAACTTGGACACCAAAGCTCAGACGTTATCCATTTACATACAAGTGGACCCCCATGCGCTTCCACCTTTTCACCTCGCTGTAGTCTTTCTAGAAAGGACCCACATTTCAAAGCAATTATCTGCAGAGCAGGTTAAAAGTCAAGATTTCTTTTGGCTCCAAACAGCAGCGCAGAGAGATCTGCACTTTAGGATATCCTACCTTCTCTCTCCCTCGCGTCTGACAGGGATATAAAAGGGAAAGACTTGATATATATCTTGACAGTAATCTGTGGGTAGTAACACATCTGTTTCAGCGAGGTGTCATGCTCAGTTGGATTAATTGTGAAGGGAACACTTGAGTTTGTGTTATGCCACCGCCTTCAAGCTGCAAACCCTGTGCCTGCTTCAATTAGTCATTGTTGACAAGTTGACTGCATGACAAGTGATAGGCTGCATTTTAAAAACAAAAACTGCAAAGAACACACTGACACGACGGAAATGCCAGGGTCAGCAAAGCAGACGTATTTTTTTTTTTTCTCTTTCTGTACCTTAGAAATTTTCAAATTGCGAATAATAAAATCCATTGGACCGCTTTTTTTAATGAATTTGCTTCATTTCAGGATGGGATTGATTTTAAATATTTGTCTTATTATTTTTTTTTTCCTTTCTAAATACAAGCAGCTCCAGAAAATAAATATTCGTAGAGAACATTTGCTTGGGTATTAGAAATCAGAGAAGAATTACAAAGAGGGCAACTCCATGGAGGTGCCATACTTAGTGCAGACCCTCCCAGTAACTCAGGTTCAAATCCTGACCCGGTCAGTTTGTGGAGTTTGTAAGTTGTCCAATTTGGGTTTCCAATCGCATCACGAAGAAGGGCAGATTTGGCTTATTGGTGTAGCTGGCAACTCCAGACTGGAGAATATTGCCCTTCAATGAGCTGGCAGTAATCTAGGTCTGATTCAAGCCTTGGGCCCATATATAGGGATAAGATCATTTGTGCCAAAATTAAAAGTAAACTGTGGAAGAAACTGTACTGGCCTCCCCTGTTGGGTGTCCTGTTCTCTCTTTTACGTTGAGGGAAATAAGCAGAGGCAGAAGGAAGCGTCATTCAGTCTTCTTTATTTTCTATATCCTGCAGGGGTAACACTCTTAAACATGCTAGAAAATCATGCTTGCGAAAATTTCAGAAGAATAAAAGCGTTAATGAAATGATAATGAGGGAGAGAAGAACATCACACATTCGAGTAAGAAAAGAGATTATTTTAATAAGTAGTGACTTGTGAGGGTACTCGCTATTACAATAGTCACATGATTAGTATTGAATGTTATTATAGTCACTTACAACAGCATCAATATTTACAATAGAAAGTGTAACATGAACAGGTTAACAGAACGTATTGGATAAGAAGGGAAATGCAGGGCACACTGTCACACACGTGTGAGTAGGAGGCAGCTAAAGGGCTTGAGTAACTGTAATACCACATCAGACCAGAAGGGCGGCGGGGTGCACGGACTGTCTTTCTCAGTTCCTTGCAGACCCTTTCTGGGAAATCGTGCCAGGGATGATGTCACTTTCCAGTCTAGATAATGTCACTTCAGGTTCCGGTGCCCTGGATGACGTCACCCGTGATCATCAGAGGTGACTGTGTGCAGAGGGTGCAGACCTATAAACACCTGGGAGTGCAGCTGGATGATAAATTGGACTGGACTGCCAATACTGATGCTCTGTGTAAGAGAGGACAGAGCCGACTATACTTAGAAGGTTGGCGTCCTTCAACATCTGCAATAAGATGCTGCAGATGTTCTACCAGGCGGTTGTGGCGAGCGCCCTCTTCTACACGGTGGTGTGCTGGGGAGACAGCATAAAGAAGAGGGACGCCTCATGCCTGGACAAACTGATGAGGTAGGCAGGCTCTATTGTAGGCATGGAGCTGGACAGTTTGACATCTGTGGCAGAGCGACGGGCGCTGAGCAGGCTCCTGTCAATCATGGAGAATCCACTGCATCCACTGAACAGGATCATCTCCAGACAGAGGAGCAGCTTCAGCGACAGACTGCTGTCACCGTCCTGCTCCACTGACAGACTGAGGAGACCCCACACTATGTGACTCTTCAATTCCTCCCGGGGGGGTAAACGTTAACATTATACAAAGTTATTGTCTGTTTTTTACCTGCATTTTTATCACTCTTTAATTTAATATTGTTTTTTATCAGTATGGTGCTGCTGGATTATGTGAATTTCCCCTTGGGATTAATAAAGTATCTATCTATCTATCTATCTATCTATCTATCTATCTATCTATCTATTATATAGTGCCTTTTCTATCTATCTATCTATCTATCTATCTATCTATCTATCTATCATATAATGCCTTTCATATCTATCTATCTATCTATCTATCACTTCTGGGGCTGGTGCATTTGATGATGTCACTTCTGGTCCTGACAACATCGCTTCCTGTTCCGGCCCCTTTGATGACATCACTTCCTCTACGGGCCTTTAAAGCCACCATCTTGCCTCTAGTTAATCAGTTCTGTTTTGGACTCAGCCTTGTGATCAGCTCTGTTCTCATTAAAACCTTTTGCAGCCAGGGATATTATACGGGTGGCTGCCCCAAACCTTTATGATGTCTGGTGTCAATTATTATCGCAATACGTAAGTCAGTATGTATGAAGTGTGGCCGTCAGGTAATGTAGTATACCGATGTCTATAATAATTGTTGGAAAACGCAATTTGTTGCATAAATATTATTGTCAACGAAAATATTCCCCTGTGTGTTACCTGCAAGTACCTGAATGTTTAACGCTTTCAATGTAACTCTGGAAAATGTAGTTATGGGTAAAAACAGGGCCTGGCAAATTCACGTTTGTCACGTTTTATCACGTTTGGTGATAGACATACAATAAGCTAAACGAATGGGGAATTACCTACGCCGTAATATAAAGGGAATATCTTGTTTGGAGTTGTCAGTGTTATGGAATCCCTGTAGTTTTTCGGTCGTAATGTTTTTTGTTGTCTGGCAGTTTGCCGCTGCTCTTCAGAAATGTTGTGTGTGTGACTCGTTTTTTGTTCACTGTTTAGGTGCAAGACCTTCTGCTGCTGATTGTGGTATAGCGGGTCCAGTTTTAAATATATAATGGCCGTGCTTGAAGCTTAGTGAGGGGGCATGGTGGTTGAGTGGCTGAAGCAGTTCCTGGGGAATTCGTGGTGTGGCCGTTTCTTACATAAGTGCACAGGTGAAAAACCGTCCACATCTGTAATTGGTCCTGGGGCTGCTGATTGCTACAGCTGCCACATCCTCTTCATAAATAGAAACGCGAGGTGGTTTGGGGGAGGAAGAAAGAAGGAAGAGGAAAAAAGGAAAGAGAAAGAAAAATGGAGGTTGCAGGAAGAAAGGCAGGAAACAGTGCAGAGAAAGCTGGAGTGTGAGACAGAGAGAGAGTGAGTGAGCGAGCGAAGGCTCACAGGCAGGCAGCTGGACAGCGAGCCCTAGCAGGGGTGTTTGGCAAACACTAGGTGGGGCAGAAGGAAGCAATCGTTCCAGTTGAGTGACCGGAGAAAGAGGACGGCTGGCCACGTAAAGCCGAGATAGCAGCGGGAGTCGTTGAGTCTTGGGAAGGTGTGCCTCAGCGTGAGAGACCTGGCCGTTGAGGACCCCAAGTCTCAGTCCGGTAAGGGAGCCGTATGGAGCCAGGGAACGGAAGGCAACCGGACAGTAGAAAGGTCAGCTGCTGAGAAGGCGACTCTCCTGTTGTGGGGCTCAGACGGGAAAAGCAGGAGAGCCACCAGATAAAGGAAGACACCGGGCTTTGGTTTTTAAAGGAGTCTGCTTCCAGCCATTGTTTTAACCTCGTTGTTTTTAACAGACTTTTTTCTATTTATTGAATGTTTTAACCTCCAGAATTTCACCTCTGTTTTTATGGATTATTTATTGAAGGATTTTGAGAAACACTGCGCTATTTATTTGGATGCTGTTGTTTTGATGTTTGTTTGTAATAAAAGCACTTTGCACTTTTACACCATCCCCTTGCTATGTTGTGCATCACTGCCGTGATCATCGGTAACATTACCGACGGTGTCAGGTTCTGGACTCCCATGAGAATGATGGGAACATACAGTGAACCTGCATCGTCACACTGATCTTCGGATAATGTCACTCTGTGGTTTGTCATACATTCTCTTTCTTGTTCTAAGGCATCTTGCCTGTGATGGTTGGTCTGGCGTGATGTCAATGTTTCTGGTTCTGTGCGTTGGTGTGAGTATGTAGGCCGGCGAGACCGCTTCCATTAGTAATAGCTAGGCTGTGTGTGCCTTTTCATTTTATTTTGAGGTGAAGGAAAAAGGAGTTGTAAAATGGTAGAGTCATAATGCAGTTTCGGTCACATTTGGTCACAATTGGTCACATTGAAGAATTGAAGATAAGCCTAAGACCAAAACTCTGCCAAGAGCACAGATTCCTTACTATTGTTGTGGAGGGATATAGTAGTTGTGGCAAGTGAGCATGGATAGACACAAGCAAAATAATATAAGGATATCATCAAAACAATGAAAGGAAGTGTGTTACAAAGAGGAGTTCATGCTGCGTCCTTTTACATATTCCAAATTCAGATCTTAATCACCATTCATAACTTAAGCTCTAATACCATTGGTTACACCTGGTTGATAACAGGACATGGCAGAACAGAGATACCTTAAATGGTCTCTATCAGCCTGGTCCACTTGGCCGGATGGCCGCTTGTCAGTTTCGTTAACCAAAGATTTGTTCCTGACCTTAAGGTGTTAAAGTACGCTGGCCTCTTAAACGTCTGTGTGCCCATACAGTTTTGAGCTTATCCTTCACCGACCAGTCGACCACAAGTTCCTTGTTCCACTCTTATCGTGACTTGTCAGCCGCAGACAAGCCAAGCAGCCTACGTGTCAAAGCAAACACGCCTTGAAAGAAAAGCACATTTAACTTTATTTTCCTTTAATTATTGAAGCCTTGCTGTTAACTACAATAATAAAACACGCTTAGTCGCTTTTCTGTGGTGGGCTGGCGCCCCGTCCAGGGTTTGTTTCCTGCCTTGCGCCCTGTGTTGGCTGGGATTGGCTCCAGCAGACCCCCGTGACCCTGTAGTTAGGATATAGCGGGTTGGATAATGGATGGATGGCTGGATGGATAGTCCCTTTTCTTACTTAGTTCAAACTTCTTTGTTATAGCTTTTATAAGCTCAGAAGAGTAGAGACTCAGCATAAGCCCAGTAGGCAATGTAGATGTTTTTTCTTGTCTTGTCAGCACATCAACCTTACATGTCAGGGGCACACTGAACCAGGGTTCAAATTCAACTTCTCCAAATCCCAACTGACATGCAATACATGCACAAGTGTTGCATTTCATTTGGGCACGTGTCGTAATTAAAAAACTATCAATCAAATGATCGATTGCTTTTCACTAAATTACACAATTTTATTGTCAGTTTAAAATGAAATACAAGTACATATTGCATTTTAAAATTTGCCCATAGATTGCGTGTGATAACTTAATGTAACGAAGGTGTATTGCATTTCGCTTAGCCGCAGCTCTGTGTGTATCGCATTTCGATTTGAGATCACGCTTTAAAACTAAATGTAATCAAATCAGTGACAAAAGAGGCAAGGGCTGTCAACAGTTAAGGAAAGACTTGGAGCTGGAATGCCAAAGAAATTTCCAGAAAGTGTTGAATGAAGAGTCCAAATACCATTAGTTTTACTGAATTAGCACTCAATTTAGGCCTTATCTCTGACAGTAGTGTCTCGTTTAAAACTCACATTACAAAACTATCCAAATCATGTTTTCCATCTTCAAAATCTTGGGAGATTAAAATGTTTTCTAAATATGCAATATACTGAGAAATTAATTGATGCATGAATTTCTAGTAGGGTTGACTACTGCAATGCGTTATTCATGGATTGTTTGAATCGCTCTTTATGCAGCTTCTCAGTTCATGCAAAATGCTGCTGTAAGAATTATTACAAAAGCCAGAAAGTATGAAATCTTAACCCCAGTTCTCAAGTTCTTACACTGGCTTCCAGTGAAGTTTAGGGCTGATTTCAAAATCGACCTTTTAACTTATAAATCCTTAGTTAGCCGAGGCCCTGTTTAGTTACCTGAACTTATCATTACTGACAAACCAGAACACACATTGACATCTCAAGATGCCAGCCTGCTTAAAATTCCAAGGTTTAATAAAATAACAGTGGGAGGTCGAGCTTGTTAGTTACAGGGCCCCAAAACTGAAGAACGGTCTGCTTGCTAATATAAGAGATGCCCCTTCAGTGTTAGCTTTGAACTCCAGGTTGAAGGCTCACAACTTTAGTCTGGCCTACCCTGACTAGAGCTGCTGGTTAGTTGTGCATACTGCATCTATGTTTGTTCTTTTGAAAAGAAACATTTTGTGCAAAATATTTCGAAACCGTTACTAACCCTCCTCTAATCTCTTTCTCTTTCTCGTTCTCTTCTCTGCCTCTGGATGGGGCACTTGGTGAAACTGCTCAACTGCCACGCTGCTCTCCTGCATATGGAAAACTCATCTTGGATAAAGGAGTATCAGAATCATCGGAGAGAAAGATCCTCTCATCAGATTGGGTGGCCAGCACAGACTCCACTAAAGAAAACCCAGGAGTGGGTGAACAGCCAGGTGGCCGAGGTCTCCAGGACTGGGACTTTTTATTTTTGACTTTCTATTTTACAGCTTTTATCTCCACTGTTGTCAACTGGCCATAGTAAATAAATTAATTAATGGACAGATACTGTTGTTTTCCATTTATGCTTAATCAGTTTCTACCTTGTTCTCCTTGTGTGTTCACATATCTGCATTTATATGTGTACCAATTTTGTATGCAGTAATTAGTCTAATCTGCACTGGCATTCTATCTGAGAAATGTTCACAGCGCCCTGTGTCTTTGCGCTCAATGAAGAACATATGTCTTCTTCTTCTTTCACTGCTCCCGTTAGGGGTCGCCACAGCGGATCATCTTTTCCCATATCTTCCTGTCCTCTACATGTTGTTCTGTTACACCGATCATGTGCATGTCCTCTCTCACCACAGCCCTAAACCTTCTCTTAGGCCTTCCTCTGTTCCTCTCGCCTATCAGCTCTATCCTTAGCATCCTTTTCCCAATATACTCAGCATCTCTCCTCTGCACATGTCCAAGCCAACACAATCTCGCCTCTCTGACTTTGTCTCCCAACCGTCCAACTTGAACTGATCCTCTAATATACTCGTTCCTAATCCTATCCATCCTCATCACACTCAGTGCAAATCTTAGCATCTTTAACTAACATTGTGGGTTATTGAGTGTAGATGCCAAAGTTATCCATTTAAAAATAAATCTATGCAGTAAAGCTTGCAGAAAGTGAAAGGCTCTGAATACTTTCTGCATACTCTGGTCGAGTAAGGAAACACAACTATTTTCAATAAATTTTGGGGCATCAACCCAGGTGTCCCCTCTTACTTCAAACTGAAAATCCAATATAAAGTGCAAACCCTCAATAGCGAGGAGGCATTGAAAACAAACAGAAGGCAGTAGGGAGCTAAATGCGGGCTTCAAGTTTTAGTTCCTTTGGGAAGGTCAATCACGGTGGACCTCCATCCTGCGCCGTGCTCTGCTCACAGAGTGACGCCACCATTATATCGACCCCATGATTTATAAGTGTGAGACTGGAAGGGGAGGAGGAGTCATCTGCCCTCACTGGGTGTCTTCTCAGTGCTCTGGAGGGAATAGGAGAGGACATGATTAGCAACAGCGCCCCCTGAGGGTGATCCACAGATAGACACACATGCCTGACAATGCCTAGTTGAGGACATCATGCAATGTCACTTCCTGCATATTATGGCTCAGCAAGAGAAAGTAAAATATGAAATGGAACGGACCACACGTTGAAATGTAGTCAGAACAAAGAGCAACATCGATACTGAAAAGTTAGCCCGGTCTTTTAACAAGTCACCAGAATCGCCATCAAGAAATCATAGCAAAAAGGTTCTTAAACCATGAGACGAAAGGGAGAAGCAAAGTAAAAAGAATTGTTTTATATCTGCAAAACTTGGATAAGGAGGACATACATGAACATAGTGCCATCACACAACTGACATCACACGTTTGCGGACCCTCGGCTATCCTGGCAGAGCAACAGCTTGACAACCGGAGACTCCAGGAGTCACAGTTACAAAGTTAGATAAACTTTAACGACGATGCAGAAAGACATTGAGGACTTTGTGAAAAGCATTCTGAATCTACAAACAGATGCGAGAGTTGTGTCCTCCAATGTACACAAACCCAAAATAACAGGGAAAGTTCACAGGAGACGTCTGAAACACTTCAGAAACGAAACACTGTGGGGGGGGGGTTGATTTGTTTCGAACCTAGTTTTGTTAAGCTCGACTTGCTTGTTTGGAATGGTTATTTGATTTTAATAAAATCAATTAAAATGCTTAAAAAAAATATCACACTGTAGTCACATGACCAAACATGGCTGCAAATATGTAAAAAACAAAAACAAAATGGCAGGTGAAAATTAATAAAAGCTAAAAATAAAAAAAATAATCACAGAGCAATTCAATTACAAAGTTCTGCACACCTCAAACCCCCTGAATCCTGGCAGAATTTAATTGTTCTTTGCTTTTTCCACATTCCGAGGCTGCTGCCAACAAAGGAAAGTCCTGTCATTTACAACAATCACGTCGTATTCCTCTGAACAATGGAGTGGTGCCATAAATGTGCTTTCCAGCAGGTCTCTTACCCCGAGTTGGCCATAACACCACGACGCCGACGGACAAATAAGCCTCGGTTGGCCAGCATTGCTTTTATTGTCCATCTATTCATCTACAGTGTGGGATCTGCTCTGCCCAATTTAGAGTCTCAAGGGTCCGAGCCCATCCTGGCTGTGCCTTTATTGGCTCCTTCAGTACCTGCTGCTTGTTTTAATACACACAAAAAGGGACATTTGCTGCTTAAATAATAAATTGAATTTATTTTATTCCTCAGTAGTGTTGTTTTAGATTTGAAAGCAGTAGTGAAAAAGAACAAAAATAATGAAGAGGCAATCCCCACTCCATTTTTTTGTTTAAGTAGGCCACATGGTAATACACTCACCGTCACGGCATCAACAATGATTAATAGCAAAGCAGCCTTAGAGTAACAGAAAATCAGTTATTTGTTTTAATATTTGCCCAAAGACCAACCCTGGAGAGAAATGTGTCCTTTGTTATGACTGCTGGAAATGTTTTGGAAGGACAAATGAAAAAAATACGCCACATGTGGGTACATAATAAAGCCCAGTGAAGTTTATCTGTAGTTGGACCGGGGGCGGGTTTCATCAGGATTGTGAACCTGCAAATATGTCCGCTTGAAAAAAGCCTGAACCTCACCAAGCCCACCACACGCTCTCCAGTTTCATGGCAGTTTCACAGTGCCAGGTGGGCAGTATGGTGAAATGTCTTTAAACTTCTGATCCACTGTGTGACCCTCAGATAGTTGTGCCATGAAATGGTGAGCTCACATTTTGTCACAAGTGGACCTAATATTATTTGTTTAAACATTAAATACACATAGGGCGGCACGGTGGCACAGTGGTAGCGCTGCTGCCTCGCAGTTAGGAGACCTGGGTTCGCTTCCCAGATCCTCCCTGTGTGGAGTATGTTCTCCCCGTGTCTGCGTGGGTTTCCTCCGGACGCTCCGATTTCCTTCCAAAGACATGCAGGTTAGGTGGATTGTCAATTCTAAATTAGCCCTAGTGTGTGCTTGGTGTTTATGTGTGTCCTGCGATGGGTTGGCACCCTGCCTGGGATTGGATTCCTGTGTTGGCTGGGATTGGCTCCAGCAGACCCCTGTGTTCGGATTCAGTGGGTTGGTAAATGGATGGATGGATAAATACACATATATTTTAAAAAGAAGTCAAGTCATTCCAACATTAATGGTGTCATCCATATTTTTTTTTGTTTGTTTTTGCATGTCTAGTGTGAATGGTTTTTGTTAACACTAATTCAAATCCATTTAGGTCAGGTCAGGTCAGGTTGGGGAGCATGCACTGGTATAGTGCGTTGCCATATCCACCACATGACAAAACAGCTTGGTAAACCCCCAGGCAGATATGCTGTCCAGTCCCACGCTCCGGAAATGAATGACTATCTGCCATAGCCATGTGTTACATGGGCATCCCCCTGGCCTGGTCCAATCATTCAGGTTCTCAACAATGAGATTCCTATGATGCACTCTGGGAATTGCACCACATGGCCGTAGTGCCGTAACTGACGCTCCCTCACAATGCAGGTAATGTGCCTCATGCGGGACTCCATGAGCAACACAAAGTCAAAACAGCAGTACCTAAGGACTATCCGAAGAGACACAACACCGAGGGAGTCCAGTCTTCATCTCATGTCACTGGATAGCATCCATGTCTCACAACCTTATAGCAAAACAGGAAGCATCAAGACTCTAAAGACTTGGACCTTCGTCCTTTTGCAGAGATATGGGGAGTGCCACACACCCCTTTATCAGCGACCTCATGGCCCACCATGCTGTCCTAAAACATCTACTGACTTCATATGAAGAGTCACCAGATACAGTACAGGCCAAAAGTTTGGACACACCTCCTCATTCAATGTGTTTTCTTTATTTTCATGACCATTTACAGCACTCCATCACTCTCCTTCTTGGTCAAATAGCCCTTACACAGCTTGGAGGTGTGCTTGGGGTCATTGTCCTGTTGAAAAATAAATGATCGTCCAACTAACCTGACTTCTGCACAGCACAACTGCTGGTCCCAACCCCATTGATAAAGCAAGAAATTCCACTAAATAACCCTGATAAGGCACACCTGTGAAGTGAAAACCATTTCAGGTGACTACCTGTTGAAGCTCATCGAGAGAATGCCAAGAGTGTGCAAAGCAGTAATCAGAGCAAAGGGTGGCTATTTTGAAGAAACTAGAATATAAAACATGTTTTCAGTTATTTCACCTTTTTTTGTTAAGTACATAACTCCACATGTGTTCATTCATAGTTTTGATGCCTTCAGTCATGAAAATAAAGAAAACACATTGAATGAGGAGGTGTGTCCAAACTTTTGGCCTGTACTGTACATGTTATTAAAATCAACAGATTCCATGTCATAAACAGTATTTCAGATTTCTCACAATACTCAATCAATAATTTAAAGAGCTCTTTATATCATCCACTAAATGAATAGTAAAAAGTTCCCTTTATGGTTCTGCATGTTATGAAAATCATCTGATTCATTGCCTTATCTAATTCTATATACATGAAGATAATTTAAAAACTCTTTATATCACCTACTTCTTATACAGTTCCCTAAATATTGCTATTCACATTGTCAAACTCAGCCGATACAGTCATATAGCTCCCTTCATAATTCTGTACACATCACAAGACTTAATTAATCAATCATCAAAACTCCCTTTTATATCATCCAATTAATGACTATTATAAAGTTCCCTTCATATTTCCACACATCATTAAAATGAACCGTTCGGGTTAATGTAGCGCACTTCATAAGTCTCTGCAGAGCATCCACCCAATTAATCAAGAATATGAAGCACCCTTTATATTGCTACACAGATGATGGAAATCTTTAACTCTGTCTTACAGTATATAGTGCACTTCGTATTACTCTACACACTATAAAAGTGTCCAGTTCATGATTATAAACATAGCTTCATTCATATCATTGGGAGCAAATACAAAATATTTCACTCTGTTTGAAACACTCCGCCATTCAGGTTGCTCAACAAAGGATACAAAGTTCCTAACCAATGAAAATTTCATAAAAGTACCTTATTATTAATAGACATCCATACTGTGTATTCTGAAGCCTACATTTCATAAAAGTACCTTATTATTAATAGACATCCATACTATGTATTCTGAAGCCTACCTAATTTACACTATATTAGGGTTTCAGGGTGTGGCGTCCATGCCAGGAACTTTTGGTGCAAGGCAGCAATCAGTTCTGGATGGGGAACAACCGACACACCACAGAGAACCAAATGAAACAACACAAATGCTGCATCTGTGGGAATGTGGCAGGAAAATGGAGAACCCGGAGGAAAGCCAAGATGGACATGGGGAGACTTCACACAGACAACTGCCTGGCATGGTGTTGAAACCCAGGATGCTGCATCCATGAGGCAACAGCACAAATGACCCCATCGGCAGACCACCCCTTGAACTGCTATACACATTAATAAAATCCAAGCATGCAAGTAATGATTGTTAGATAGCCCCTTTAATATCAGTTTAATATAGCAATTTTTAGAATTCTCTGAACAGCACAGTTCATGAAAAATAAACAGCACCCTTTATATTGTGATACAAATTGCTTATAAGAATTCCCCTGGCTCAGCATTATATAGGCATCTTTAATCACATCAAATCAAGGTTTATATGACAGTTACTACTCAAGCCAATGGCAAATATATAATGTAACAAATTATATATAGATACACATATATCAATATGTGTGTCAACCTTGTGCATCAGAATGTCATCGTCCAAGTTCCTCTCGGGTATGAAGTTCCACCACTGGCCGAGAGGGGGTGCTGCTGCTAAACTATGTTGTCTTCTTTTTCCCACCAAAGTACCAAGAAACTGCCCAGTCAGGGCAACTGACTCCGCCCCTTCCAGTCTCTGGGCAATGAAAGCATGACTGCCGTGAAGGAGGAGTCACTTCATGACTAAACAGCCAGCAAGATGCAACCTGATAGAAACACACTGCCCGAAACCTAGGGAGGCAACCTTTGGTTATAATGTTGACATCCTCATGTGCTTCTTTATTTTGATTATTATTTAGAAGTAAATGGGGATGACCAGGATGGCACCTCAACATTTATTTTTGGAACAACTTGTTATTCTCACAGATGGCTACACATCATATTATATTATATTATATTACTAGACATTAAGCCCGTTACAATAACGGGCGCTAGAACAGTAGTGCATAAACATTAGTAGGAACAGTCTATATTAAATGGCAAGGGACCTTATATCTGGCTGTAATATGCGTCCCTGTATTGTGTGCCTTTAATTTTCTCTCTCAGTAATACTGGTTTGTATTTCCGTAAAATGCCTGTAATTTTGTCTGACAGTAATACAGTGGAACCTCGGGTCACGACCATAATTCGTTCCAAAACTCTGGTCGAAACCCGATTTGGTCGTGAACCGAAGTAATTTCCCCCATAGGATTGTATGTAAATACAATTAATCCGTACCAGACCGTATGAACTGTATGTAAATATATATTTTTTTAAGTTTTTAAGCACAAATATAGATAATTATACCATTGAATGCACAGCGTAATAGTAAACTAAATGTAAAAACATTGAATAACAATGTGAAAACCTTGAATAACAGAAAAAACTAACACTGCAAGAGTTCACGGTATAGCGCTACGAGCTGCTCGCTAAAAACACTTTTTTTTAATGAGTTTTAAGCACAGGGAAAAAAATGAACATTTGAAAAATCCGTAATTTAATAAACAACCAAGAAAAGTAACATTGCAACAATGCATGCACGCGCCTGTGTGTGTGTGTGTGTGTGTGTGTGTCTCTCTCTCTCTCTCTCATGTGTGTGTGTGTGTGTGTGTCTCTCTCTCTCTCATGTGCGCGCCTGTGTGTATCTCTTTCGCACGCCTGTGTCTGTGTGTGTGTCTGTCTGTGTGTCTGTGTGTGTCTGTGTCTCTTTCTCGTGCACGCACCTGTGTGTGTGTGTGTCTCTCTCTCTCTCTCTCTCTCTCTCTCTCTCTCTCTCTCTCGTGTCTGTCTGTGTGTCTGTTTCTCTTTCTCGTGCACGCGCCTGTGTGTGTGTGTGTCTCTCTCTCTCTCTTTTTCTCTGCACAGGGAGAGACTGAATACTTGCGGCCCCGCGCATGCGCACTTCACCAGAAGACAAACACACGGACACCTGGATGCACACAGCGGTTTTATTAAAGAGGATATACTGTATTATAACCCTTCAACCCAGCACAGGATTGAGCAGGCTTGGAAAATGGTATGGTATGGCAAGGCATGGCATATTGTACTCATAGCTCTTTAGTATTAGTACACACATTACTAAAATGGACTATTTCAGTCTAATAAAACAACCTTCATAAATCACTCTTCTTCTTTCTGTGCTTCCGTTAGGGGTTGCCACAGCGGATCATCTTCTTCCATATCTTTCTGTCCTCTGCATCTTGTTCTGTTACACCCATCACCTGCATGTCCTCTCTCACCACATCCATAAACCTTCTCTTAGGCCTTCCTCTTTTCCTCTTCCCTGGCAGCTCTGTCCTTAGCATCCTTCTCCCAATATACCCAGCATCTCTCCTCTGCACATGTCCAAACCAACGCAATCTCGCCTCTCTGACTTTGACTCCCAACCGTCCAACTTGAGCTGACCCTCTAATGTCCACATTTCTAATCCTATCCATCCTCATCTCACCCAATGCAAATCTTAGCATCTTTAACTCTGCCACCTCCAGCTCTGTCTCCTGCTTTCTGGTCAGTGCCACCGTCTCCAGCCCATATAACATAGCTGGTCTCACTACCGTCCTGTAGACCTTCCCTTTCACTCTTGCTGATATCCATCTGTCACAAATCACACCTGACACTCTTCTCCACCCATTCCACCTTGCCTGCACTCTCTTCGTCACTTCTCTTCCACAATCCCCATTACTCTGTACTGTTGATCCCAAGTATTTAAACTCATCCACCTTCACCAAATCTATTCCTTCATCCTCACCATTCCACTGACCTCCCTCTCATTTACACACATGTATTCTGTCTTGTTCCTACTGACCTTCATTCCTCTCCTCTCTGGAGCATATCTCCACCTCTCCAGGGTCTCCTCAACCTGCTCCCTAGTATCGTTACAGATCACAATGTCATCAGCAAACATCATAGTCCACGGGAACTCCTATCTGATCTAATCTGTCAGCCTGTCCATCACCATTGCAAATAAGAAAGTGCTCAGAGCCGATCCCTGATGTAACCCCGCCTCCATCACTCCTACCGCAGACCTCACCACGGTCACACTTACCTTGTACATACAACTCTTACATACTTCTCTGCCACTCCCGACTTCCTCATACAATACCACAACTCCTCTCGAGGCACCCTGTCATATTCTTTCTCCAGATCCACAAAGACGCAATGCAACTCCTTCTGGCCTTCTCTATACTTCTCCATCAACACCTTCAGAGCAAGCTTCATACCTCTCCAGAAATCATATTTTTCAGTTAATGAATAATAAACAGGGCTCTTCATATTGCTATACAAACAGGTTACAGTATAAGAAATCCCTTGACAAAACATTATAAAGTAACCTATTTTAACACAGAAACATCACTATATTATATTTTATTATATTATATTTCTCTGACACCCTACACAACCCTGGTTTGGTTTAAGCGGGTTAGAAAATGACATGCCATATTATAATATATGTTATTTTTTTTTTTTATTAAGCAGGCTTGGAAAATGGGATGGTATGCTATGGTATTCTGCAAGTATAACTCCTTTATTATTAGTACACATATTACAAATTGATGGACAGCATCATTGCTGGAAAGGTGTACTGCCATGACTGACTGACACATAACTAATATCAACTAATTCAGCCTAACAAAGCCAGCTTCATAATTCTCTACACATCATTACAGTTTTCAGTTAAACGAATAATAAGCGAGACCCTCGCTACTGCCTCACGCACAGGTTATAACAAATCCCCTGACTTAGTCTCGTATAGTGGCCTTTATATCGCTCTAGTCAGCAAAAATATTCAATTAATGAGTATACCTCAAATCATATTGCTATGTGCAATATAAAATCACTTGACTCCAGCATGTTGTTCACTTCATATTGCTTTTCAGGGTACACAAATTTCTCATTTATTACAGTTGTACAGCTCTCTTAAAACTGCATTATTAAAATCAACTGATTCAGCATAATTTAGCACTTTTCATTATTTTCTACACTGTGCAAGTCTCAGCTAATCAATAACGTATGGCTTGCTTAATATTGCGGCACACATTATGAAAATCAATTGATCACGTTCTGTAGCGTGCCCTTCATGATGGGCCACACAGCTCGAGTCACAGTTACTCGGTATTATATAGCGGATGTCATGCGCCTTTCACAACACACAGATCATCTGTCTTAGATCCCACTACTCTTATCATAATCATATATAGCACCTTTCATATTGCACTACAATGTCTAAAGCCTCCCAGTTAATCAATTTTATGAAGTTTCTCTTATTTTCCTCCAAATATTATAGAAACCATTTGCTTTGTATGCCAGCTGCCACACCACAAGCACCTCAGAACATGCCATCATCCTGAAGCTAAGCCTGTTCAGGCCTAGCGAGTACTTGGATAAGAGACCATCTAGGAAAATGCTTGGGTTACTACTGGAACAGATGTTGATGAGACCAGCGGGGGGTGCCTGCCCTGTGATCTGACTGTGGATCCCAATGTTTCGGTGCAGAGATGGGGACAAAGGTCCTGACTCTCTGTGGTCATTAAAGATCCCTGGGTATCCTGTGTAAAGAGCAGGGTTGGACACTGATGTTCAAGCTAAATGACCTTCTATGGCCTGGTCAGTCTAGACCCCCTTACTCATCCCCTCTCTCTAATTGGCTCTCTCACCATGTCACTCTCATGTGTGGTGAGAGTACAGGCGTAAAAATGGCTGACGTCACATCATCCAGGTGGGTGCTGCACATTAATGTTGCTTGAAGCAACTCCCCGCTCACTATGACAAAGCAGTTTGAATAGTGAGAAAACACCCGATATAAATGTGCAGAATTAATTATGATTATTACGTATTGTGCCCTTTGTGACTGTCCGCACAGTGCAAGCTCCTGCTAATCAATGGTAAACTTCACCGTTTATATTGCTACACACGATGTACAAATCTCTTGTCTTAACATGACCTCGATACAGTAATACAGATCATCAAACCTTTTAAAAAAAAAAAAAAAACTTTCAAGGAATGAACTCGCGATTAGACAGTGTGTCCCCCCTATTGTTCCAAAAAGGAGAGAAACTCAATTCAACATTCTGGTTGATTTTGAGACTTCTCTCATTGCACTAAGTATCATAGTTCACTTGTGGTACTGATTTATTTGCGCGAATCCGAGAGAGATGCAGCAGGTCGAAGGGAGTGGGTGGTGCCCTCCTCACTCACGTGCCACCCTTGGGGCGTATCTTACATCCACTTAACTAGCGAACGAGAGAACTACTTAACGGATTTAGATTGGGTTGTTTTTCTAGAATTTGCTTGAACATGCCGGTTGATTTTGTGACTTCTCTTATCGTGCTAAGAATCATAGTTCGCTTGCAGGAGTGATATATTCGCGCTTATCTGAGAAAGAGAGAGGCTGTGGGCCGAGGGGAGGGGAAAGCATGATGTCAGGAGTGTGGAGCCGGTTCTACTTCGCTTAGCTAGCGATACTTTTTTGTTTATTGATTTTAAAAGTTTGACCTGTTTCACTACTACGTGGGGGACGGCTAGTATATTACAAGTTGGCGGAAAAGGCTAAAAAAAAAAAAAAAGTGTGGTAGGAAAACGAGACTAGTCCTGTTGAAACCGGTCAAGTCTGATTCAGTATGATAATACTTCCGGTTAAGTTGAACTCTGGGAGGAAAATGACAGGCACTGGTAGAACAAGTTCTGGAAGTGACATCATGGGAGTAGGTACGTCAATCATTCTGTCTGCAGAGGGCAAAGAAGAAGAGATACCTTTACTATTTAACACCCTTGGATAGCCAGGGGTAGTATTGTTCTTATCTAAGCCCTTAAGGTGTTCCCCAAGCACACACGTATGACAATAGATAGATAGATAGATAGATGTGAAAGGCACTATATGATAGATAGAGATAAATGGATAGATAGATGTGAAAGGCACTATATAATAGATAGATAGATAGATAGATAGATAGATAGATAGATAGATAGAGATAAATGGATAGATAGATGTGAAAGGCACTATATGATAGATAGAGATAGATGTGAAAGGCACTATATAATAGATAGATAGATCGATCTTTTTCTAGACTGAATACTTTACTCCTAATTAGCTTAGCCATCAATATTTTTTGATAAGATGTGGACCTGCTTAAAGCTACATCCCAGTTAGATAAAAGGTCGCAAACAACAAAGGACAGTTCATTAAAACAGAGCTGAGGTCAGGAGCAAAGTCAGCAGTCTGTTCAGAAATGACTACGCTGACCTTTTATGGATTCATAGTCTCTTGCAGCTTTTTATTTTCTTGGCAAAAAGCTTTGCAACCTTGTGTGTGTGTGTGTGTGTGTGTGTTTTGGGGGGGGGAATTACAAGAAAGGATGAATTTAAAAGGAACCCAATGCACACTTACACTGCAGTATTATTTTTATTCTGTATTTCATGGTGCTGTGCTTAGATTCCTACATCAGTCTTCACATACAGCAGATTTCTAGTACAACTAAACCAACTGCCCCCATAGCCATTGTAACAATATATTATACATACAGGGTATATATTATATATACACACATATATATATACACAATAACCTTTATATTAAGAATTTGTGCTGACCCTGCAAAGGGAAATACGAGGCTGGCTTTTCAGAGGAGCCGTGTCTATTACAGTTTGAACCATATTTAAATGCAGATGAAGAGTAATGCATGGGTGGGCATGTAAACCAGATGTATCCCATGTTGGGAGGGTCTTTCATGATGATGATTTTCCTGTACACCTAGCGAGTGTAGTCACCCAACAGTTTGATGGGCAGGTCTGAACTGAAGTGAGGATTTCTCCATACCACCTAAATGTTTCCAGAGATTGTACGGCTTGTTAATGTTTTCACTCTGCCATGTCAGATCTTTCTTGGATTGTACGTTTTTTCCCTTCCAAGGATGTCATCTAAAATGACTTTTAGCCTGAAACTTATCAGTAATTCTCAGCCCTTCTCATTTGTTTGTCTTCAGTTCTCTTTTAATTATATAATTAAGTCAGATAGTTCACAGTGAACACACATACAGTACATAAGGTGTGTGTGGAAACAAGTTAGACAGAGAACCTCTGGCTCCTTTGTCATTTTCATCACTTTTTTCCATTAAGGGGACATTAAGAAAAAGTGAATTGTAACGGTGCTACTGGGGCTTGAGCCTGCAAATCCCAGCAGTCCCTGCAGTGGCTCTGATTGGTCTTCTGCTGAGGGTACTGGGACTGGCCAGTGCTGCATTTAAAAGGAGGCAGGTGAGACCAAGAAAAACTTGGTGTGTGTCTGAAGTTCTTGTCTGATAGCTGTGCTTTCTCATTTTTGTCCTGGATCGTTTCTTGGTCAGGGTCTGGATTGTCTGCCTGTCACATGACGACTGTATGTATGTGAATTTATGGCCATCCTATGAAGAAAGGAGCGCTCCTGAACCGGTCCACCCGCCTTCAACGTGCGGATCTCTGGACTATTTACCTTCATCTTTACATTACATCTGTTGCCATTTTTTTCTTGGACTTTACTGTATGTGGTTTTTGTTTGTGGTTTGTATTTAATGTATAATCGCTGTAAGGGGAACTGGGGCGGGATTGTTGTTTTCATTTATTATTAATACATTCTTTATTTGCCGTTTTATTACCGGTGGCTTTTTGTCTCTGCTTGTGAGTGTGTGAGGGTCGGACCAAGGCTGGAATCTCTACTAAAAAAATAAATAAATCACCATCTCTTCGACGGTGTGAATCTTAGCGGCACTGGACCGCTACAAGAGGTTTAAGACTAAAATAAGCCATTAAGGATGGGCGGTCTTAACAAGTGTCACACACGTGCACATGGGAGACAGCTAGAGGGACCAATCAAAGGTAATTTCATGCCAGGCCAGGGGGTGGCAGGGTGCACTAATCTTTCCTATGATATCCCTGCAGATCCATCGATCCATTATCCAACCCGCTGTATCCTAAGTACAGGGTCACGGGGGTCTGCTAGAGCCAATCCCAGCCAACACAGGGCGCAAGGCAGGAAACAAACCCCGGGCAGGGCGCCAGCCCACCGCAGTCCCTGCACATCAAACAAGGGAAATTCTACCGGGGTCTGATGACGTCACTTCTGGTTCTGCCCAAAGGTTGACGTCACTTCCGCCGACCTACATTAAAAACAAGACAACCTCCCCTTGTATTTCTGTTTTTCACTCAAACCTGTTCACAACTTTCAATTTATTTGCCCTTTTTGAGGGCAAATAAAGGTGGCTGCCCCAAACCTTGTCAAGGCTGATTATTTTCACACAAGCAAAATGGAACCTAAAAATGTTGATTGAGCAACATGTGCTTGAACTGCAAGAACTGACTTCTCATTTTTTTTTTTAAATGTGTTGGAACAGAAACCTACAGCCACTACGGCCCACCAGTGCCAACTTTGCAGAATCCCTGATCTACATAAGCAAAAAACCCGTTATTTCCTTGGGCATTCTAATACTTGTAGCCAGCGTGGGAATGACAGTTCCAAAACCAGAAGTAGTTCTGGGGCAGCAACTGGGCCGTCCCTTTTATTGTCTGAGAAAAAAGCAAAACAAGCAAGAACAGAAAAGACACTCATTGGCATATGTCTCATATGCGGAAAAACTCAAGAAAATAAATTCCTGAATGACTTTACTTGCTGCTAGCGTAGCTCCACCTGGCGGGTTGCTCCAGCCAGTAATGATGCCTCCTTTTGGGCGTTGTCCAGGGTTTGATGGTAGCAGGACCAGAAGGGGTGGAGTCAAATACCCTCACTGGGCGGTGGCTTCTTGGTACTGTGGACAAAGAAGGAGATGAGAATGTTAGCAGCAGCGCCCCCTCTCATCTTAGTGGGTTACTGAATACCTGGACTGAACCTGTGAAGAGGTCCTCCAGCCCATATGCACAACACTCCAATACAAAAAATACTCAGATATAGGGATGGATATTTGAGGAGTAAACCGCAAGACAATAATTATATTTTTATATTATGTACATAAAGAACCATCAACAAAAAATTTAATCAAATTAATAGTATATTGAACAATTATTATAAAAGTAAAGTTGAATAAATCGGACTCTGCAGCTGTATGAATAAAAAAGTATCATTTATGGTTAGTGGAAACAGCCCAAAATTTTTGTACCTAATACTTGTATGTAAAATTTGGTTGACCTAAGTGAAAGTGTACTCAAGTTATCATGTTTACACACACACAGAGACAGACAGATTCAGGGAGGTCTAAAACATCGAGATTCATCAAAATCTCGAATTCGAATTTTTGGACGATTACAATACTTTCCCCACACTTTGTATACGAGAAAGTAAAAAAGAGCTCCCATGCTGCAATGGGGTCAAATTGAAGGGCTCCCTGAAAGTGGGCACATCACCCTGGGTCACTCTGCCCAATGATCTACAATACTGCAATGCTGATGGGGCGACCAGAAAACCAAAAGGATAATGGAATTGTAACAGGGATGGAAAATAAAGCAACAGAACGGTCCATAGTCACATCCCACAGTGTAGGTCACATTAAAATCTCCCCATTCATGCAATTATAATCACACCTTACCACTTCAGGGTTGCACACTCTTAAAGCTAAAGGGTGCCAGAGCAGTTCTTCAGAGTGATGCCACAGAGCAGGGGTGGGCAATGTCGGTCCTGGAGGGCCGTAGTGGCTGCAGGTTTTCATTCCAACCCCATGGCTCAATTGGAAGCCAATCCTTGCCAGTCTCAGACCTTATTTAATGTTATGCCTTGTTAGTCTGCAGTCTTAGGTCCTTATAGAACAGATTGTTTTCCTTCCCAAGGAAATCATCCAAATGGTTTAAAGCCTAAAATGGATCATTTTCAGTCTGTCAAATTTTTCTCTTAAGTGTTTTATTAAACCAGATAGTGCATGATGAGTCCACACGGGTGTAAATGGAAATGAGTCAAGTGGAGAACTGCTGGCTTGTCATTTGGATCTAATTGCTAATAACGAGCCATTAAAACAGTGAATGCAGCTGTTTAGAGGTAGGAAACCTTATCAAGTGAGACCACTAAAATGAAGCATCAGAATGGCACTTGAGCAGTTGGTGCTTCAACACCAATGGCTGACCTCTCATGAAGCTGTTGGGTTGGAACAAAAACCTGCAGTCACTGCAGCCCTCCAGGACCGACAGTGCCTACCTCTGCTATAGAAGAACCATTTTTGGTTCCCAAACAACTCCTCCACATGAAGGTTCCAGAAAGAACCTTTATTGAGATCTAGAACAGGATTCCTACAGTAAATCACCATGAGCAGATGGCCACAGATTAGTCAATGGCTCATGATTTTTTATATAACACAGGTTTTTCATCATCTGTCAGTGTTCTGCTAGGTCGCCCACCATATGTCCAAGATTTCAGCTTTGTTCTGCACAAGCTTTGTCGGACTGAATGGCCTGTTCAATTCTATATTGTATCAATGTTCTAAAGTCTTTCAAAGCACAAAGGCCCAACATCACATGCAAAGGACGTATCCCAGAATGAAATATTGCTTGGATGAGCAACGGGCCTACGAGGAACCACATAAAACAATAGAGTACCATTAACCCTTTCAGCCCTGACACCCTATAATTAGTACATATATATTGTCACGCTTGGGTCAAAGATTTGCACAGAAACACAGGAGATTATGGAGACAGGGACTTTATTCAAACACTTCAAACGAACATATGTCTCTTTCAAAAGTTAAAATGTGCTCCTTGTCAAGACAGAGGTGATAGTTCCGGTCTGTCAATTAAAAGAATGCAAAAAATATCTTCCTCTTCATTGCAGTGCGCGTCAGCAGCGGGACCCCCAGCAGGAGCAGTGGATGTCTGGAGGAGGAGGAGAGAGAGAGAGAGAGAGAGAGAGAGAGAGAGAGAGAGAGAGAGAG
>JANRMT010062861.1:17756801-17767601 GCA_026402145.1 Polypterus bichir lapradei | reverse complement strand
AGAGAGAGAGAGAGAGAGAGAGAGAGAGAGAGAGAGAGAGAGAGAGACAAGCAATCAGCCAAAAAGGACAGCTGCTGTTCAGGCTTTTAGGTATGTGAAGCACCGCGCGAGAAGCATATCACGCGACAGAGCAGCCACACCAGTCCAGCAAGTAAGGAGCAAAGAGGAGGTAGACTTTTTATTTCCATTATATAATAATACATTTTATTGATATAGCGCCTTTCCCATGCTGAAGGTGCTTCACAGAGTCTTATAAAAAAAAAACCAGCAGGGTATATGTAATATTGGATACAAATGTTCTCTTGAATAGAACAATGAAACAGATAACAAAGAATTAAATAGAATAAAGGACAATAAACCAGAGTAAAATACTAAAAGAAAAACCTAACAAATAACCTAATTTGTGATATAATAGACACACAAATTATCCTGATCACCTGGACAGAGAGGTAAACTGAAAGAAAGGGCAGAATGTTAAGTTAAGTTAAAAGCCTTCCTAAATAGATGTGTTTTAAGTTATTTTTTAAAAGAATGAATATAGTCAGCTGATCTCATTAATTTCGGGATGTCATTCCAAAGTCTGGGTGCTATGGAGCTGAAGGCCCTGCTGTCACCCATAGAGTGCAGGTTAGTGTGAGGCACAACAAGATTACCAGAATCAAAGGACCTTAGTAGGTGAACAGGAGCAGAGTGATGGAGAAGGTCACTGATGTAGTCCGGTGTGAGGCCATTTAAAGCTTTGTAGGTTATTAATAGAATTTTATATTCAATCCTGTAAGACACAGGGAGCCAGTGAAGGCGAAGCAGGATGGGTGTGATGTGCTCACTGCTGCTGGTTCGAGTAAGGACTCTTGCAGGAGAGTTTTGAATGAACTGGAGCTGTGATATAAGATTAGAAGAGCCAACAGCGAGTTACAATAATCGGTGTGGGATGTGATAAAAGCAGGGACAGGTTTCTCAGCATTAGAATAGGAGAGGAAAGAGCGAACACGGGATATGTTATGGAGGTGAAAGTAAGAAAGTTTCTTAATGTGGTTTATGTGGGCGGAGTAAGAAAGGAAGGAATCAAAAATGACACCAAGTTCAGAAGCAAGGCATCAGAAGAAGGTCTGATGAGATCACCGTCAAGAGTGACTGAAAAGGAACTCATTTTCTTAAGTAGCGTTTAAGAGGGGGTTTTGGAAGAGCGTCCGTGTTTTCTAGGGGTGCGTTCTGCCCCCCTACTCACAATATATGCAGCTGTTTTTGTAAAGCACAGGTATGTTTTGCGGCTACTGGAACTGGACGTGCTACTATTAGCGCATACTAGAGAGACTGGCATACAGTTCATGAAACACTGAAGTGAAAATGGACGCTTCCAGACAGTGAGCACCACATAGTAAGTAGCTGAACTTTCAATTTTATTTAAGAAGTTTGAAGAATTTGTCAGCTAATGTATAATAATAATCATCATTTTTTTTTTTTTTTTGTTTTTTTCATTTTTGAGCTTCCTAGACACCCCAAAAAGTAGAATATCTCACAAAATACATTTTTCCCCATAAAAACGGAAAATCCAGGGCCGAAAGGGTTGAAGAAGCAGGATTATGAAGAGTGCGGGGGATGACTAGGCCTCTTTTAAAAGCCAGCATAAAGTTCCAAAAAAAAGAAAAATAAAATTAATTGCAACAAATTTGCTTTTAATTTGTGTATATCTATGAACTGCTGCAACAGGACAACGCTGCTCATTTCATTACACAGAATGCAAATCACACAGTTACATCAATAAGAATGGTGAGAAATGAATAATAATAATAATAATAATACACACCAGACAGCCTTCTGCACTGTGAAAGTATAAATGACCAGCAAGGTGAGAATAATAAAACACACGCGGCACATAGCAGGTGCCAAGTCCTGCTAACCTCAGGGCACAAGGTCATACTCATATAACACATACACAGAGCGCCGTATAGCACATATACGGCACAAGATGAATGTAGTGCACATGATAAATGATGGCTCGAAGCCCCTTGTTATTTCAGAATGGATTATCTGTATGTATGCATGAAATATCTCTCTCCATTGCTTGTCACACTTTCCCATTATTTTTACAATTTCCCTATAAAAATAGGTAGATTGACATGATGGATGCTACTTTTAAATATTTTAAATATTATTGATGTATAATTTCAGTGATAAGTACCATTTGTCAGCTGTAAAAGCAGAATTAATCAAATGCGGGGGACCAAAAAAAAAAAAAAAAAAAGTATTCAAATAAAATGGTGGGTTGGTCCTTTGGTGCGAGGCGCTGCGGTAACAACGGAAAAGGGGGCAAAACAAAGGAATGCATAAAACTGAATGTGTCCTTCATATTGGAGTGGCTTTTGATGTCCTCGCCGTCACATAATAAAGGCACTATCAGCGAATACCAGACTAGCATCTAGCATGCCTTCACAAGCTATGAGTTATTACCGTGGTCAATGGACCTCTTTTCTCCAGGATCCTTTTTGTGTAGGTGATAAATCTTACGGTCTTAAGGGAGCAGGGTCAGGTTTCTCCTTCTCAGCCCCATTATTTCTCTTCCATATTTGGAAACCTGCTGGATGGTGTTACGTTGCTTTTTTGTCCTGCATTTCCTTTCCAGCCTGAAGCCACCGTGTGTATGTAAAAAGATGTGCTGAACAATGAGGATTAAAAAAAGATTAAAAAGTACAAAAGTAGAACTTCATTTGCTTTTTCCCCATGTTCTTGATTGGTGATGCAGGAGTAAGGTTTTATTTTTAGTGAATAGTAATATTTAAAATAGAAAAAGAAAGAAAGAAAGAAAGAAAGAAAGAAAGAAAGAAAGAAAGAAAGAAAGAAAGAAAGAAAGAAAGGAAAGCCACCTTCATTTATATTTAGATGTAATGCTTTGATCCAAAGTGACATCCCGTGACAGTGAACGACAAGTCCCCTACTTGCCACAAGGATCAGTCCTGTCACCTTTTCTCTTCAGTCTGCACACCTAACAACTATAAATGGTCACATCACTTGCGGAAATTCTCAAGTGATTCTGCACTTATGGGGTGTACTGATAAGTCGACGAGACAGAGGAGACAAGTGACGGGGGAGAACTTTGAGAATCGTCAACAACTCAACGTCAGCAAAACTAAGGAACTACTTGTTGATTAAGAAGAGTTTAAGCAAAAAAAGGTTAAGAGGAGACCTGATTTAAGTGTTTAAAATCATGAAGGGAATTAGTCCAGTGGATCAAGGCCATTAATTTAAAATTTTAAGTTATATAGATTCAGAATGTCAGGTTATATAGCACCATGATATGTGGAGTACAAGTCCAAGGAGGTTCTGCTCAAACTTTATAACACACTGGTGAGGCCTCATCTGGAGTCCTGGGGGCAGTTTTGGCATCCAAAGAGGACATAGCAGCACTAGAGAAAGTCCAGAGAAGAGTGACAAGGCTGATTCAGGGCTACAGGGGATGAGTTATGAGGAAAGCAAAAAGAGCTGAGCCTTCATTTTAAGGAAAAGGAGATTAAGAGGAGACCTGACTGAAGTGTTTAAAATTACAAAGGGAATTAATCCAGTGGATCGAGACTGTGAGTTTAAAATGAGTTTATCAAGAACACGGGGACACAGTTGTTAAAGGTACATTTCAAATAAACATCATTTACACAGAGAACAGACCCCTGGAATAAGAGACCAAGTAGTGTGGTAGGCCATAGGACTTTACAGACCTTCATAACTTGACTTGATGTTATTTTGGATCAATTAGGTTGATAGGGTGGGCAGGGTTGCTTGTGCTGAGTGGCCTGTTCTTGTCCAAAGTTTTTCAGATGTTTCTAACCTAACAGCATGTCTTTGGACAGGAGTCCTCTGAGTGAGGTAACAGAAGGAGCACAGGGAGGTCATGCAACAAAACACAGAATGAGTCCTGTAGGGCCTCGCGCTGTGGCAGCAGCCTTAGCTCTTCAGTCACTCCTCCATACTCCCGAAAGAAATATCTTTAATATTCTGATTTATACATATTTTGCATATATTTTTCATCCCCTACGTGCACTCCCAAGGCTTTATTCACCACGTTTATTTTCATATCTGATATTTGTTTCTACGGTATGTTAATGAAATGCCGCATATGTTGCCCATTTATAAAATTAATGACTACCTAGTAGTTAAACAGCAAAGGTGCAGCACCACGGTTTGTCTTTTCTAATGTCAAATTATATTAAAATAGGTAGGATGCCAAAAGAGTAAACAGCCTGTGGAATATTGAAAATGCGAGTTATTAATATGCCCCTGTTGATTGTTCATTATAATGGCTGCTCAGTACTGAAAATTGCTCTGAGCCGATGGAAACAAGTTTGTCATTAGCCTTTTCATTTTTCTGAACTGCCAGTTACAGATGGATAAAGGTCAGGAGCCGTGATCGATTGCTTTTATGTTTGCTGATCATCTTTAAGAATCAAAGCCGCAGAGAAGAGGTTATGCAAACACGCAGATTGAGAGGATTCAACCCAGAAGTGAGATGTTTGTGTTGTCCACCTCAAAAGCAACAAAACAAACATTTGTGAAAAAAAGAAGAACAATCAAGTCAACTAATGAAGCACGACATTGCTTTATGAAAAGGAGAATTTCACTTTAATTTGTATTCCTCGCCTTGTCTTCATTGTGGACATGAAAACTGACACTGCTGTAGGTGCCGCACTTGAACTTCCTTGGCTCAAATCAAGGTTTGCCCCAAAAAGTCGGCACAAACAAGGTGTTCGCCAGAAAATAATGCCACTCTAGGTAACAGGTAGGAGCGGCTTGGGCTCCTGCATAAGGAATTGTTTTAACTGGCATTCTGTCACAGTAAGATCTGACAAAAATGGCACCACTTAACGCTTGGGATGCTTTCACATTTCCTGATACAGGGAGTGATGAACGTCAAGGTCATTAAATAAATGAATTAATAAGTAAAAATCAGGGGGTCTTTTGTCTCTCTCTTTGTAGCTGTTGGCACACATATTGAATACAGTGAGCATAAAAAGTACTCTTGGAGGGTTTTCACATTTTGTTCTTAAATTAATTTAGTGATAAGTCAAGCAAAATAACACCTTTTATTGGCTAACTAAAAAGATTACAATATGCAAGCTGTCAAGGCAACTCAGGCCCCTTATTCAGGCAAAATGTAAAAGAGAAACTGGAGTTCCCTGTGTTTATATACACACCAGGACCGATACAACATTGAAAAAAATTAATAAACCTCTTCAGGCTAAGATTCATTAAGCAAGAGAGGAGAACAATGTATGGTCAAGATCTTTGGATATGATAACTGTCCGACAATGTCTTTTGACGTTTCTGATGAGTTTTTCAATACAATGTGGGTCTGTAGACAGGTTGTCCATATCATTCTGAAATCTAACAACATGTCATGTCATGGGGAGTGCTCTGTAATCTTGGTATATCAGACACCCACTTATTGCCAGATTTTGCAGATTCTTTTCACGATGAGAGAAATAATGCTCAACATGAGGTGCACCCACCAATGGATGTCTCTGTTGGGATCCTTAGACTTTGCCTACTAATCCTGATGTTAAAGCCGTACAGATTAGTGATGGCAGAACAGACAGAAGAGAATACTTAATTAGAAGCGACATGCTTGCTGGATATTCACAGGGATCTCAGCAACTTGTTAATCTTGACACTGAATTATAGAGTTTAACAGCAAACTAGGACTCCATCCTAGAATTAAAAACAACAGACCTGACGTGAATTATCAGCCCGAGGACCCTCTAAATCCATCGAGATTATCAGCAACATATAATATCATGGAATTGGAGCGTTCAGATCATTACAGAATCCAAGGTGACTGGTTTGCACGCAGAAGTCTTTATTATTTCTAACTGAGAAGTCAAGCAAAATGACACCTTTTATTGGCTAACTAAAAAGCTTACAATATGCAAGCTGTTGATGGAACTCAGGCCCCTTCAGGTGAGATGTAATACAGAAACTGGAGTTTCCTGTGTTTATGTAGACACCAGGACAGATACAACATTGGAAAACCTTTAAGTGAGACATCTTAAATGTAAAAAAGTAATAAACTTCTTCAGGCTAAGATTTATTTAGCAAGAGAGAAGAACAATGTATGGTCAAGATCTTTGGATAACTGTCTGACAATGTCTTTTGACGTTTCTGATGTGTTTTTCATACAATGTGGGTCTGTAGACAGGTTGTCTGTGTCAGCCTGAGTCATATCTGGCCATAAGACTCATGTCTCTATTTACACTGTGTTGTAACGTGTTCAATGTTAGCATGAGTTTAAATTCCCATTCTTTTCTCTGTTGCTGTGTTCTGAAGTTGCCCATAAGCCCTGTGACTTTGAAGTTCCTCTCACAGTGTCCATGGCTGTTGAAGTGGGCTGCTACAGGAACATCTGTGCTGCCATCCTTGATGTGGCACCTGTGTGAATTCATTATCTGGCAGAGTGTTTGTCCAGTTTCTCCCACATAGAGTGCAGTATCAGGACATTTCAAATTAATTTTAAATTAGCTTAAAATGTTTTTGACACTTAATGATAGAAAAAGATTCTTGAATGTTGAAGTTAAATCAGATCTCTGCAAAGTGGCCAGAAATGAATTGCAAATGTAAAACACAAAATAATGGATTGGTGTAAGTATTCACCCCTTTATCGACATTGGGGCAGCCAACTGGTTGTAGACGTCATATCATAAAGTTCAATGGAGGTCACCTGTCTGGGTTTCAGTTGATTGTTGTTTAAATTCATCTGAATGTGGAAGGACCAACTTGTGGAGTCAGTAGGGTGGGCTAACCTACACTATGAAGACAAAAGAACATGCCAAGTAAATCCATGAAGAGCACAAATCAGGGATGGCCAGTGCATTTTCTACGTTGTGGTGTGCTGGGCCTGGTAACATCACTTCAAGAGAACCAGGGCCATTTTAGCTTTACCATACATACACACCATACCTGGAGACAGACATGGCGAGAACATGCACACTCTACACAGACAGTGACCAGGCTGAGATTCAAATCCCTCTGGATACTATGGGGGGAATATTGCAAAACTAAACATACACAGTAAGTCAATGCATTCTTCTATGCTGTGGTATGCTGGGCTTGTAGCGTCACTTCAAGAGAGGCCCACCGAATCAACAAACTGATTAAAAGGGCAGGCTCAGTTATGAGATACACTCTGGATCCCCTGGAAACTGTAGAGGAGGAGAGAATGAAGACAAAACTTAGTGCCATTATGAACAAAGCTGCACATCCTCTCACTGATGCACCAACACTGAGGACTTTCAGCCCATGAATCATTCAGCAGAAAAGCACCATGAAACACTGCAGGGGTCTTTTTATACCAAAGGTAATAAGCCTGCACAGTGCCTCATTGAGACTGCCAAGTCAGATGTTTTCTTTCCTTTTAGTCATTTTGGTGTCTGTTCAGACTATAACTTGTGTGTATATTTATCTGTGTAATATTTCTTTATTCACTGCGGTGGGCTGGCACACTGCCCGGGGTTTGTTTCCTGCCTTGCGCCCTGTGTTGGCTGAGATTGGCTCCAGCAGACACCTGTAGTTAGGATATAGCGGGTTGGATAATGGATGGATATTTATTTATTCAAAGAGCTTCTGTAAAAAGCCAAAATTTCTCCATGGGGACAAATAAAGTTCTAACTATCTAAGAAAATATCCGAATCACTGAATATCCAGTAAAATCAATGATAACGTGGACGGAGAGCGGCACAGCTGTTAATCTGCTACAGCAAGATGTCGGCTAAAACTGAATGTTCATCAAGAAGGTGACAAGTGGGAGGGACCACAAAGAGACCTCTGAGGGACTTACAAGCTACAGTAGCTGAGATTGGACAGACTGTGCCAATGACAACTGTAGCTGGGCGCTTCACCAGTCGCAGCCTTAAGGAAGAGTGGCAAAGACAAAAAGAGGCACAGGGGAAACTCCAGAGTCAGCTGCAAGAAAGTTCTACGGTCTGAGGAGACCAAAACTGAGCTTTTTTGGAGAGGAATTTACCGAGCATGTCAGACTTTATAAAAGAGCCCCCATATGTTTCACATTCATTTTTTTTTGTTTGCATTTTTTGTTTGGGTGGTATATCCTCACATAATGTATGCAGACAAATTGCTTTAATATGCATCCCCCAATTGTAAGACACTCTCACTTAACCAGGGCTGTGGGGAGCTGGAGCCTATCCTGGCAAAAACAGAGGAATCAGCCCCATTGAGAGGTACCTTTGTGCAGACAGAGCTGGGGGGAGATGGAGCCTAACAATGACAGTGGTGGGTCCAAGGCAGGAATCCTTCATAGATTGGACACCATTTCAGAGTAAGGCCTTCTGACGCCCAATACAATCCCACCAGAGGCCGACTCATTGGGGAATGAGCTCTAAATGCACTCATTCACTCAAACGGGTTGTGACGAGCTGAAGCTCACAACGTAGTAACCAACCCTGGATGGACACCCTGAATCCACAGCAGGAGAATTCAAGAACCTATTGCCATAAGTGATTAAGCCCACTTGAACAAGGAGAAAACACACAAAGCTTATTCACTGTGACACCATGCCACCTCTATAGGGGAAAAGCATACCACCCAAGGAACTTGAATATTAATGGAAGATTGCATAATGTGTAACCACAATGTTAAAAAGAGACAGACCTATATTTCTTATATATAAACGTCTATGGGTGGAAGTCTGTGTCTGTCTGGCCCTGAAGTGCGAGGCTACAACATGAAGCTCAAAGTAAGTGACTCAGTAACCAAATTGAAACCGCCAAGAAAAGAGAGATAAACCTGCTTAGCCACTAATACACAAGCGAGATGAGCATTTCAGCAAAATGAAACCTCCGAAGAAAGACAAAGCCTCTTAGCCGTTTACATTATAAGATTAGATCTTCTAATAGCAGGCTGCTTATTATTCCAAGAATCAAGCCTATAAGAAGTGGTGAGGTGACCTTTTGTGGTTATGTTCCAAAAATCTGTGTAAGAGCTTAAAGAAAGCTGGCTGGTCTGGCTAGTATTCAACACATTGTCTGATTTGAGTAATGGACCCTTAAACTGTTTATTTTATTATTTCTTTCATTGATTTTTCATATACACAAGGCAAGTTTAATCTCTTATTTCACCTTCAGCACTTACTGTATCTTAAGGTTTTGTCTGTTAAGCAATAGAAGAGTGGAGGGGGACACCACTGATGGTCTTAATCCAGCCCTGCATCCCTCCATCTATTATTAGTGCCTTTTCCATTATGGCGTGCCTTCTCTGTCTGCCTGTCTCTCTCTTTTCTTGGGCTGTATCTATATATTAGGTTATAAAGTTAAGGAATATATGCTTCCTTAAAGACCCGGCCAGTGACACAAAGAGATGAACATGCATAAGCCTAGCCTGCAATAGAAATAAAAATTAGCACTACTTCTTTATATGTCCTGCTTTGTGCCCCAGTAAATACAAAATTATCATCAATATACCAATAACCCAATTGCCCATCAATCACTCAGAATATGGAACCAATGCAGGAACCTCTTCAAGGCCGTGAAGCCTTTATCTGTTGCACCTCTGCATTATAATCACTTTTTTCTCCCCTCTAATACTTGGAAAACGTCCAGGATTAAAACACGTAGAGATTTATATATAGATAATCTCTTTGTATCTTATGAACAATGCCTCTTCAAATGTAACTTCCTATCAACAGATTTTTTCTACTACTGTCAAATCAGAAAAGGAACTTTTCCCAAGTTTTCAAACTTCCCACCCATCACCCGTTTCTGTTCCAGAAGAAATAAAGATCACTTTTGAAGACTCAGACCGCCTTTCAATAATACAATAAAAATATACCTTTCCTTTCAAAGGTCCCAGGACACATTGAGGAAAGGATCTTTCACTTAATATCTCAGAAAAGGACTTGAAGGCAGCCATGCATAGAATACACATCCATATGTGCAAAGCATTCAATTATTCAACGTAAAACCTTTATCGATTACATTTATCTCTTTCAAAATTGTCCAAAATGTTTCCAGGGCAAAATTCAACTTGTGAACTTAAAATCTCTTTCTAGCCTCAATAGATCACGTTTTGGGCCTGCACCAAATTAGCATCATTTTGGACAAAAATCTTTGCCTATCAGGCAGCCTTGGTGTCACAATCCCACCTAACCCATTACCAGCTGTGTTTGGTGGACTCCCAGATGGGCTTAAAGTGGAGAAGGACAAATTGATTGTATTTGCTGACACCACACTACTAGCATGTAGACGTATCTTGCTTAACTGGAGGAATCCCAGCCCACCTGTGATATGTCAGTGGGTAACTGATGTTCTATACTATTTGAAATTAGAAAAAAATCACATTTACGCGTAGAGGATATGTTCAAAATTTTTTTAAAAATATGGCAGGATCTTATCAATAATATTTTAGAATATTATTGAATAAGAATTATAGAATTATTATAGAATAAGCATTAATATTAGGGAAAAGGACATTCTTCCTTAATTTATAGATTTGCTCTTGCTGTTGGCTCTCCTCTCTTTCTCTCGTGTTGGGGTTGAATTCTGTTTTGTTCATTTTCATTTGATTGTGCAGAATGTTATCTTCTTCATTGTATAAGTTAGACTTGAACGTACAGAATGTAATTTTTTTTCAAATAAAGTAAATAAAAAAATGCTTTGTTTAAACTATTTCATAAGTAATGGATTTTGACCCTGAACATCTTTCTTTGATTGATTGATTGATTGATTGACTGACTGACTGTTCCTTCCTTCCTTCCTTCCTTCCTTCCTTCCTTCCTTCTTTTTATTTGAAAAAAAATTACATTCT
>JANRMT010062861.1:17654150-17706695 GCA_026402145.1 Polypterus bichir lapradei | reverse complement strand
TATATAGCGCCATGATGTGTGTAGTTCAAGTCCAAGGAGGTTCTGCTCACACTGGTGAGACCACATCTGGAGTCCTGGGGGCAGGTTTGGTCTCCAAAAAAGGACATAACAGCACCAGAGAGAGTGCAGAGAAGAGGGACGAGGCTGATTCCAGGGTTACAGGGGTTGAATTATGAAAAAAGATCAAACAAGCTGAGTCTTTTTAGTTTAATCATAGAAAGGTTAAGAGAAGTCATGAGTGGAAGTGGAAGTGTTTAAAATCATGAAGGGAATTGGTGCAGTGGAGCGAGACTGTGAGTTTAAAATAAGTACATCAAGAACACGGGGACACAGTTGGAAACTTAGGGATACATTTCACACAAGCATTAGGTTGGTTCTTCTTTAAACAGAGAACCACAGACATCTGGAATAAACAACTGAATAGTGTGGTAGGCAGTAGGACTTGAAGGACTTTCAAATCTCGATTTTTTTTTTTTTTGAAGAACTAAGTGGATAAGACTGAGAGCTTTATAATAATAATACTAATACTAATACTAATAATAATAATAATAATGCATTTTATTTATAGGGCACTTTACATTAGTAGCAAATCTCAAAGTGCTACATAAAAAGTTTAAACAAACGAGCTTTGTTGGGCTGAATGGCCTGTTCTCACCCAGAATGTTCTAATGTTCTAATGAAATATTATATTGCAAGGAAACAATACAGAAAACGTCTATAGAAAATGCAACCCATATTCCCACGCACATTTCCGTTCAAAAAATGTATTTCAAGAAGGGGAAAAATAAATCTCAAAGGTAACAAATCACAAAAATCATGAGTTCAGTCCTTGCTGGCAGCACCTTTACTTCTGCATCACCAAAGCTAAGGATCAAGAAATGCGGATTTTTCCCCAATCTGGGATCCCAGCTCTCTATCTAAACTGTTGCTTCGCAGCATGTGAACTTGTCAGGCGTCCGTCTTAAACACCCTTTGTCTCCACATGCATCGCACTACCCGTGTCTGCACATTTATCTCACAGGCGACACGACGCATTAACACTTTCAAGGAACCGATGGAAGGCGAGGTGGGGCCTCTCATGCATGTAACCGGCACAAAAAGCCGCATTGCCTGCGCTCAGAATGGCATCCCAGAGAAACGTCGGGGAGTCCAGGGCGATAATGAAATTCAATTTATCCTCAACACAAGCCTTATCTAGCTGGCGTTAAAAAAGTGAGCTTCAGTGTTGTTATAAAATTTCATCGAAAATGTAATTTTAGCCTTATTCTGGGTCTCTCTGTGTCAGAGTACTCTGATGAAATTTCATCTGAGGCTGCCTTCATAACTATCTTTTGGTCTTTGTGATTTATGGCAGCCTGTTAGAATTCCATCTGAGTTCAGCCTTTAGCCTACTGCAGGTCTGAATGACTTGAAGCCGTACAATGATGAAAGTCCATCTGCCTTCAGCCTTTACACTTGCCTGGGGCGTCGGTGAGTTATAGTTTTCATCTAAACCCTGCCTTATGCTCGTTACGCACCCTTGTTGGTATAAAAGCACAGACGGCTGTCCGCCCAGCCTTTACTGTTTCGGCAAAGAGCTCAAATCATTCCTTCCTGAGAGATACTCTATTAAAGATCGCTAAACGGATGGAAGCTGCTCTCTGTAAGTGAAATGCACTCTTAGAGTTATAAACAACAGGCAGCAGATCACAGAGCTCTTGAAATCGTGCCACAGAGTGATCACGCGGGGTCTTTGGGCTCGGCGGGCCTGCTTCTCGGGGTCCTTTGTGCTCTACGGCACTCTGGGTTAGAAAGACGGAGCATCAAAAGTCCGTCTCGGGAGATGCTACAAGTGCAGTTTGTACAGGAAAAAAAAAGAAGCTTTGGCTGCAGGCAGAGGCTTAAGTTAAGAAACGGCAACACTTTCTAGAACATTCCTCTAGATCTGTGTACATTCGCTTAATACAATACAAAATACAATACAATTTATTTTTTGTATAGCCCAAAATCACACAAGGAGTGCCGCAATGGGCTTTAACAGGCCCTGCCTCTTGACAGCCCCCCAGCCTTGACTCTCTGAGAAGACAAGAAAAAACCCCTTGTAGGGAAAAAATGGAAGAATCCTCGGGAAAGGCAGTTCAAAGAGAGACCCCTTATCAGGTAGGGTGGGCGTGCAGTGGGTGTCAACAGAGAAGGAGGTCAATATAATACAATACAATACATAGAACAGAACAAATCCTCAATACAGTATCAAAATAAAAATTTTAGAAGTACGGAGTAGAATTTAATAGTAGATAATATCACATAATATGATTTGGATTTGTTTAGAGTCCTGGAGACCTCAGCCATCAAGCTGTCTCCCCCATTTGGCCATTCCAAGGCTGAAATAGCGCTAATCCGATGAAAGGACCCCTCTTTCCCACGATTCCTGCGATCCTCCATCAGGGATGACTTTACCTTAGGCAGGCAAAACAACTTGGCAGGTGGCACCAAGCGGACATTTGAGTACCAAGAAGAGAAACAGAATAGGTGAGGGTTAGTATCAAATTCTAACTATCATGTTACTTATGTTGTAGTGCTAATGACTGACAGCAGAGATGCAGTCTGTGCAGTTAATCAGCAGCTCTAGTCAGGGTGTGCCAAACTGAAGCAGTAAGATTTGAAAGCTGAGACCGAAGGGGCATCTCTTATAGTGGCAGGCAGACCAGTCCACAGTTTACGGGCCCTGTAACTAAAAGCTCGACCTCCCACTGTTATTTTATTAATCCTTGGAATCATAAGCAGACCGGCATCTTGAGATCTTAATGTGCGCTCTGGTTTGTAAGTAATGATAAGTTCAGACAAGTAAGCTTAAGCAAAGGTGCAACCAAAAATCCGCCTACAAAGCAACAGTGGGCAGGTTAGGCTCCTCGTACCCACCACATACCTCACAGCGGTCTAACTTCAAGACATCTAGTAGTTGTACCGGGAATAAACCAGGATGAGTGAGAGGGACACAGAGAGGATGGTTCAACGTTAGACAAGGTGATGTCAAAAAAAAAAATATACACCCATAGTGACACCAGTTGAAGAAAAATCTCACAAGTGAGTCCATCAATTCACTGTTCTAAAGTGTATGAATAAAAATGATCAAATAAACAAATTAAAAAAAAAAAAAAACGCCTCCATGATTCCAGTCCCTTCTTCCTTTTCCAGGCTACTCTAAGGGAACCAAGGACTTCCTCCAAAGCAAACAGATAAACCTAATTAAACTAAAGCTTGAGGTGATAATTAAAAGTAACGCACACCTCCTTCTATCCTTACTTTGAGAGGCTGGTCATGGACTATATGAGTCCTCTTGTGGTAAACCACCTGGACCCACTGCAGTTCGCCTATTGGACCAAAACTGGAATGGAGGATGCAATGATCTGTCTGCTCCACAAGGCTCATCCTCACCTGGACAAAGCTGGCAGCCCAGTGAGGATTCTGTTTTGATTTCTCCAGTGCCTTCAGTACCATCCAGCCTCTCCTGTTAAGGGGGTCAGATCAAAGATATGCAGGTGGATAAGCCCATGGTGTCCTGAATAATGAACTATCTGTGGGGCAGACCACAATTTGTGAGACTCAAGGACTGTATCTGTGATACGAATGTGAGCACAACAACGAACAGGCCTGTCTTCTTATCTTCTCCCTCTGTACACCTCCATCTATAAATATAACAGCAGGTCGTGTCACTTGAAGAAATCATCCCATGATTCTACACATATTGGGTGTATTCTTAAGGGGGATGAGACAGATGAGACAAGTCAGGTGGAGAACTTTGTTTCTTGGTGCAAAGAGAATTGTCTGCAATTTAACATTGGCAACACCAAGGAAACGAATGCTTATTGACTTTCACCGCAGTAAACCACCTCTGTGTCTGGTGACTGTTCAGGGAGTGGATGTAGAGGTGGTGCACTGCTACAAGTACTTGGGGGTCCACATCAATGACAGGTTGGATTGGTCATGTAACACAGAGGAACTACATAAGAAAGGGCAGAGGAGGCTCTTTTATCTTAGGAGACCACATGCCTTTAAAGTGGGTAGTGAAATCCTGCACATCTTCTACAAGTCTGTGATGGCCAGTGCGATTTTCAATGCCGTGGTATGCTGGGCTGGTAACTTCACTTCAAGAGAGGCCCATCAAATCAATAAGCTAATTAAAAGACATTGTTTACACATGTCTTAAACAACTATTATCATACACTGATAATTTCTGTATTATCTACATCTTTTATTTATTTATTTATTTTTATTTATTATATTACATATCTATTGACTATATTTATGTATCTAGATTGCAAATACCATACATTGCATCAATGTTCATATTGCTTACTACACGTCAATACACGTCAATATTGCTGCTACTTCTTTGTCTTGTATTTGCACAATGTCTTGTCTTGTTTGTGTTTTAATTTTAAATTTTAATTTTAATTCTATTTTTAATTTATTTTTAATTTATTATTTGCACTTCATGTTGTTACACTGTGGACCCTGAGCTTTGCAATTTTGTCTGTTTGTATACTTGTATATGGTTGAGATGACAATTACTGTAGGTTCGCTTTAATTTTGACTTTGACTAAAAGGGCAGGCCTAGTTATGGGAAACACACTGGACCCCCAGAGGTAGTGGGAAAGTTGAGAATGAAAACAAAACTGAGTGCCGTTATGAACAATGATGTACATCTTCTCTGTGACACAGTAACACTGAGGACATTCAGCCGATGAATTATTCAGCCGAAGTGTGACAAGAAACGTGACTGGGGGGTTCTTTATACCAACAGCAATATGTCTGAATAAGGCCTTACTGGAAATGGGAGTGCCAAGTCAGAGATTTTCTTTCTTTTTAATTTTCTTACTTTTTAGTCATTCTGGTGTGTGTTCAGAGCATTCTATCCTATCTATCATATAGTGCCTTTCATTATCTATCTATCTGTTATATAGTGCCTTTCATTATCTATCTATCTATCTGTTATATAGTGCCTTTCATTATCTATCTATCTATCTGTTATATAGTGCCTTTCATTATCTACCTATCTATCTGTTATATAGTGCCTTTCATTATTTATCTGTTATATAGTGCCTTTCATTATCTATCGATCTGTTATATAGTGCCTTTCATTATCTATCTATCGATCTATCATATAGTGCCTTTCATTATCTATCTATCTATCTGTTATATAGTGCCTTTCATTGTCTATCTATCTATCTATCGATCTATCATATAGTGCCTTTCATTATCTATCTGTTATATAGTGCCTTTCATTATCTATCTATGCTGCTCAGAAGGACTTTAGTGCTCACTCCACTACTGACAGACCTGCTAACATCCTGGCATTCATCGTCCCGTTTAATTCGCCTTTATATAATTAGGTCCTCGACTCCCACCAGATGCCTCATTAAGCACCTCCACATTACCTTGCACACCTTCACAGACCTACTGTAATCCAGAAGGATTTCTTCAGATCCATGACTCATGCTCGTGTGCGTGTACGGTCTCAGCCACAGCCACCTCAACTTCCATTATTCTCCAATAAGTAAGGTCACTCCTCTTTCGGGACACATTCTAACAGCTTTGATAACCTTTATTCCCTTTCTCGCAGCTCTCTTCCTGGTGCCAGGATGCCTCCTCCACATCCAGGCTTGGCGGAGTTATGCAACACTCCTCCACTTGCCCCTACACAGCCACAGACTTGTGCACACACCCGCGCAGCTTTCCTGTTGTTACTTTGACCGGAGTTTTCATCCACACCACCTTCCAGTGCTCAAGGTACAGTAAGTGCTTCCCGTAACTCCTTAAACAAAGTGAAAAGGCTGTAAATAGTTACACTTACACAAAATAAACCTGATGCAGCATCCCACTGTCCCACGTTGCTTTAGAGTCTTCAAATAGATTATATTAGTCAAGCTCACAGCATGAATAAAGCATGCTGATTCTGGAATCCTATATTGCAAAGGTACCAGCTAATTTCAAAAGATTACCCAAGGTGTGGGATGTGAACCTGGAGCATTGGAGGTGTCAGTTTTTCCAAAATATTGCTTCCTCCAGGCAAACGAAAATCGAAAGTCCACCTTATGAGAAGGATTTAGGAGTTGTGGTGGACTTGACACGATCAGCTGCCAGACAGTGTTCAGAAGCCATTAAGAAGGCTAACAGAATGTCTGGTTATATAGCGCCTTGATGTGTGGAGCACAAGTCCATGGAAGTTAATTTTGGTCTCCAGGTTACAAAAAGGACATAGCAGCACTAGAGAAGGTCCAGAGAGGAGCGACTAGGCTGATTCCAGGGGTACAGGGGATGAGTTATGAGGAAAGATAAAAAGAGCTGAGCCTTTAGAGTTTAAGCAAAAAAGGTTAAGAGGTGACCTGACTGAAGTGTTTAAAATTATGAAGGGAATTAGTCAAGTGGATCAAGACGGTGACTTTAAAACGAGTTCATCAAGAAGATGGGGACACAGTTGGAAACTTTTAAGGGTAGGTTTCACACGTTAGGAAGTTTTTCTCTACGCAGAGAATGACAGACTCATGGAATAAGTGACCAAGTGGTGTGGTAGACAGCAGGACTTTAGGGACTCGACTTGATGTTATTTTAGAAGAATTACCTGGATAGGAGTGGCCAGCTATGTTGGGCTGAATGGCCTGTTCTTGTCTTGATTGTTCCAATGCTCTAAAGGGCACCAATCCATCACCCACATTCGCCGTCACACAGGGACCAATGTGATATTATCAGTTAACCAAACCTGCACCTCTTTAGGGATGTGGGAGGAAAATTGAGGTACCTGAAGAAAAATACACACGGAAACAAGAAGAATGTCCAAACTGCACACTGTGGTGTATGGCCGGCCGTTTATCCCGGCCAATACCCCCAAGCCACCAGGTGGAGCCCTCCCTGCAGTATGGAGGTCCCCCGAAGACCAGCAGGGCATCATGGACATTGCAGTTTTTATACGCAGCCCTGCTGGATGCCATGGGGGCCGCTAGGGGATGCTGCAGGGGGGAACAACAGTTATTTACCCTACACCCCGGAAGTACGTCCAAGTCACATGGACGAGGGGAATGACGTGCTTCCGGGGTGAAGAAAAGGACTTTTTTACCTGACCCGGAAGTGATACAAGATCACATGGACTGGGGACTGGGAACACTTCTGGGTCAGGGAATATAAAAGGACTATGGGAGCTCCCAGACAGCGAGCTGAGCTGGGTGGAAGGTTGGCAACGCGTCTGGGAGTTGAGGGATTGTTTATTGTATTTGTAATTAGTGATTGTATGAGTATAGTGGAGGAGAGGGTGCTTTGTGCACTGTGGCAAGTAAATAAAGTCGTATTTTGGACTTTTATCTGGTGTCTGGAGTCGTGGACAGGGGTTCAAGGGAGCGATAGCGCCCCCTATCTGTCACAACACATCTGAAGCTAATCGGTGATGAACGTCCATCTGCCATCTGCAGCAGGCTAAACACCCCACAGAAACTGGGCATTGGATTAAAACCAAAGATGCAGGAATCATCAGGTGGCAGTGCTGCCCACAGAGCCACCATGTGCCCATTTTACAGATGTAGTTGAAGAAATTTGTCAGAATGCCTGTAAAAAGTATTTACCTCCTTGGAATTTTTCTTATTTTTAATGTTGTACAACCTTGAATCAGTGTGTATTTAATTTCATTTAATATTGACTTTAATGTTAAACTGAAAACAGATCTCTAATTACAAATTACAAATATAAAACCAACTGGTTGTGCCACCCGGATAGGTATGAAATCTAAGCAATCAATGTAGACCGCGGTGTTAATGTCTGCATGTAGGAATAAAATGAATTTCATTTGTTATTCCAACAGAGGGCACATCCCAAACTGAACTGATACAGAATGTGATTTGTTCTGCGTTTGTTGTGTGAAGATCCCAAGGGAGAAGAACGCCCGTGTATTGCCTTTCATTAAACCCACAGGTATTGTTGCATTACACCAGAGCAATGACAGATGGGGTGTCATCTCTTAATTCTGCACATTAAAGGTGGCAACCCTAAATACAAGAGCGCATGCAAACTCTACACCACAGGTGTCAAACTCCACTCCTGGTGGGTCCGCAGTGGCTGCAGGTTTTCATTCTAACCATCTTCTTCATTAGTGACCAGTTTTGGCTGCTAATTAACTTCTTTTGCTTTAGTTTTAATTAACTTGACTCAGGCCCCTTAGTTGTCACTTTTTCTTTAATGAGCAGCCAAACAATAATGAGACACAAAACGAGCCGCCACATGACCAGCTCACTTGTGCCCATCACACAATATCGGAAAATAAAGAAAGGTGATGTCTCAGTGAGGTTAATCTCTCAGGTCACCAAAACATCCTGATGACATTTTTAGAAAAAACAGAAAAATCAACAGTTTTGGAAATGTCTGCTGTGGCAGAATGAGAGCAGCAACAAGACATGGAATTAAATAACAGGTTTGATTAGCAGCAAGAATCGGCTTCTCATTAAAAGATTGATTGAGTGAAATTGGTTAGAGTTTGAAATCCCAGTTCAGATGCTCATCTGTTGGCTCGTTTCACGTCTCATTTCTATTTGGCTGTCATTTAATGAAGAAAGGAATCAATTCAGAAGACTGAATCCTTAAAAACAGGGCTATTAAAATGAAGGGAAAAGGAGTTCATTAGCAGCGAAAACTGGTCACTGATTAGGAACAGGGTGAGAATGAAAACCTGCAGCCACTGCGGCCCTCCAGCACTGGAGTTCGACACTCCTGCTCTACACAGACAATTTAACCCCGGGTGCCTTTAACCATGAGGCTTTGCTCCATTGAAATACACATCTTTGTAAATGTCTTAATTTGCTATATTTGAGATACATAATGATTGCAAGAAGCAGCTAACGGAATAAGCAGCTCAGTTCAAGGCTGCTGTCCAGACGGCTATAAAGGCAGGTGTGAGATGCATCTGAGGCAGTGATGGGGTCCTCAAAAAAAATTTGACAAGAGAAGGTGTGAAAGTTCCTTGCGTTATATCGTAGACACCATTTATTTAGCATTTAGGGATTCTGAGGATGCTAAAGCACTGAAGTCACTGCACAACCACTATGCTTTCTGGTCCACTCTGGGCATGTGAGTGATGCAAGAAGGTAAGAAATGTAACATGAAGACTTTAGAGCTGCGCAGACTACCTGAAGAGGACGCGAATCCCAAAGGAGTTTGTTAATAAGTCGGCCCAGAGCGTGGCATACAGCCCTGGGGAGCCCTGCGGCCATTTTTTATGCGCACTCTCAGCCCATAAGGGGCCTGTACTGTTGGCCCTCTGGAAACACCTCATTAGCAGTTTCGTCATGCAGTCCCTCTGCGGTATGATGCTTTATTATCAGTTTTATTATCAGCATTTAGAAATAATAAAAGAAAAAATAAAAACAAATAAATTTGCTGAGCCGTGGAATACCACCGATGGTTATTGACACATATAAACTGACTTTTATATTATTTTATTATTAGTAATGAAACCTGTCTTTGCAAGATGGTATGCTTCATTGCTTCATTTATCTCTTTTTCAGAAAGTTTTCTTCAGGCTTGAATAAAAAGCTTTGGGCAATCACAATGAAAACTGACACTGGCTGGCTTTAGATGTCATGGCCTGTGAATTTGATACAGTAAGCTCTTCCTGAAGGACCTAAGGCATTACACACACACCCCTAAAAAGTCCCATTGCTGATTATAGGCAAGATTGTGAATATGCGCCATAATACAATAAACGTTTTGGTCTTTGTAGGGAGCACATCCCCGTTAGTTTTGATCGGCGAATTTTAACAAAGTCTATTTGTAGAGTATTTTCCTGGAAATTCCAAGTGTGGCCAGTTTAGACAATTCTGTTTTTTTTTGTTTTTTTTTCCAGCTCCCCATGATGCTTTGCAAGGTCAATAAGACATTACAGAACTGTAGCAGCCATACTGGATGGGGATGGGTATGTCCGTACCAGATCGTGTCTGTACGTCACGCTTAGCGCTGCTGCTCGGCTTGTTTCATGCATACATGATGCCACTACCCAAGGGGTATTCTGACCGGATTTTCACCCTGTATTTGTGGCCCTCTCTCTCTTTCTCAGATCCCTAAAATATTACATATTTTATTGTCTTTTATAGTCTGAAAACAATTTCCTTTACATCACTGTAGGGCCTGCATGTGACCGTCCTGAGGCCTGGGCTGACGATGACACATTTCTGATGTCCTTTTCATCCATGGAAGTCTGAATATAAGAAAACATGTACATCATTAAGTGTGTGGAAATAGCAGTTCTATAATCTGAAGGACTTGTGTTATGGTTAGGTGGATCTGATATCTGTGGAACAACGGAAACCCACCATTATCAGGGCCGTCATTATGGTTATTAGGCTTATCCTCAGATTGGCTCATTTTTTCCATTTTTCCTTCTTGAGCCCCCAGCTATTGAGACCGACTTGTCTGCTCTGATCTGTCAGATTGAATCCTTTGATTCGTTTCCAGGCTTCAGTACGGACTGTGCAATGGCATCGGTTACCTCTTCTCACAAACACTTTTTAGACTTGCTATTTATATTTTATAAAAACCTCTCTCAATGTATCTGTTTTTATAATTATATACATGTGAAATTATACACTTGATACAGAGGTTTACTTCAATGGTAAATTTTATGGTACTTTGCAGAAGTACTCAAACATGTGGAAAGTTTTCAAGTCCTATTATTTTACAATTACAGTTCAGTTCAATTCCATTTACTCCGTCGCAGTGCTCTTTACTGAGGACAGACTAGGCGCGCATACTCATCCGTACAGCTATAATGCATTACCAGTATCATTTTAAAGATTAGAACATGAACGTAACTGTAACGGTAAATATCAGTGATCAACATATGCAGACTGCGGTGATTTAAGTACCATTAACATAATTAGACATCGATAACTCCTGTTAGCAGCATCTCGGGATCACAAAACACAACACAATTCCGATGGCTAGTAATGAGCAAAAGAAGACATTTTTTGATTCGCTTGCATTTTCATCAAACTGATTCAAAAATTTATTTTGCGGCCGATTTCACAATTGCAAAATGTGGAACACACTACAGAGTTTTTTTTTTTTTGGGATTTCAGATTTTGTTGTCGGGGGTTAGAAAACAAGCAGTGCTGCTCTCCGAGGCCTTGGTCACACTTTCCTGTTTACCTGCCTTCCATTTAACATCTGCGTAAAGCAGACAATCCGACCCCCACTGGCCAAATCCATTTAATTTATGCCTCTTGTTTGCACATTGTTACAGTTTATAAAAGTATAACCTACAGTATATTTTCTACATGAAGACACACTTAAACACACCGTCATCAACATAATAAAGTGTACCAAATACCAAAAATACTTCTGTGTTTTCTTCACAGGAAAACACACTACACAGATCGGCATCCACCATTACCTACCAACCACCTTATCCTAGTTGTGCATATGCACATTTGCAATGATTTTTTATCTTCTTCACTAGAGAACTTTATTTAAACACTAAAGAAAATGTAAAAATGATTTCATGAAAACCCTTGTAGATGGCAAATCAACATCTTCTTTCTGTGTCAATGGGACAAATTCCACCTGAAGTGAAACCGAATTTATTCTGCAAAGCAAAACATTGATTTTCATGTTTACTGTAAATTGTTTCACTCATCACCACCAATGGCCATCTTCCCAGACTGGGCATTCCACAGCATTGCAGGTATGTGTTATATATATTCCTATATATTCCTTGAGTTTATCCCTTGCCACAGAGGAGGGCCCACCATGATGCTATTGTTAAAGGTCCACCCTCAGGCTGCTTATTCTGGCTGAGGGCTAAGGTCCTTCAGAGAGTCATTTAAGTGATGTGGAGTAAGAATCAAGGAGTTGCAAATAATGATTGAATTTCTAAATGTGTTATGAGCCACACCTGAAGCACAATGTGAGACTGGCCATCGGACTGGCACGCCATATAAGCCATCTGTTATGTTTCAGCCAGAATTTGTTCCCTGAGTTGTGTTTGCTTTTCTCTTTTTGGTTATTTCTTTTGTTTTGGTTCTCCGACATTTGTGTTAATATTGTTATGTTTCATATTATCACACTGCTGAGAGTGTTTATACTTAAGACTGCAGGGGTTAGGAGTTGGCACTGATACGGTGCATTGCCGCACCCACCACACGACAGAGGGGACTGGGCGGTCTAGTGGTCTGGAATCCCTACAGATTTTATTTTTTTTCTCCGGCCGTCTGGAGTTTTTTTTTGTTTTTTCTGTACCCCCTGGCCATCGGACCTTACTCTTATTCGATGTTAATTAATGTTGATCTATTTTGTTCTCTTATTGTGTCTTTTATTTTTCTATTCTTTATTATGTAAAGCACTTTGAGCTACTGTTTGTATGGAAATGTGCTATATAAATAAATGTTGTTGACAAACCAACTTAGGATCCCAGATTAGGACCCGAGTGCAGCCATGCGATGGGTGACACCTCAGCACCACTCTAGTTCAGATGGAGTCGAACAGTGTGGGGTTTGTTATGGTGGCTGGAGTGCTAGTTCTGCCACCAACCCCCTGGTTTCTCCCTGCAGTTTGGAGGGCCTACATGCAGATTAATGTCATACCCAGGATGGAGCAATTGAAGGTTAAGGGCCTTACTCAAGGGCTCAACGATGTAGAGTCACTTTACGGGATTTGAACTGGCAACCTTCCGATTGACAGTGCAGATCCCTAGCCTGAGAGCCACCACTCCACCCAAGGCTGCATGCAGAGTAAGAGTTTTATTAAGAGTTGTTCTGTAGATGTTCTTTTTTGGTGTTTGTTGTTGTGGATTTTTGGTTTGCTTTTTGGGTCTCTCATTTCTGGGTTACAGGCTTACCTTGGGTAGCCTTTACATGTAAAACCCCTTTTGCTTAATTTTTGCTTTGTCATTTTTGCTTTTTTTTATCTATCCATCCATTATCCAACCTACTATATCCTAACTACAGGGTCACGGGGGTATGCTGGAGCCAATCCCAGCCAACACAGGACGCAAGGCAGGAAACAAACCCCGGGCAGGGTGCCAGCCCACCGCAGGGCACACACACACGCACATAGTAGGGACAATTTAGAATTGCCAATGCACCTAACCTGCATGTCTTTGGACTGTGGGAGGAAACTCACGCAGACACGGGGAGAACATGCAAACTCCACACAGGAAGTACCCGGGAAGCAAACCCGGGTCTCCTAACTGCGAGGCAGCAGCGCTACCCACTGCGCCACCGTGCCACCCTTTTTTGTTTATTTAATACATTATTTAAACTCCAAGAGTAAATTCAAATTGACTAACACATGGTGTAACAAGATACTTCTCCTTTCACCTTGTTGGCCCGTGTAAACTCTCTGAGAAGCAGGCACGTGTTCACGTGTTCCTTGTGGCCTACTTGCTCGTCTCTGGATTTACTGTAGCGTTGTTTGTGATATGGAGGACAAGCCTTCACACAATGTGTTACAGATGAGGCCTGTTAAGTCTGTTTGAAATTTAGATCTCTTAGAAACAGGGCAGCCATTATCTCAGGGCTGAGGGCCTTCAGGCTGGGCAGTAAGTGCCTCGGAGTTTCATTCAGTGTTGTTCTGTAGGTGTTTTGGGTTTTTGTTTGTTTTTTTTTTCTGGTTATTGCTAATTTTTGGATTTCTCATTTCTGAATTATATACTTGCATTATTAGATTGGGTAGCCTTTTTAAGCAAACCTCCTTTTGTATAATTTTTGCTTTGTTTTTGCCTTGCTTGGCCATTTTTGTTCTTATGTATCACATTATTTGAATACTAAGACCAGTTGTATAGCAAGACTCATCTCCTTCCACCCTTTATAGCCATATAAACCCTCTGAACAGGTCATGGCTACTGCGTTACCCTTTCCCCAAAAGAGGTTCAGCACAGAAGAGCCTCCATCTTTGTTCTCTAGTTGTGTTTTTCCTTCAGTTACAGCCATCACTCAATTACCACAAGCAAGTGCACCAGAATCTGCTGAGCAGCAGTGGGTGCAGTACTCTTCTCCACTGGCCTCCTTCACTTGTTCCTCACGATCTACTTGCTCATCTCTGGATTTTCTCCAGTATTGTTTCTAATATGGAGGACAAGCCCGCACACAGTGTTATAGAACGAGGCCTGCCTACTAAGTCTGTTTGAATTGTTCTCTGTTTTCTGGAGGTGGAACTCCTAGAAGTGAGGCTGCCATTGTTTCACAACCAAGATCAGAGATTCACCGAGACTTGTTCATTTTTGGTTTTGTTCTTGTTATCGTGGGTTTTTGACTTGTTTTTGGATTCCTCATTTCTGGCTTCTCTTAGCCTTGGGTATCCTTTCAAGTTAAACCCCTTTTGTTTTTGCCTTCCTTTGACATTTCTGTTCTTCTTTTGTTTATTTAGTATGTTCATTGGATTCTAAGATCAGGTTTAAATTGACTAACATTGTATAACAAGATACGCATCCTTTCCCCCTTGTTGGCCATATCAACTCTCTAGCTCCTACATCATCCGATCCCCAGTAGAGGGTCATCACAGAAGGTGGCTCAGTGGCTAAGAATCTGTGCTGGTTATCTGGAAGGTTCTTGTTACTTCCAGAGGGGTTTCTACTCTGAGCCCTTAACCTGAAAGTTCCTCCGGGGGTGCTGTACAATGGCTGACCCTGTGCTCCAACCCCTAAAGGTCACGCAAAAAAGACAATTTTCCCTTTGGCAATTAACGAAGTCTATCAAATCTCAGTTGTGGCAAAGTTCTCCATTTTTGTTTTTCCTTCAGCCACATCCATCACAGGCAAGTGGACCAGAATCTGCTGAGCAGCAAGCACATGTCTCCTTTGGGCTCCTTCACTTGTTCCTTGTAGCTCCTGTCTTGCAGTCTACTTGCTCGTCTAGTGCTGTTAAATATGGAAGACAAGACTGCACACAGTGTTATGGATGAGGCCTTCTAAGTCTGTTTGAAATGTTCTTTGTTTTCTGGGAGTGAAACCCTAGAAATGGGGCTGCCATTATGTCACTACTGAGTGCCTACAAGAGTCAAGGAATTGGGGTGTACTCACAGGTGGCACAGTGGTAGTGCTGCTGCTTTGCAGTAAGAAGATTGTGGGTTCGCTTCCCGGTTCCTCCCTGTGTGGATAGTGTTTTGAGTACTGAGAAAAGTGCTATATAAATGTAATGAATTATTATTACACTAGCAATTTGCTCCGTGTCTAAGCACTTTTGCCCGCAAGTAACCCCCCAAAGTCCAGTTCATTTGACTTGTGTGATTCCTCCATACTGGGCGTACTGTACTGTGCCCTGGCCTGCTTGGAAGAGGTGTGCCCAGGTATGGTTCAGTAGGATTCAGGATCAGTGTGATCGCTCAACCTGCACAAGCATGGAAAACAGACATGACGTCAATACCATTCGAGTTAAAACAGGTTTTTATTCTCACCTTACAGATGAATGTGAATTGCAGTTGGCAAGAAAAGTTGCAGATTCTTCCCTTAACCTCATTTGTCTCCATCAAAATCTTCTCGTCCATGCAGCATTATTAACAGCTAAATGCTGCTTTGCACACTCAATAACTCTGTAACAGGTTTGAGTGTAATTCCACCGTACACGACTTCAGGACAACCGCAAAATAAGTCAAATCGTTTTGACATGCATGCTGTCACTCTGCGTTCCAATCTTGTTTTGGCTTTACATGAAGCCGCATTGCCATGACCCAGAATGTTAAGTACAGTGTGAGTGCAGACCAGTGGAGGAGTATGGAGGGGGGGGAGGACAATCGCACTTGAGCACAGTACGCAACAAACAAGCCCAGTGTGAGTAGACCCTAAGTCCCTCAGAAGTTCGCTGAGGGTTGTCCTGTCCTTATTATCTTTAAGGATTATCTTCCTGGACTTGGAGTCAGTACTGTGGAGGCAACCCAACATACTACTAGAACTCTTAATCGCTTCTGTTGCCAGCCAGCAGAGAGCGGCTCATATGTCATCTCATAATATGACAGATGCAAAACTTTACATTAAATACAGTCTTCTACAGTCTGAATTCTCTATATTGACTTTAATCCTTTTCATTTTGAAGTGACTGCAGCCCTGTAGTTTAAACAGCAGGTCATGTAGCCAGTCTGGGCTTCAAATGTAAAAAATATATGGTGTTTAAAAAATAAAGAATATATACAAATGCCCCATTATAAAAAGTCAGGCCCCCAATGAGGGAATAATCTACTGTATGTTTATTGCATTGGTTGTGACTTGAGTGATCTGCCAGCACACCATTGACGGCGACTGCTGCCCTTTCAAAAGAATGTTGAGGAGATGCTGTCATCTTGTTAAAAGGCAGGACTGAAGTGAAGTGAAGTGAAGTGAAGATGAGGGGAGGGGCCTTTATAGCGGGCTGATGGGTGGACATGTGGGCGGAGTCACATCAGGGTCAGAGATTTTCATCCAGGTCATTAATTCCCAGGCAGATCTTCAACCCCCTCCTGTGTTCCCTTAAATGTAGTCCCCCTAAATGTAGTCCCCCATAGGCTCATCCAAATGGTGGCAAACAAGCACTGCAGAGGAAACTGACACATTATTGTAATTGTTTTTTTTTTTTTTAATGTGCTTTAAAAATGGAAAAGCGCAATAAAAGTATAACGTCTTTATATTTATGTACAGCTCACGGATGACACACATTTTAATCTCTCGTGTATATTCCCAAGCAGAGTATAGCATAAAGCTACACACCATCCATCAATAAATGCAGCATGCAATATGCGGAAATGAGTGCAGTGACAATCTGGACAATCTGCACACAGAATACAGATTTTCAGGTTTTGTTAATAACGTTTCTAAGAAAACCAAGCCACAATGATAAAAAGTTGGGGCACCAGATGATGAACCTCCATATAACTGGCAAGTGTTCTTCCAAATAAACAAAAAACAACAAGTAACATCTTAACAGATGCAAGTCTACAGACTGATGTCTTTTTAGGTGGTACTGTGAGGAACGGGCAAGTCTGTTGTCGAAAGTGGAAGTGACTTCCTATATTCTCAAGCCATTGATCTTCAATTCTAAGGGCAACAAATGGGAAGAAGATGTGAACAATTGTGTCAATATCCGACACAGAGTGGAATTACTATTAACAAAGAATCCCTGAAGATGTCACCCATTCACGTGTGTGTGACACCGTATTGCTACATTCGTTTTCGTACTACATTCTGGCTTGCAAGCACGAGTGCTATTTCCTCCATCTCCATTGCAAAACTTCAGACATTTTTGGTGTTTATTTATCATCGTCGTTTTTTACAGATTTAGAGAAACTGCTTCTTCTTTCTTCTTCTTGTTTTGGCTGCTCCCGTTAGGGGTTGCCACAGCGGATCATCTTCTTCCATATCTTCCTGTCCTCTCCATCTTGCTCTGTCATGCCCATCACCTGCATTTCCTTTCTCACCACACCCATAAACCTTCTCTTAGGCCTTCCTCTCCTCCGCTTGCCTGGCAGCTCTATCCTTAGCACCCTTCTCTCGTTATACCCAGCATCTCTCCTCTGCACATGTCCAAACCAATGCAATCTCGCTGTGATGATGCGGGTTCGCTGCATGCTCCCATCTTGCCCATCCACCCTTCTGCTGGTCACTCCCGCTCCTCAGTATGCTCAGAGGGAGCGACCACTACCAACAGCCCTCGGTGTTGGCCAAACACCCCTGCTAGGGCTCACTGTCCAGCTGCCTGCCAGCGAGCCCTCGCTCGCTGTCTCGCTCACACCGGCTCTTTCTCTCTTCTTGCTGCTTCCTGCAACCTCCATTTCTTTTACTTTCCCTTTCTTCCTCCTTAGCCGCCTCATGCTTCTATTTTTGAAGAGGACGTGGCAGCTGTGGCAAATCAGCAGCCCCGAGAACAATCACGGATGTGGACGATTTCTCACCTGTGCACAGGTGAGAAATTCCCACATCACAAATCATCCCGGGAAGCGCTTCAGCCACACAACCACCATGCCCCCTCACTAAGCCGCAAGTGCGGTGATTATTTATTTAAAACTGGTCTTTTAGATGGGAGCTGTGGACTCACTATACCACACTCGCCTCTCTGACTTTGTCTTCCAACCGTCCAACTTGAGCCAACCCCCTAATATACTCGTTTCTAAACCTCTTGATAAAGAAAAATAAATCTCAATGAAGACAGTGTGTGTTTTATCTTGATAGAGTAATATATATTGCTCTACTTTCCCCTATTGTAGATAGATAGATAGATAGTATTATTAATATGTAGCCTCAGAATGCCTAATCTCACAGACTAACCACTGTTTATAAGGTAGATAGATAGATAGATAGATAGATAGATACTTTGTTAATCCCAAGGGGAAATTCGCAAATTTCACAAGGTATTATTCTTTATAACTTCTCCCCACCTTCCCTTTTATATCTATAACCTCAGGCAATTAGATGTAGTAAAAAGACAAGCAGGAGGTAAGTTACATATAAAATAATGTATTATTGACAATATTCATAAATAATAACAATATGCAAAGTACATTTGAGTATTGGAAACCATACAACCTGATTAAATGGTAATGTGTAGCTCAGGCGGCACAAAGACTTGTAGTTACTTAAAATGTCTGTAGTTAAGGCATCATTGGTGCTCAGCTTTCTTTAGAACAGGCCTCAAGCCTGTTCAATATGTCTGCTGAATTGTGCTCTTCATTGTGCTGTTCTTGTCAGTTCATGGTGTGATGGTCTTCATCAGTTGTTAACGAGAGAGAGAGAGAGAGAGAGAGAATGTGGTTGAGCAAGCAAATTTATGGGTTTTCTGTCCAACCCCTACAGCCAATAGGGCATCATGGTACTTAAAGGCCTCTGAGACAAGCCAATTCCAAACAGCCATACCTCAGACCAACGGGGGAAATCTTAACACTTACCACCCCCCCAAGACCATATGTTAAGCTAACCTGGCTTACTCATGGGTGTTGAAAGACTTTAGCAGAAAAATACTCAAAAAAAACTGGTTTAAGACACATCCCCCAAATCCTGTCGTAAAATTAGTCGTAAACGGGGGGGGCAAACATGAATGCCTCTCACCAAAGTAACACTAAATTACATTGCTTTGCCTAAATTACAAATAAAGACATACAAAATATTTATCAAGTTATATGCAAAATCTCACATCACAACAGTGTGTTTACCCAAAATGTTGCATATAAGGAAGTGTTTTTGACTTAAATGTGTTGTTAAATTCAATAAGGAGTTACATTAGCATACTCGTATCTACGATAAGAATTAAAGCATATGTAGTGGGCTGGAATTCAGTGTTTTATAGAAAATTACATTTTTGTGTGTTGCTTAGTGTAATGGGCTATAAAACAATGTTTTAAAGAAAAGGCAAAATTCCTGGAAAATTGTGTTACAGGTTATTGTTGATGGCTGTCTACAGGACATAAATATTTACCTGTCTTGCAAAAGAATCATCTGCTTTGACTACTCAGACTTCTTTGATTAGTATCTCATCCACACACAATGTGGTGATACAGAACTGCCTGCTTCCTTTGAAAATGAATGAGTTCTGGAGACATTGGTCTCTAATCAGTGTCACAAAACGACTCCAGACAAATACAAAGATTTGAGGCAGCCATCATATATTATATCCTGGCTGCAAAAAGGCTGAAATAAAGCAAGTTGTTCACAAGACCAAGTTCAAAGCAGAACTGAATATGTGCAGGTTAAGATGGCGGTTTTAAAGGCTGGTAAGAGGAAATGATGTTGTTTATGCCGCAACCGGAAATGACGTGTTCAGAACCGGAAGTGACATCATCAGAGGCCCCAAGACCACTGATGTCATCGGAGGCACTGGTACCTGGTGGGATTTCCCAAGAATCATCTTCAAGGAACTGAGAAAGACAGTCAGCACACTCTGCCACCCCCTGGTCTGATGTAGTATTACAATTACTCAAGCCCTTTAGCTGCCTCCTATTTGCATGTGTGTGACATCAGGTACTTCTTGATAGCTAACAACAATACTATTGTTGAACCAAAGTAAATGTGTTTATACTGTTGTTCTGCAGAGGAAATTGGCATGTACTATTGTTTAACTGATCATCATGTTTATTCCATGCAAAGATTGAAGCATTTATATAGGTAAATGAGAATAAAGAAGAACAGAGAAGCTTGGTCTGAGACTCGTGACTGCTGCCTGCATCTTTTATGCTTTTTCACCATCAGTGGCTTCTACATGGCCCAGATTCCCCTAGGCCTGAGGCTGGTAAAACATACATGTCTACACAGAAGCATGTACATATACAAGTTATCTAATCATTTCCTCATCTTTCTTTTAGTGTCAATGTGCACCCATCTAGTATAACAGCCTTCTTTCCACGGTTGTCAGCATGTGCTGTTATCGATAGTAGTATTATGTCTATCTGCAGCTTTTTATCTAAGTACAAACCTAAGATATTGTGATTTACCCTAACCAGAATGTCTCTGGTGATAGATGCAAAAATTGAAGGAAATTTTCAAGTTCTTCCCATACCATAACTCGGCCAAGTCCCAGACAAAGCAGAAGAAGTAACCACCACTTCGTCAAGCCAACCCCTTTCATGAATGTCTAAAACTTCACAGCATTTTAACTCTTTATACATTAATTACGTAAATCATCAAGACTGTGGAAACTAAATTTGGGAAAGGGGTTAAAGAGAGAAGGCTTAGGGAAGAGACCACCATAGGGGAAGGAGCGGTTTGGTTTTATGCTAAGAAAAGCAATGACTGACTAATGCAGTCATTGCATTGAGAGAACTCATAGAGAAGCATCGAGAAAACCAGAAAGGTCTGCATATGCCGTTCATTGATTTAGAGAAGGTCTGTAATAGAGTGTCACGTCAGTTGGTCTTGAGGTGCATGAAAGAGAAAGAATTACCAGAGAAGTAGGTGAAGAACTCCCAGGATATGCAACTGGGTTGTGAGGACTTGGATTAGAAACTGTGTTGGGGTAGCAGACGAGGTCCCAGTTAGAGGAGGTCTGCACCCATGGTCATCTTTAGGTTCTTACCTCTTTGATCTGGATATGGATGAGAGTCATGGGATTAAAGACATGCCACCTGGTGGAGGCTTTTTGCTGATGACATTGTGTTGGGTAGCAGCAGAAAAGAAAAAGTGAGAACAAAGTTAGAAGAATGGAGAAGAGCTTTGGAAGATGGAGGACTGAAGATAAATAGGAAGAAGACAGAATATCTGAGGATTAATGATGATCATGATTCCGGCATTAGCCTGCAGGGACAGATTTTGGAAAGAGTAGATAAGTTTAAATATCTACGATCAGTGGTAGCCCAAGATGGAGAATTAGGTGCAGAGATAACCCCATAGGGTCCAGTGTGTATGGAACAATTGGAAGAAGGTATCAGGGGTATGGTGTGATCAAAGAATTAAGGTGAAGGTTATAAGACAGTTTTAAGAGCAGCCATGATAAATGGAGATGAGACGTGAGCAGTGGAGGGAGTGCAGGAGAAGAGAAGTTAGATTTGGCCGAAATTAAATTTGCTGAGATGGACGTGAGTAGTTACAAAAAAAGGACAGAATAAGAAATGAAACAATCAGAGGTACAACCAAATTGGGAAAGTAGGTTGAAGTGGTATGGACATATGATGAGGAAAGACAATGAATCTGAGGGACAAAAGAGTTATGGGAATGGAAGTTCAGGGGAAGAGAAAATGAGGGAGACCAAAGCTAAGGTGGATGGATAAAGTAAAAGAAGATCTGAAGGAAAGGGTGACTGGGGAGGAAAAGTAAGATAGAGCTGTATGGAGAAGGTTGATTGACCCTCCCTCCCCAGATAGAAGTGAGAAAAGATAAAGAGGACAAAGAAGACACATTAAAGACCTAAACAAAAATATTTCTACATCAAAATGCTAGAATTCACTTTTACTGCTTCAGTGGAGAAATGAGATGATTTCCTTTTTCAAAGCGAGGTGATCAAACATATGCAAGCTAAGAGGATGGTGTGGCTTGGTAAGGGTTAAACGTTAAGGTGATGCTACCGTGATGCCTCAGTTCCCTGCAGCCCCCACCCCTGTATTGGCTGTCCATTTGTCTATGGGGCTCACATTTTGGGATGTTTTTATTTTCTAAATGAGTTTTCCATTTGTCTCGTACGTCTTGGTCGTCCTCATCTAATGCAGAAATGAAAAAAGGAAAATTAATATAAAAAAAGTGTGTCTCTTTTTATGGCTGCATGTAAAGTCTAAACATAAACCCCTTATCACAGAACCACAGCTGCAGCCTGAATCCCCTAATCAGGGCATTCCTTCGAAATTAGGAGGTCGACTTATGACCAAACCTTGGCTACCCAGGAAAAGAAAAAAAAAATGCCAGGACTATAAGCCTTCTCTTTAAAAAAAAAAAAAAAATAAAAAAATAAAAAAAGGAGAAAGGATGAGGGACGCATCAGTTCTATGCCGTCTCAGTCTCCTTTTTCCAGACATGTTTAACCAATTTCAAGACTCGACGCAACAGAATGATTATGCAGTGGCCTCTAATTAAGGAAAACATAAAACATGTAATTTCATGCAGAGGATCGGCTTTCAATGTCTAATTATCTGCTCCCAGCTCATTCCCTTTTTTCCCCCCCAATCTTAAACACTGGTAACCAGCCTTGTCTTATAGGCCCTGCAACACGGGAATTAACATTAAAAGTCTGTCATGACATCACAAATACACAGTGGGTTCATTTTTTAAAATCGTTTTTGTGCCTTTTGTACAGTAAAGTATAAAGCAGATGTGGGCAGAAGTGGACTCATTTTATTATTGAGCCGATTTGTTCAGGCCATATTCTGAGAGTGTGTGTATATATTGTGGCGAGTGCCTGGGGGTGGTACCCAGCTGGAATGCCCAAGAGGCCCTCCTCCAGACCACGACGGGACGGCCGTCTGGTTGTTTTGGGGACCACGAGTTGGGAGCTTGGAAGCTCAACCCTGTAGGGTCCCGTGGTCACCGCCAGGGGGCACCCCAATGCCTACAGAGCCCTGGAGTTCAGCACTTCCGTGCTTCCTGGTGTTCAGCTGGCACTTCCGCCACACTGGGGAGTGCCGGTGGAAGATTGCCGGGAAGCACCTGGAGCACATCCAGGTAACTATAAAAGGGGCCACCTCCCTTCATTCAAGGCTGGAGTCGGGTGAGGAGAAGGACGAGGTCTGGAGAAGAGAGTGGAGGCGGTCTGAAGGAAAGGAAGGCATTGAGTGTGAGGCCAGGACTTTGGGGTAAAGTGGGTTGTGTGGCACTTGGACTATTGTAAATATTGTATAAATAAACGTGGGGTGGTGAATTTAACATGTCTGCCTGTCTGTGTCCGGGGCTCGTTCCACAATATACATTATATTTATTTTATTTTTTTATTTATTTACTAAGGGGCTTCACTTGCCAACCCCCCTGCCTGTGCTATGCGCCAACAACTTCACGTCTCTGCCACTCGCATATGTGGATTTTACTTTCACCAAACAACAAAACTTTTAATTCTCGTGGATAGGCCTCTTTATTTGGAAGAAACACTACTTTTAGACGATCTACAAGTCTCCAACTTAAAGTTTAAAGCCAAACAATATCCACATACTTCTGTCATATCACCTATGTCCATATATTCAATCTCTTTTCGCTTTTACCTTTTTGTCAATATCGCATTGAATTTTGATTCCATGTTTGAAATAACATTGTGACAACGCAACATATAACTGCCCGTGTGTGAATATCGTTCCTTTCTCTCTACACTAACTGTGTCTGACAATAGCATTCACACAACTGAGAAATGATTGAACCGTGTGCCTGGTTGTAAATGCTTTAGATGTGGGCTGGACTTTTCCAAATCTCTTTGCATAAAGTTTTGTCTCGCAAGGCTTGAAATTTTTTCTCGCGGGATTTCACTTTCACCGAACAACAAATCTTTTAATTCTCGCAGATAGACCTCTTCATTGGGATGAAACACTACTTTTCCCTGATGGAAACACAAATTAGACGACCTACAAGTGTCCAACTTAGTTTAAATCCGAACAATTTATTCGATCTCTTTTCGCTGTTCCGTTAATTGACCGATTAATAATTTCCATTTGTTTGCACTAATGCGATCTTTACTATCATTTTTTTGAGACTCATGAATTTTTGTATATCCATTATCTCTAACCTGCTCTGCATGTGTACCGTGCTAACGTTTTTGAATTCTTTACGACGTTCTACTTTGTCATCTACTCTTTTTCTTTTATTTCCGGCCCCGGGCGTGGTTAAATCTCTTGGCACAAAGACTCTTCTCGCGGGACATGAAAGTGTCTGAAAAAGTCATGTCTTGTCTCTCTCTTCCCAAGATTTTATTATTATAATAGAAGAGGTATGTATGTATGTATGTAGAGGGAGGTGGTTTAATAGGGTAGCGAATATCTTGTCACACTTTGGGCCCATGAATACCAATCAGTCACCTCTTGAATGCCATGACCTATTTGAGTGTTGTGATGTGAGATTTTGCATATAACTTGATAAATGTTTTGTATGTCTTTATTTATAATTTACGCAAAGCTATGTAATTTAGTGTTACTTTGGTGAGAGGCATTCATGTTTACCCCCCCCCCCCCCCCCTTTTACAACTGTCTCTTTGTAATTTCACGACAGGATTTGGGGATGTGTCTTAAACCAGTTTGGCGAGTGTTTCTCTGCTAAAGTCTTTAACATATGTTTAACATATGGTTTTAGGGGTTGCAGGTGTTAAGATGTACTATTTCCCCCATTGGTCTGAGATATGGCTGTCTGGATTGGCTGTAGGGATTGGACAGAAAACCTATAAATTTGCTTGCTCAACCACATTCTCTCTCTCTAACCAACATATGATGAAAGAAGCATCTCTCTTGCTAACCTGTGATGATGTAGAAGTATCTTTCTCTTGCCAACAACTGAAGAAGACCATCACACCATGAACTGAAGACAACACAATGAAGAACACAGCTTCAGCCATTTTGAACAGACACGTGGCTAAAAGCTGGGCACCAATGATGCCTTAACTAGAGACATTAAGTAACTACAAGTCTGTGTGCCACCTGAATTACACATCACCATTTTATCAGGTTGTATGGTTGCCAATATTCAAATGTACTTTGAATTTTGTTATTATTTATGAATATTATCAGTAATACATTATTTTATGTGTAACTTAACTCCTGCTTGTCTTTTTACTACATCTAATCGCCTGAGGTTATAGATAGAGAAGGGAAGGTGGGGATAAGTTATATACAGTGGTAAGTCTGTGAGATTAGGCAGTCTAAGGCTACATATTAATAATACAATAGGGGAAAGTAGAGCAATTTATATATTACTCTACCAAGATAAAACATTGAGTTTTGTTGCTGACCATGTAACAAGAATAGGAGTTTTACTGAACAAGCCAACATGGGTGCAGATGAGAGAGGTTGTGTTTTACTAACATGCTGAAAATTAATGAGGAAGCAACAAAAGGATATCAAATTGGAGCAGATGATATGATTTATCTGGACTTTGAGAAAGCATTTGATACAGTGCCACATGAGAGGTTGGGCATCAAACTAAAAGAAGTGGGAGTTCAGGGGGTGGCATGTAGATGGGTGCAGAATTGACTCAAACACAGGAAGAGGAGGGTGATGGCGCGAGGAACCTTATTATAGTTGGCTGACGTTAAGAGCGGTGTCCAGCAGGGGTCAGTGCTGAGTCCACTGCTGTTTTGAATCTACATAAACAATCTGGATAGGAATATAAAGAACGAGTTAAGTTAAATTTGCAGATGATACCAAGCTATGTGGATTAGCAGATAATCTCAAATTCATTGAATCATTACAGAGAGAGACTTGGACAGCATACAGGCTTGGGCAGATTTGTGGCAGATGGAATTTAATGTAAAGAATAATACATAGGAAGTAAAAATGTGAGGTTTGAATGCAAAATGGGGAGTCTGGAAATCGAAAGTCCACCCTATGAGAAGGATTTAGGAGTCATAGTGGTCTATCAACTGGCAGACAGTGCTCAGAAGCCATTAAAAAGGCCAACAGAATGTCACGTTATATAGCATCCGGATGTGTGGAGTACAAGTCACAGGAGGTTCTGCTCAAACTTTATAACACACTGGCAAGGCCTCATCTGGAGTCCTGGGTGCAGTTTTGCTCTACAAAAAAGACATAACAGTGCTGGAAAAAGTCCAGAGAAGAGCAACGAGGCTGATTCAGGGCTACAGGGGATGAGTTATGAAAAAAGATCAAACAAGCTGAGCCTTTTTAGTTTAATCATAGAAAGGTTAAGAGGAGACATGAGTGGAAGTGTTTAAAATCATGAAGGGAATTGGTGCAGTGGAGCGAGACTTTGAGTTTAAAATACCTTAAGGGTACATTTCACACAAGCATTAGGTTGTTTTTTCTTTACATAGAGAACCACAGACACCTGGAATAAGCAACTGAACCGCGTGGTAGACAGTAGGACTTGAAGGACTTTCAAAACTCGGCTTGATGTTTTTTTAGGAGCAGCTTAGTGGATAGGACTGGCAAGCATTGTTGGGCTGAATGGCCTGTTCTTGTCTTGATTGTTCTAATGTTCTAAAGGGCACCAATCCATCTAAGGGTTCACTTAGGCACGCACCCACATTCATGGTCATAAAAAGGTGAAGTGGAGACATGAGTGGACGTGTTTAAAATTATGAAGGGAATTAGTGCAGTGGAGTGAGACTGTGAGTTTAAAACGAGTTCATCAAGAATATGGGGACACAGCTGGAAACTTGTTGAGGGTACATTTCACACAAGCATTAGGTTGGTTTTTCTTTTAAAGAGAACCACAGACTCATGGAATAATCTACCAAGTAGTACGGTAGAGAAAATAATTTTACGGACTTTCAAAACTCGATTTTATTTTGAAAAATTTAAGTGGATAGGACTGGCAAGCTTTGTTGGGCTGAATGGCCTGTTTTTGTCTTGATTGTTCTAATGCTCTAAAGGGCACCAATCCATCTAAGGGTTCACTTAGGCACGCACCCACATTCATGGTCATAAAAAGGTGAAGAGGAGACATGACCTCGCGCCAAACTACACCAGTGACCTTCTCCATCACTATGTGCCTGCCCGCCCACTAAGGTCCTCTGATTCTGGCAATCTAGTTGTGCCCCACACTAATCTACACTCCATGGGCGACAGCAGGGCCTTCAGCAGTATAGCAAGTGCCCAGACTCTGGAATGACCTACCGAAATTAATCAGGTCAGCTGACTCCATGAATTCTTTTAAAAAACAACTCAAAACTCATCTGTTCAGGAAGACCTTTAGCTCTACTTGACTTCATTCCCCTTCTCTCAGTTTACCTCCATGTCAAGATGCTCATGTAACCTGTGTGTGTGTGTGTGTGTGTGTGTGTGTGCTAGACCATCAGTTATGTTGTCTGTTAGGCGTTTCTCTGAATTTACTGTCTTAATCTTCTTTATTTATTTATTTGGTTTGTACAATGCTATATACTGTATACCCTGCCATTTTCTCTTAAACTCTGTGAAGTGCCTTGAGCATGGGAAAGGCGCTATATAAATAAAATGTATTATTTATTATTATTATGAGTGGACATGTTTAAAATTATGAAGGGAATTAGTGCAGTGGAGTGAGTTTAAAATGAGTTCATCAAGAAAATGGGGACACAGTTGAAAACTTGTTGAGGGTAAATTTCACCCAAGCATTAGGCTGGCTTTTCCTTACACAGATAACCACTGACACATGGAATAAGCTACCAAGTTGAGAACAGGATTTTGCGGACTTTCAAAACTCAATTTTAGTTTGAAAGATTTAAGTGGATTGGACTGGCAAGCTTTGTTGGACTGAATGGCCTTTTCTCATCTAAACTGTTGTAATGTTCTAATGTCCATCTCTTCATGGACAGCATGTACCCATTTTCTAATAGCTACGTCCAGCATGCTAATGCACCGTGTCACAAGACAGACTGGCTTCATGAACACGACCCAGGAGTTCAGTGTTCTTCAGTGGCCTTCCCAGTCACCTGATCTGAAGACCTTTGGGATTTGGTAGGATGGGAGATTTGCTGCAGGAATGTGCAGATGACAAATCTTCAGAAACTGCATGACTCCATGTCGACACAGACCAGAATCTCAGAATCTTGTGGAATCTGAGACTGTTTTGAGAGCAAAAGGAGACCCTCGACTCAATATTAGCGTATATATTGGTCCTAAGAATTTGCTAGGTAAGAACAGCAGCATTAGTTTGGGGAGGAATCTAAGATGGACTTTGAAGTCTTAATGATAAAGACACATTCTTGAGACAAAAAACACTAAAACTAAAGGTCACTTGTCATTCTGGGGAACTTTAAAGCCATCCAAATGTTTTAACAACATAGTTCTCTGTTGTAGGTTCCCCGAGTTCATTTACATTTTCTCCGGAGAAGCCAATTATACCGGAAACCGTAATGTGCCTCTAAAAATGACCTTCCATTCTGTGCACATACAGAATCTAAGAGACCTTGTGGTAAACGCAGACCAAAAAGACAAGCTAGACTGGCTGCCTCAAAGGCCGTTAAATATTTATGTGGGTACTAAATGGCCGTCACAATACAGCACCTCTGCTCTGGTACGGCAGACGAGATTTAATATTAGTGTCAAAGAGGATTACAGTAACAGGAATACAGCAGTTTACATATTTAAAGTAGTATTCATTTGGGTAAATATTACAACTGCAGTATTAAAGACCCCCTTTTATTGACCCACAAAGCTTAGTAATAATAATTAGAAAGGCAAACTGCATACAACAAAGCTCTTCAGGGCTGGCATGCCGTGAGCTGCCACGCTGATCACGGTGCCGGGCACATGAGACTTCTTGCTTTTTTTAATTATCTCATTGAGTAATCTTTTCTGTTTCATGGAGTCTAAATGTCAACAATATCTCAGCTGGTGCTGGCTATGTCCCAGAGGTGAGTTTGTGGAAATGTCAAAAACATGCAGATTTCCTTTTTTTTTTATTTTTCCAAGTCGGAGGAAAAGAGATGGCACAAGCTGCCTTGTTGGATCACATTTTCAGATAACTAGTGTGATGTTTTGCCTTTAAGTTGGATTTTAGAGCAATGTGGCATGGGTGTGCTTTAGTCATGGACTTCTTATCCTTCTGCATGGAGCTGTCAAGTTCTCTGCTTGTGTGCGTGACTTTCCAGCTCGACGATTTGGTTGTCTCTGAATTGGGCTCATGGGTGTGCGTCTCATGGCTGACTCAGGGGGCTCAATGCAGGGAAAAATGTCTGGAAAGGCTGTGCCACCTTTACCACAATAATCTACTGTATAAAAACACCTGAAATAATGTATTGATGAACTGGGACTTAAAACTAAGCAGGGTCTTTTGTCCACTTTTCCAATTTTGGTGTTAAAATTTGCCCCAGGGTTCAACTTAAAGCTCTGCTGGTAGGTGGGAATATGTGTGGATTTATGACGTCTTTAGATCTACATGCGTGGCATCCACTTTTAAAGGTTGTTAAGACATTATCACAGATGTATGTCATCCCTTGTACCAGTTAAAATGACTCTTAGATAAAAATATGAATGGCACTATAAGTGATAAATAGATAAATAATAAAAGGTACTGCAGGGAGCATGCGCTGATTACAGCACATTGCCGCACCCACCACATGACAAACCACAGTTAGGTAATTATTACTACTTGGCCAACACCTTTCTCCAATATGACAACATTTGAGAAGTAACTGGTTACATTTCTTTTATTTTTATCCAATTCATGAACATGGTGTCAGTAGTGGGACCACAATCTCAGGCTTTGAAATCTTACCCACAATGCCTGTCTAATGATTGGCACTATGTGGAAGAGAATAAAAACCAACCTGAGTGCCATTATGAAGAACGCTGCACATCCTCTCTCAGACACACCAACACTGAGGACTTTGAGCCAACAAATCATTCAGCCAAAGAGTGTAATGACACATGACTGGGGTTCTTTATACCAACATCAATATGCCAGCATAATGCCTCATCTCAGCAGCAGAGCAGCAGCAGCAGATGAGCAAAGAGGAGGTAAAAAAAAAACTATTTGTTTTCCATTGTATCACCGTTTAAAAGGGGGTTTTGGAGTATCAATCGCATCTCCTTGGGGTGCATTCAGCCCCCCTCTTCACAACGTGAGCGGCAGAGACGTGAAGTTTTTATCACATTGTGCAGGTGGTGGGTTGGTCACGAGTGAAGCGAAAGAAAGAGAGAAAGAGAGAGAGGGAGGTTAGGCATAGACGCTGATACAGCGCATTGCCACACCCACCACATGACAAACCACAGTTAGGTAATTATTACTACTTGGTCAACACCTTTCTCCAACATGACAACATTTGAGAAGTAACTGGTTACATTTCTTTTGTTTTTATCCAATTCATGAACATGGTGTCAGGAGTGGGACCACAATCTCAGGCTTTGAAATCTAAAGCCTTACCCACAATGCCACAATGCCTGTCTAATGATTGGCACTATGCGGAAGAGAATAAAAACCAACCTGAGTGCCATTATGAAGAACGCTGCACATCCTCTCTCAGACACACCAACACTGAGGACTTTGAGCCAACAAATCATTCAGCCAAAGAGTGTAATGACACATGACTGGGGTTCTTTATACCAACATCAATATGCCAGCATAATGCCTCATCTCAGCAGCACAGCAGCAGCAGCAGATGAGCAAAGAGGAGGTAAAAAAAAAACTATTTGTTTTCCATTATATCACCGTTTAAAAGGGGGCTTCGGAGTATCAATCGCATCTCCTTGGGGTGCATTCAGCCCCCCTCTTCACAACGTGAGCGGCAGAGACGTGAAGTTTTTATCACATTGTGCAGGTAGTGGGTTGGTCACGAGTGAAGCGAAAGAAAGAGAGAAAGAGGTTAGGCATAGACGCTGATACAGCGCATTGCCACACCCACCACATGACAAACCACCTCAGGATCCCAGATTAGGACCCGAGTGCCAGCCATGCAATGAGTGACACCTCAGCACCACACTAGTTCAGATGGAGTGGAACAGTGTGATGTTTGTTATGGTGACTAGAGTGCCAGTTCTGCCACCAACCCCCAGGTTCTTCCCTGCAGCTTGGAAGGCCTACATGCAGGGCTGGCTGCAGATTAACAACAGACCCAGGATAGAGCAATTGAAGGTTGAGGGCCTTTCTTAAGGGCCCAACGAAGTAAAGTCACTTTTGGTGTATATATACATACTGTATATATTGCTTTGTGCCCTCCACCACCATAACTTATCTATAGGGAAGGAGCGAAACTTTCAATCTCCAGTTTTCGATGGATCTCGACATTTTAGGGTCTTCTGATACCGAAAACATTGATTTCTCGAAGAGGTGTGTGTGTGTGTGTGTGTGTGACACAGTTTCTTGAGGACAGTCGAGAGCTAAAACGGCTGGATGGAAAAATCCCAAACTCGACACTTGAGCCTGTTATGAGATGATGATGTGCTGATTAGTTTTTGAGCGAGAGAAAGACGCCCTCTAGAGGAACCCTCAAATACCGTAATTCTGCATTTAATTATGAATTTTTCTCATCAATTGCTATCGTAATGACCTATTTTATTATCTGAAAGATCAGCAACAGAGTAGTAAATAATTACTGAATTATTATAGGAGAGTTCAGGTACCGGGCGGCACGGTGGTGCAGTGGTAGCTCTGCTGCCTTGCAGTTAGGTGACCTGGGTTTGCTTCCCGGGTTCTCCCTGCGTGGAGTTTGCATGTTCTTCCCATTTCTGTGTGGGCTTCCTCCGGGTGCTCCGGTTTCCTCCCACAGTCCAAAGACATTCAGGTTAGGTGCATTGGTGATTCTAAATTGTCCCTAGTGTGTGTATGTGCCCTGTGGTGGGCTGGTGCCCTGCCTGGTACCCTGTGTTGGCTGGGATTGGCTCCAGCAGACCCCTGTGACTCTGTAGTTAGGATTTAGCAAGTTGGATATGTGACACCAGCCTACACTCTAGGTGTCTAGTATGTGGGACCGAGCGTGACCAGGATGATGGTGTAAGACAGGGAGACACAGACACAAAAAGGGTTGGGGTTTTTGAAAAATAAAGTGAGGTTTTATTTACAGGTGCACTTAAAGAAAAAAATCAAAAATAATGTCCTGCGGAATTTATATATATTAATACACAGTCCAATACCGCAAAGGACACTCAAAATCAATAATTAAAGGGAGCCCAAAATGACTATATACAGTATTTACAGTGCTTCTTGAAAGTCCCAAAAGAAAAAGTAAAATACACTCAAACTAGCGAAATCCAAATATATACACAAAAACAAAATGTGAAGCTGTCTTCCTCCACAGTGATCCAAGTCAGGAAGCTGCTCCTCCAAACAGTGTATAATACAGGATTCACCCAAAAATATTCAAAAATACAGAAAAAGTGTATATACAAAAATAAACAGTGCACCACTAACCTCAACCCAATAAATACCTCCACCAAAGTTAATCCAGAGATATTTATACGAAAAATATTTACAAAAACAAAGCACAAGCCATAATGCTGTTCTGCCAGGTACCTTTCTCTAAGAAGATCTGTTCAGAAAAGACCCCCTCTAGAGGCCACGATTCCCTTTTGTATTCGGCGCCCCTACGCTGACCAATTAAACCGGCGTACGTCATCCCTCCCGGGGTACGCGATGACGTGAACGCGTTTGCGAAAATCGGCGTCTACTTTCCCACATAATTACTATAAAATCGAGCAGCCGGCGCGCGCTTGTATAGCTGGGCCGGCTTTTCAGACGCGGACCGCACTTCATGCCTTAAGTGAACGTAAGCATTTTTCTATTTTTTTCTCCTTCCCCTGAGCTACAGCTCAGACAACTACGAATACGGGATCCCCATGCTAACCCGGGTTAAATAATATTAAGGCGCTTCACACTTTCTCTTGCTACTTTAGAGTTATGATGTCGCGGGAGGCACATGCAATGAGTGGAGGACCGACAACGCCATCCCGGCCGGTCAATGGCAAGGCTGTCTCTCCAGTCTACATGAGACCCGCCGTGACACTCCCCAAAAGACGCTAATATCGTCAGGGAAGACGTCTTTCTGCACTATATAAATGAAAAAAGGTAAGTTTCCTTTCTTTATACCTTTTTTCCTCCAAACAAAAGCCTCCCTCTTTACCCAGCAGAGGACGCTTAACTAATTTTATTTACTTAATGGTAATGCCAGTAAGGCACATTACCACAGGATAATGGATGGAATGAATAAACAAAAGTGCTATGCAGATCTTCATAATAAATAAAGTCAATAGTGGAAAGTAAAAGGCACAGAATATAATCCAAACAGTTAAAATCAACACATTTCTTCCTGTTCTTTCCCAGTCCTCATCAGGACCTACTGGCATCCCCAAACATAGCCCGCCATACCCTTCCAATCTGCCACCACCGTCAGTACCCACAGACCAGGAGCTGCCATTTGCTAAAATATAATCTGGACTTGCAGAAAGATTTTTCCCATGAAACAGGTGTAAGAGAGGTTGGATAAGCAGACGACTCGAGGAGTCAAAGAAAGGTTGGGGTACCACCCTGGTAACCCCATTTAATTGTAACAAAAGGCAGAAACCAAAAGCAATACTTCACAGTTTTAGCACTCGATTAAGGGTGTGCAGGAGCTCTGGCCTTGACTGGAGTCAGTTGGGTATCTGCCACTACCTTCTGGGAATGGGCCGGCTTTATCTAGCTGTGACCGGGAGGGGCGGGGTTTTCTTTCAGTCATTCTTTTTGGGCGTTTTGTCTTGGCTGCAGAGGAGGAAGAAAAAGAAGACCATATTAGTGTTGGTGCCACCTCTCATCCCGGGGACATTAACTGTTTACCTCACCAGAGCCAGTAAGGTGTTCCGCAGATGTGCATGCATGACATAGGTTAAGTTTGCTTCTAACACATGTAATGTGTTTACTGCACACGTGACACAAACATTTATTTGTATTTATGAGAGGTGTCATAACATTAAGCTTAATATTGAACGGCTGACACCAAGCAGAGTGCCAGCGCTCATTGCTGTTTAAAATCGCTGCCCCTACTTTGAGTTCCACCTTTTTTGACACGTCTGATTGTTTTAGGAAAGTGGCACTCGGTGAGCAGCCTAATTATTCCCACCCACATTTCGGCACAATTCACTCATGGATGTCTCCACATGTGCATATTGTATTAGACTAGAATAAACAAGGAAAGAAAATTGTTAAAAAATGACAAAGGCACAGCTCAACACGACCAGGAGGAACTTGAAATTATACTGAATCAGTCAAGGCCATCATGTTGAATAGGACTGTGTGGACATCTCACTGTGGTGTAGCGGGTCCGTGTCTACGAAAGACTGGCGACTTTTAAATAATCCATTCGCCGTGTCAGTCTCCGTGGGTGCGATCGGGCAGCCGTGGGCAGTTGATGGAGTAATTTGGGTGAGTCGCACCTGCACTTGAGGGTGCCATTGTTCTCAATTGCTTAATCGGCTTCCTGCGGTGCACGATTGAGGCCGTATAGGAACGGGCCAGGATAGAAGGGAAGGAGGATAAAAGAAAATGAAAGGAAAGAGGCTTAGAGAGTGAGAGCACAGCATTGGGGGACGAAAGAAAGCAGACGAGTCAGCCAGCTGTAAGAGTGAGGTCAGCGCGGTCAGGGGTCCCTGATGAAGCGAAGGATCGGCGCCCACTGAACGGGAGAGTGAGAGATCGTGGAGGAGTCCGTCCTAGGGATCTGAGGGATGATCATGAGTGTGAGAAAGATGATGGGAGGCCAACCGACATGGGGTAGTGTGAGGACCACGGTGGCTGAAGTCTCTCCCGCTGAGCATGCCTTGGGTGAGCTGGAGAGACTGGGAAGGAGCTGTGCTTGACTGGTGTGATCCCAATCTCTGCGGCAGGATTTTAGCCTTGTTTCAAATGTCTGGATTTTACCTTTTTATGGATTATTTATTTATTGATTTTGGGAAAACTGCACTATTTATTTGGGCACTTTGCTTTGTTTTAATAAAAGTACTTCTGCGCTTTTGCACCTTTCCCTTGCTTCTCTTGTTGTCCTCATTGTCCAGCTCATCCGGTTACATTATCGATGGTGTTGGGTTTGAGAGGCCCCCTGAAAAGTAAGAAGGGAGCACGGAGCTGAACCAGCATCGTCACATCTAACGCCCCTGCTGGATATGTTCCAGGGGAGAAACCATGGGCAACTCAATACCTCCCCGGGACGCTTGGTGGCAGCCTCCCTGGCCGACAGTGATTCCCCAACCTCCCACAGGGCTCCATGGGAAATGGAGTCCTCCACAACCTGGTTGGGAGCTGGGGTGGCCGCTAGGGGGTGCTGCCTGGATTCAACAGCCCAGCTGGACGAGTCTGCAGCCCCACTTCCAGGTGGGCTAAAAAAGGGGCCAGCCACCATTACTTGGGGGCCAGAATCGGGGAGAAGAGGATGAGGTTGCCTAGGAGGAGTGGTGGTGCCAAGGTGGAGAATTGTGTGTCTTGTTTATGTGCTTTTGGGACTGTGTTGAGGCTGGAGGGAGTACGGGGGAGACGTGCCCTCCAGCTGATTTTCACACGTGCCTCTGCGCCAGTCTGTGCCGGGTCGGACGCTTAATAGCGCCTTTTACACACCCCACAAGACTGCTCAGACAGCAAATGGTCAGACCCTTGTAGAAGAATCGAAAGGGAAAAAGTTAAAAACTGAGGCTCTCTGGGAAGTTGCAGAGAGCCTGAAGGGCTTGTTTCTCATTATCTACTTTATTAGTGTATACACATTTCTTAATTAGAAATGAATATTACTTTTTTTTTTTTTAATTTAACCAAACCATGTCTGCAAAAGCCAAGTGCAATGAAAGGGATTTTTCTTTTTTTACTGACTACATGTTCATTCACCTTCAGTCATGAAGAGAAAAAGTGACATACATAAATGTTTACGTAAGTACTGGGTTTGAAGTGAGGTAATTCTTTTTTTCCTGTTTTTGCTTACTCTGTAAGATATATTTTGATTGCAATCTAAAAGTAAATTATAGAAATCATATTTTTATATGTATAAATGATGACTTGACATAGAGTTCCTTGGAAGAGTGACCTCGTTTTAACACCAGTTATTTTGTCCAATTTCAAAAGTGCAGCTATGAGCTCCCCCATTGCCCACGAGAATAAATATCTTATATGAATTTTTAAAAAAAAGTGGTTTTATGTGTAGAAGTATCTATAACCTTTAACAATTTAGGTTAAAAAAAAGAATATTTTTCACGCTAAATTCACTCTATTGTGTGGGCAGCATGGTGGGGCATTGGTTAGCACTGCTGACTTGCAGATCCAGGATTGGTGCCAGTTTGTTGTTCGGCTGACATTTACGCCTTCTAATATGTCTGCCTGGGTTCTTCCTACATCCCCAAACACATGCTGTTCTGCCAGAGAACCGGCAGGTAAACGTTTGAGCAAAAAGTGGGAAATGTGAGTTTAAAAAAAAAAAAAAAAAAGATAAAAAGCAAAAAGACTTTAAAGCCCAATTCGAGAGAAAATAATCGTGGTCAAGAGAAAAAGAGGCTCAAAACCAAAAGAGCATGCCACAAAGATAAACTTTGAATTCTTCAGATCCACAGATTAGAAAAGGATTGGCACAGATGGCCGTCCTTTTATCCTGTTGTGCCAATGACGTATGGGGCCTGACCTCAGAGGCCACGCCCCTAGCAACACTGGAAATGGACCTGATAATGGAAATAAATACTTGCGGACTTTGAGGACCCAAATTACACCAAATCATGACATATGCATGTTAGGTTAGTTGGTCCCATGTGGGTTTGATTGTGAGGGACACACAGCACTTTCATGGCTGGTGTTGAGGACTGGGAATCCTGATAAGTCCCCAAAGTATGTCCAAAAAACAGCCCACTAGAGGGGGAAATACCTCCAAACCCTTGCTAGATACAGTATTTGGTAACACGGAATCTTCACAATAATAAAAAGGTTTATTTCTACATAAATGCTCTGTCTCACTATGCTCCGAAGAGCACATAAGGCATAAAGGAGCAGCCAGTAAGGCAATCCAAGGAAAAGAAAGCCAAAATACAATTATCTAAGACAAAGTCGAATAAACGCAGCACAGGTAAACACATAAGTACAGCAAAAAACAAAAATAACTCCAACTTAGTGCAATCAAAATGATCTGCCAGGAACTGTGGGAGGCCCTCTGGATTTATGAGGTGGAGGGCATTTCCTGCTAGTGACTGGGAGGACTACCTACAATACACATGGTACATAATACAGGCAGCTCGTATACACAGACAAAACCAAAAATTAAGTAAAGAAAATAGACAAAAGAGAAACGTGAGTGTGAACCCCAGCCAGACGAGGAACCCTTGATGAGACATGACAGATGGATCTTGCTTTGTTGCAGGATAGACACCCCCATGTATTGTATTAATTGGGTGTGTGAATGTTGTGTTAGTAGTTGCATTTGTTATGGGTTGGGCAGCACTTTGGCAGATCAGGTGGTACTCTTGCCTGTCGTTCAGATTTGAGTGTACTCAAAATAATGCAGGGGCGTGAGACCCCTTAAAGACCCCTAAACCAGGCCAGGACCTTCCCTAGCCTGCCCAGAGACCTCAACACAGGCAGGCTTTGGCCTACACAGAACCCAAACAAGAGAATTTGGCTTTAAAAGTTCAAAATATACCTTTTGGAATATTTGAATACAGTAAACAAAAATATCCAAAATTCCCCACAAGGGAGAGGAATCTTAAAAACCCCTGGCTTGAGAGACAATTTGAAACACAAGATCCTTATCAATGAAGAAATTCATTTAAATAAGCTAAAAGAAAATACAAAACTTGGAAAAAGGATATCAATAAATGCAAATTTAGTCAATCCATTAGGTGACACAGGCGGCTGTATAGAGCACTGGGACATGGGAGTACAACTAGACTGGCACTGGGAAGCACTTCTGGGCCAGCTAGAACCTTTCCCTGACAGGGGTGACTGCCCCCAATATTTCCACCTAGTAGCACCTAAGGACTCCAACAAGACTGCCCAGCAGGACTACAACTCCCATGAAGCCTTGCATGTGTCCAAATAGGAGTCATACCAGAGGGATGCTGCCCCCCAGCATAGTGGGGAAACACATGACTGCCACTCTCGGCATTTATGTCATTATGACTTCCCAGATGGGAAAAGTACCAGCAACCAACCTGGCCAGGATGCCCGTCCATCTCTGTTCCTTTTTTTTAATAAAGGTTTCCTGGCAAGGACAAGGAACTGCCCATCCCAGTCGGAAGAACTGTGTTGTATGTACAACAAAAGGCCTGAATGCAGGATGTGAAGCTACTAAATGGAAAGAGCAGAGTTAAACGTTGGAAGTACTCGGCACCAATAATAAGCACTGTGCTGAAATCAGAGAGCAGGCAGGGGTCATAGTTGAGGGGATTTATTAAGGGGTGGGTGGAAGGGTAAGATTGCCATAAGGCTACTAAGCACTCGCGCTAATGCAGCTTTGCCCGAAGGCTGACATCCAGTGCCATGCAAGCTCCGTGCTTCTTGTTCTCATGAAATTACCTGTCCACTTTCAATCCGAAACAGCGCTATGTCATTTTGGTCAGGAACACTTGTCTACATTTACTGCCCATTACCTCATTTATCAAAAAGGTTGGCTCTGCTCTTTGCTCGGTTGTTTTCTCAGACATTTCATCGTCTTTTATAATAGCAGTCCTGCAATATTGGTGTCTCCTAGTCAGTCGGGGCTCATTCCTGTCCTTTTGTGGCTGCTATAATATTGGAAGTTAACATCTCACTCAAGTCTTACAGTATATTGTGTTATTTACAAATTCAGTCATTTAAAGCCTGGCAAATAAAATAAGCAGGTACTGGAAAAGGGTGTATGTGGGAGAGAAGAAAAACTGGCAGTGGAAAGCAGAGAGATTCCTTTTGGATGAGTGTGGCTGACCCCCGCCTGGCACCCAAAGCTTCCAGGGTACGCTCTGGCTCCTGTGACCCTGAACTGAACTAAACAAGCACAGGATGGATGAATGGGTGGGTTATTGTGTTGTGAACATGGCAAGACAACATTAGGGACTTACATAATCAATATTTGCCTCATTTAGAAATGCTACTTGACTGATTTAAGAAGCCAGCATCTTAGCTACACCATATTGACCATTCTGAGTTGCCAGCCTCATCACATAGTTGAATAGACCATGTTGTTTCCCTTCTGAGGTTCTCTTTAGTTCGTCTTGGCATTTGTGCCTCTCCTCAGGGGGGCTTCTTGTATAATCATTAACTTCTTTGAAAAGTTGAGCCCCATCACTTGAAGGTCTTGATCCAGGTTGTTTCACCAAGTCCCTCCAACATGTTCTGCTGGGGAATGGTGGACACATTAGCATGCCTGCTGTTCCTAAAGAAAGGTACCCTGGGGCACATTTTTAAGTTGCTGCAAAATGGCTTTGTGGAAATCTGTTTGATTAAATGGGGTTACCGGAATGGTACCTCACTATTTCTCCCTGCTTCCTCACCAAAGGGCACAAAACCTACTCAGGAATCATATTTGATCTGAAAAGTGGTCTATTACTTAATAGGAGTAAGGCCAGGTCAATCAGGTCAGGTTGGGGAGCATGCACTGGTACAGCGTGTTGCCACACCCATCACACGATGAAAGCTTGGGATCCTGGTTGGCAACCCCCCAGGCAGACACACGGTCCAGTCCCACCGTCCGGAAATGACCCTCTATCTGCTGCATCCAGGTGTTACGTGGGCATCCCCTTGGCCTGAGCCAGCCGCTCGGATCCTCAACAATGAGAATCCCATGATCACCACATGGCTGTAGTACCATAACTGATGCTCCCTAAATGCAGATAATATACCTCATTTAGGACTACATGACCAACCGCTCATTGGACACAAAGTCAAAGACACAGTACCGAAGGAGTCCAGTCTTCATCTCAGGTCACTGAATAGCGTCCATGTCTCACAACCATATAGCAAAGCATTAAGCACCAGGACTCTAAAGACTTGGACCTTCATCCTTTTGCAGATATCAGGAGCGCCACACACCCCTTCCCAGCGCCCTCATGACCCCCCCCATGCTCTCCCAGTCCATCTACTGAATTCATAGGAAGAGTCACAAGAAACATGAATGTCACTGCCGAGGCAAGTAAACCTCTTGACGCGGTCGACACTCTCTCTGCAGACGGACACACTGTGCCCAAGAGTGCATTAAAGGCCTGGATTTTAGTTTTTATCAGGACCCCTCATTCAGTCTCTCAAGAGCCCCGATCAGAGCCTCCATTGACTTATAAGAATAATTTATATTTATTATTTAGTGATTTTCTCACTATTCAAGCATTTTGCATAGTGAGTGGGGAGCCAGTTCAACCATCACTAATGCACATCGTCCACCTGGATGATGTGACAGCAGCCATTTAGCACCATTACGCTCAGCACAACCTAGCTGTTGGGTGGTGAAGGGGTGAGAGATAATTAGTTAGCCAATTAGAGATGGGGGATGATTAGGGGGCCAGAATGACTAGGCTGTGGTGGGCAATTTAGCCTGGACATCGGGATAGATGCTACTCTTTACAAGGGATGCTCAGCACTGAGAGTCAGGACCTCGGTTTTACATCTCATCCGAAGGACAGCACCATGTTTACTGTGCATCACAGTGTTCCCATCACTGCACTGGGACCCACATATAGACCACAGGGTAAGCACTACTCTGCTAGCCTCACCAACACCTCTTCCAGTAGCAACTAAAGCTTTCCTTGGTTGGTCTCCCAACCAAGTACTGGCTGGGCCCCAATATGCTTAGCTTCTGGTGGATGATTTGTTCTGCATGTGGTATGGTTGCTTAATAAGTTACAGCAGCCATTATTGGAGATCTTCAACTCTCAATCAGAACAGGCTATTTTAGTTCAACAAAGCTTGCCAATCCTGTACACCTAATTCCTTCTAAATAACATCAAGAGAAGTTTTGAAGGTTCCTAAAGTCCTACTTTCCACCACACCACTTGGTAACTTATGCCATGCATCTGCAGTTCTCTGTGTGTGTTTAGTCATAAATTGTTCTTTACTGCATCTCCGGCTGAGCCCCATGATGTTAAATTGTACTCCACCATGATTTTTTTTTTTTGTTTGTTCCTAGATCTTCTTTTACGACATACCGGTCAGAGGCCTGGAATTATAACCAAACAAATTGGGGCGCAGGCCCTGGCAAGGACTTCAAGGTCAAATGAATAAGCCAGTCAGAAAAACAAAGAACATACCTGTAGGCGTTAATCTGGATGTGAAATGGAATTAGGACATGTAGGCATAACAAGAAGTGTACCTACTAATTTAGGTTACAGATTTTTAATTGACGTATATATTGTGTTAATTGTCATTTTTGGAAACCGCTGTTTTCCATCGGCATACGCGACCTGCTATTTCTTTCATGAGAATTTCCTGCTGCTTTTGTTAATAGTGCATCAAGAACAAACCGCCATGAGGCGTTGCCCCCCAACAGTGCCGGCCTCCAGGCATGTGCCAAGGGGGTCATCAGGTGCTTAACATGTGCAGGCCATCTTAGTATTTACATCTGCGACTGCTCTTTTTAATTGGAGGCAATCAAAAACATTTACGAAGCAAAATCATAGCAAGCAAGATAATTAAAACATAAATGGAAGGAGTAAATGGCTGAGGATTTACAACAGTTACAACAATAAATATACTTTAAAACACCTGGAGCAGAAACAAACCATCTCATTAAAGGAGGTGTTCAAGCAGAAAGTGGCCTCTGATTAGCTGAAATGCAAGCCAACACCCCCAGCATTCCCTCCTCATCCGGCGAGCTTGGAGACCCTTTGGTGAAACAGAGGAGGCAAAGTGGCAGCCAGGCATGCCAGTTCTTTTGTTTACCTCACCTTGTTGTGATTTGATAAGATTCTGGGTGTTAGAAACATTTCGTCACTTTTTGCAATTTGCTGCCAACCTTTTGAGTTTTCTGCAGCGTCGTATCATATTTTGTCCTTACACGAAGGACCTTCAAAAAGATTCCACACTTTTTTTGAACTCTATATATTAAGAGTTTCAACAACAAATGACATCCCTTTTCTACATTGTCAACTTCCTTTGCAATGCAATTTTCCCAGCGTCGTACCAACTTTTTAATGCCATCAGCAAAAAATGATTTTGGTTGAGTGCGATGCCACTGATGAGCTGCTGCTTTCATATCATCATCATCACCTGAAAATCTTCTTCACGTCCGAAGCGCTCTGCGTCCATCACACTAGTACGGCCATTTTCCAGCATTTCAATCCCCTTGTAGATGACTCTACGAGAGAAGACTTGATCCCCATACTGAGCACACATGCGGAGAAGAATTTGTGCTCCCGACACACCTTCTGCCCACAAAAATGCATAGGACAGACCGATGTTCCTCTTTGGTGCAGTTTATAAGATTCACAGCCATCTTATACTAAACTGCAAGGGCAGCCAGTGGCCGGCCAGACAGAACTAGTCACATGACCCTCTCAGACCCGACCAATCACTACTTCTCTCGCCTTCACTGTTTCCAACGAAAATATAAAAATGCGGAAACTTTTTAACTGTCCCTCATATTTATTATAATGATGTTATTTGCATGGTTGTTATTAATGGTTTAGAAAGGTCTACATATGGTGTTTATTGATTTGGAGAAGGTCTATGAGAGAGTGTCATGTCAAGATGTCTGAAGGTGCTTGAGAGAGAAAGGCGTACTTTAGAAGTACATGAAGATTGTCCAGAATTTGTATATGGGAGCGAGGACTTGTGTTAAGATCACTCTTGGGGTGACTGACAGGATCCCAGTTTGAGTAGGTCTGCACTAGGTGTCTTCTGTAAGTCCTTACCTCTTTGATTTGGTTATGGATGTGTTGAGTCATGGGACTAAAGATTAATCCCCCTGGTGCAGGCTTTTTGCTGATGACACTGTGTTGCACAGCTCCAGAAAAGAGGAAATGGTGGAGAAGAGAGAAGGCCTTTGGAAGGAAGTGGTTTGAAAATAAATAGAAAGAAGACAGAACATATGAGGTTTAATGAAGATCAGAATTCAGAAGTTAGCCTGTAGGGTGAGCTATTGAAAGGAGTGAATAAGTTTAAATATCTAGGGTCAATGGTAGCCCAAGATAGAGAATTAGGGTGGTACAGCAGGTCCACGGCTCAGAAAAATGTGGCCAATCTTTAAATACTGTGAATAAATAGTTAATTGGCCGGCTCGATCTCCACGGGTGTATGTGCTCACGCAGCATTGGGGGGAGGATGAGGTCTGTGAGGGTGCAGTCTGTCTCAATTGCTTCTTCAGCTTCCTACGGTGTGCGACTGAATCACTGCGTCCATGGAGACATATTTGAAGAAGAGCCGGCACAAGAATAAGGAAAAACAAGTGAAAAAAAGAACGGAGGGTAAAGGAAAGAGAGAGAAAGGCAGGAGTGAGAAAGACTTGGTGCAAGATGGAAGGAAGCAGGGGGATGGGAATAGACCCCCAGGAAGAAGCGTGTGCCTCCAATGCTTAGGAGGGGCCTGAGGGATTGCGCCTGTTGAGCGACTAGAGAGCAGGAGCGACCATTCTGCTCAGAGTGTGCTCTGCCAGGTGGAGCCAGTGATTGGCAGCAGTGTGAGATTGGCATCAGGATCATGGGCCGGAATAACGGGATGTCTGTGGCTGTTGGATGGACATCTCTCCGTGGGGCACAATCAGGGCCAGAAGGAGGAGAGACGTCAGTTTTGAAGGATTGCACCAGGGCTCATGTTTTTATGGACAGCTTCCTACATTGGGTTTTTTTTTTTAACCTCGCTTTTAATGTATTTATTTATTGAAACTTTTAACCTCCACCATCAGCTTTTATTTTAAGAGTTATTTATTTATTATGGATTTTTATTTTTTATTGGGGCCTCTTGTTCTTTCCACTATCTGTGAACAAGGCCTCTGCCTGAAAATGATGGGTCAGGCCTGCTTTAATTACTTAAGGTCCCTACTTAAAAAAGCTTCCCTTGCTTCACAAATCATGATATCATCGTGCACTCGCTTGGGAGACAACTTAAGGGCTCTGGTGATAGCAGTAACCCTCTGACCCAGGGGTTCGCGCTGCATTCGAAAACCTTCTCTCTTCCTCCCTCCGCAGAACGGAAGCCTGACAGCCAATCCACCACTGCCGTCACTTTCGTCGTCCACCATCGTGGACTTGCTCTCTTCTTGCCCAGAATCCATGTGACCGGACCTTCAGCCATACTTACTCAGTTCTGTATTGGACTTGTGTCTGAAAAAAGACGTTAGTAGCATCTTTGTAAATAAGTTATGTGGGGTCACAGACGTGCCCCAAACCTTTTAATGTGTTGTATCCTTTCTTAAATCGGTCATGCCCTGATTTGGGAAAAGGATTTCAGAAACTGAATGGGTGGACGACTTGTTCTTGTGGGGCTTCATACGTCATGTTGTGTTGTGTATTTAATGCTGTGTATCAAACGTGACAGAACTGCAGACCTAACAAAAGGCAACAACACAGAAATTGATAACAAACACGCCTAAACCTTAGACATGATGGGGTTGAGTGCTTCTGATTCTGATCATAACACCATTGTCAGTAGTCTCCAGAGGTCGTGACGCAGTCCCTTGGCTTAACGGGCAGAGGAGACCTGAGGTGGAGGCCATGCTAAGCGTTGCACCAATGAAAGGTGACTCCCGTTTGGACTCGCAGCAGCGACGACAACGTGGGTCGCTTGTGTTACAAGAATACTGCGACTTTGCTTTATGAGTTATCAGCAGAGCCAGAGTGGCAGTGCATGACTGAGACTGTGAGAGTGGCGCGGGAGAACAAAGACGCAGGCAACCAATTACAACAAATTTACATTTTCATTTGGCAAGCCCCTAAAAACAATGCAGCTTTGATTTAGAAGTGTAATCGAAAGAAACGAACCATGAAACACAATTAATGAAATTAGCTGCACCGTACCATCCAAACGAACAGCTCCACACAGATGCCATTCACTTCTCCCAACATGTCCCCGTGCTTACGGCCACCGGGGGAGTTGTTTGCCAACATTTATAGTGCCCAGGCTTTCTAAGTGTTTTGGATTTGATGATACGAAATCGACCAGTGGGAAGTCAAGGTGCTAAGGTGTGTGTGTGTTTGTGTGCGTGTGTATTAAAAATAACCTGGAGAGAGGAGCGCAGAACATTATTGCCGTGGAAAAGTGGTAGCCAACCGAGGATTAAATTGACCATTATACAGAAAATACACAGAATGCTTTCAGCAGCTCGCTTAAGGCCAAGAGATGAAGTGCCAGCTTGCTGCTGCTATTTAATCTAAAATGAAGTAAAATGAAATCTCCAGCAGGTAATTTATACTGGTACTTTACTCCCCTCATTCTTCTATGGCAGAGCCTGCGAAGGAAAGGCGGTTTGGAGCAACACTTGGGCGACTGTAACAATTCTTCTAAGGTTAATAGGTCACTTTCATCAAAATGATGGAATGCCACTGGCCCCGCTAATACTATATATGTGATGGAAATCTTTGTAGTTCCCACTGTAATAAGTGTAACGCGGGGGTGTGGGGCCGACTGGGGCGGAGATGGCAGTTTAGGAGGATTGTACGAGATACAAGGGCAGGCAGCGCGCGGAACATGATTTGCTGCGCCAGACAGAATTGTAGTGCTTTTGTGCCATGTACACAATGTCCTCTCTCAGAGAGGCTTTATCAAGATAAATGTAGTGTCCAACAGCAGGATATTAATAAATTATCAAGTAATGAAAAATGCGAGGGGAGCTATACTCCCTGCATTAAAGCTTCAATGACTGTATTGATAGATGTGGCTGCAAGGCCCTCTTGACAAGGTAGCAATGAAAAAACATGACACTCGGGGCCTGGAAGGGTGACCTCAGGGAAGAGAGTACAAGCTGCTGAGACAGAACAGTAAACAGAAGCTTCAAGGCGAAGCATGTCAGCGCTCAGACAGATGGGAGACGCTCCACTGGTCAGCTACCAATCATCTGTGTCAGAGGAACAACCACAACGGGGGTGCGGACATGAAGTATTTGTCATGGCATCTGATCCCGAAACTCGGAGATAATGCTAGCATGCTCAATCATATCAATCCACTCCGTCACCTGCCAGCCCTGCCATCTCGGCAGCAGGCACGTAGGCAAAGGGGAACAATTCACGCTCTTCTTATTACCTCGTGCTGTGGGGCGGGGGGCAGGCAGTGTATAATATAAGGGGGACGACACAGCTACTGTTTTTTTTTTTTTTACCTGTAGGCCTCATCTTAACATTGAAACGTCCACGTCTTTTCTTTTTTTGAGTGATGAATAGGGGAGCTTTTTATGCTGCAGGTCTGCTATGAATTTTGAAATTTTTTGACACAAAGTAATTAGTATATTAGAGGCTTTTGACACAAACTAATTGCTGTATTAATGTTTTCATCTTAGGTTTACTTTCAAAACATCTTTTTTTTTTCTTTTTTAACAATTATCAACCTGCATGATAGCTTCTGGGAGAAAAGGGAACATTAGGAATCATGCAGCATTCACGTGGAACTAATTTCCTTAATCCTCGTTTTAAAGGCATGTTTTAATCAGCAGGTTTTTTTTTTTCTTTTTCACCTAAAGTGCCGAGTGTGTTTGGTAAATTATTCATAGGACCAACAAACACAAGCAATGGTTAAAGTGTTCTGCCAGTGCAGGGGTCACACCTATCATTTATAACCCCCAAAGGTGGGCGACCTAAGAAAGCGGGGCCTGAGCTGGTATATGTGCAAGGCAGCAGAGATGAAGGGGCTTTAGTAAGTGGGAGAAATTCGGCAATTTTCTGTTCTCACCCTTTCCAACTCAGGACTGTGGGGTTGAAGTAGCACGTAGGGTCTGTGTGACAGGGACGTCGCAGGTTCACAGCTGACCACCCGTAATTAACACAGTAGAAAATGTGCAACCTGGAATGGATCATCACCCTGCCCGGGGTTTATTTCATGCCTTGCGCCCTGTGTTGGCTGGGATTGGCTCCAGCAGACCCCCGTGACCCTATAGTTAGGATATAGCGGGTTGGATAATGACTGACATGACTGGCTGACTGGCTTTCTCTGGTATCCAACTGTAGACTTGCAGGTTGGTATCACTGGTGAAAATGATTTCACTCAGTGTCATTGAAGGTCTAACTAGATGGTTACTCCTACCTTATGATGAATTCTGCATTAATGGATGACACTCTGTAAGTTGAAATGTCAGAGTGATGGTTGGTGTATCCTTTGTTTGTGTAGGGTCTGCATGTATTGAATCAAATGCCATGTTTCTTGGAGGGTGGCGCAGTGGTAGCGCTGCTGCCTCGCAGTTAGGAGACCCGGGTTCGCTTCCCGGGTCCTCCCTGCGTGTAGTTTGCATGTTCTCCCTGTGTCTGTGTGGGTTTCCTCCCACAGTCCAAAGACATGCAGGTTAGCTGCATTGGCGATTCTAAATTGTGCTTGGTGTGTGTGTGTGCCCTACAGTGGGCTGGCGCCCTGCCCGGGGTTTGTTTCCTGCCTTGCGCCCTGTGTTGGCTGGGATTGGCTCCAGCAGACCCCCGTGACCCTGTAGTTGGATAATGGATGGATGGAATGGGTCATGGTGTGATTCTATGACACTTGGCGTAGTGGGCAGGATTTGAACTGCAATGTGAGCCCTTTAAGGGCTTGGATCCTGCCTTGCCCCCAAAGCTGTATCGACTGGCCTCACTCCTCAAGACCCAATAATTCGCTTGAGAAAACTGGACCTTGACTAGGCCGTGTGGGAGCCTTTCAAATTTTCTTTTTGAATTTTGAAGTCTCACAAACCAACTGGAGATGGAAATGTTCATGCTAAGTTGACCAGAGGCTATGCAGTTTAATTGAACTTGAAAAATTTCCTCCTGTTAAAATTGTTTGGATCAAAAGGTTGCAGCCATTGTGACCCTCCCAGTCAGTGATTGCCCTCCTCGGTTGTAAAATTTGAAGCCCTTTTCAAGTGATCCAGGAATTTCTCATGCAGACATTACTTCCATATTTTGAAGCACTTATCACTGGATCTTATTCATTTGTAAATGTATTGAGGTGAATGGTTCATTTTCAAGGGAAGAAGATCAAAACGTTAGGCCAGTCAGACTATAAGACTGTCTTCTTAATCTTGAGACACCATAAAGAGGGGTGGGCAATCGATGGTCCTGGAGGGGCCAGAGTTGTCCAAATTATTGCTTAATTTAATGCTGTTAATTGAACTTTTCCTTTAATCAGATGACTTTCTTTCTCAAGTTCTCTGTCTGCTGTCTCAGCAATTAAAAATAATATGACTTTTTGAGATGCAGTAACTTTTAAAGTGCAGAAATCTATTCATTTTTGTTCTTCTTTGGTTCATTTTCATTTTCATTCTTGCCAAGACGTTTAAGCTATTTATTGTTTCTTTTAATAACCAGAAATCAATTAATCATGAGTTGCAAATAACAAGGGAGACCACTTATTTTCTGCTATGTTGAGGCTATTTTGGTTCCATTAAAAAAATAAAAACGATTGAGAGGTTCTAATCCACCCCAGTCTTTTTCATTGATCTTTTCATGGAAAGTAAAGTACAGTCATGGAGCTGAATGTTAAATTTAGTGGCATGTTTTATAAATCAGGAGAATTTCCATCTACAGTTCTAATGAAAAATATTCACCTCCTTGGTGGTTTTCTCATTTTATTGTCCCAGTGGATTGAATTTGGCTTTTTCAGCACTGATCAGCAGAAAAAGACTTTTTAATGTTAAAGTGAAAACAGTGGACTAAATTAATTACAAATGGGGAGAAGCTTGTGAATTAAAGGCAGAACTCTTGACCAATGAATGAGGAGGAGAGGAGGGTCTTAAATTCAGAAGCACGCCCATGTGTGAAGGGGGTTCCTGACTGTGGACTTCTATTATTCTCTGGAGTTATTTATTTAACCACTAGCCAATAATTCAAAAAAGATTTCCTATCTCCTGGCCAACGTGTCCCTCGGCACCTTTCCTCTGTAATCTGTGTGTGTGTGAATGGCTCTTAACCGACACTCCCTCTCTCGAGCTCGTTCTCATGAAGCCTGCTTCTCAGACTCTGTTATTATTTTTAAGACATTTTTCTCACCTCCTGTCCGGCTTTATACTTGTCATCTTTAAAGGTGACTCTCAGCATGCCTCATACACCTTTCCTCGTCCTTGTGCGTCTCACACCTGCACTTTCTCTTTTGTCGCATCACCAAAGCCAATCAGATTGCTTAGAGGCACTTGACTTGAAAACCTTAGTGTTTTATTATATACCGTATAGATAAATATTTTAGCAAGAATTATGTGTGGATGACTTGACATGTGGAATGTAGTCCAGCGTTGTTCACCTTTGGGTCCCATCCTATCAGAAACATCCATCCATCATCCAACCTGCTATATCCTAACACAGGGGTCTGCTGGAGCCAATCCGAGCCAACACAGGGCGCAAGGCAGGAAACAAACCCCAGGCAGGGTGCCAGCCCACCGCAGGGCACACACTAGGGACAATTTAGAATCGCCAATGCACCTAACCTGCATCTCTTTGGACTGTGGGAGGAAACCGGAGCACCCGGAGGAAACCCACGCAGACACAGGGAGAACATGCAAACTCCACACAGGGAGGACCCGGGAAGTGAACCCGGGTCTCCTAACTGCGAAGCAGCAGCGCTACCCACTGCACCACCATGCTGCCCCTATCAGAGACAATGTTATGTTATTTCTCCATGAAAACATGAGATTAAAAATTTTTCTTGGTCACCTCTTCTATCATGGAGTAAGTAATATTGTTTTCGTGTGGAGCGTTCAGTTAAGGAGGAGGAGTTTAGGATCATGCACTGATACAGCACACCCACCACACGACAAACCGCCTCAGGATCCCAAATTAGGACCCAAGTGCAGCCATGTGACATATCAGTACCACGTTAGTTCAAATGGTGTGAGTGTGAGTTTTTGTTACAGTGGTTGGAGTGCCAATCCTGCCACCAAACCCCAAGTTTTTCCTTGTAAGTTGGAGGACCTGCTTACAGAGCTGGATGCAGGTTAACGTCATACCCAGGATGGAGCAACTGCAGGTTAAGAGCCTCGCTCAAGGGCCCAATAGAGTGAAATCACTTTTGGCGTTTACAGGATTTGAACCGCAAGCTTCTGATTGCCAGTGCTGTACCCTCGCCTATGAGCCACCACTCAGTTAAGATAGCACTAAAAATAACAAATAATCAGAGTGAAGTATGAACCTTAAGAATTACATAATAGTCTACTGCCTATAAAAATTGTAAGAGATATTTCCATTTTAAAAGTTTCAAATCTTGCAAAATGCAGTTAATCCTGAAATCAAAATGGAGTTTATGTATTTCGAATTGACACATCATATTATTTTTTATTTTGCCTTATACAATTTCTTGTATTAGGAATTTGTTAGTTTTCGCATACCCCTTGGGGTCAGAGCTCAGGATCAGCCATTGTACAGCGCCCCTGGAGCAATTGAAGGTTAACGGCCTTGCTCAAGGGCCCAGCAGAGTAGGATCTCTTTTGGCAATGTCGGGGATTCAAACCGGCAACCTTTGGGATACCAGCACAGATCCTTAGCCTCAGAGCCACCATATTAGTGTTCATGTTTCTGATTTTTCCTATATTGTACAGTCTTTATAATAATATGCCATTTTGTAAAATGTTGTGAATTTATGGAAAGCTGTTAACGTATCAGTCACCGTTTGTTAAATGTCTTGTAGTCGATTTAAACCTGGTCATCCCCATTTAATTCTCAGAGGGTTGTCTTTAACGTCAAAATAAACATGTAGCGGTCTGGTGCCACTCAGATTCACTCCATTGATAGGGCGGTGATTTATTTGTTATTTTGGTGGGGATTCCAGTAACGCACCCAGCCTTGGCCTGATCCGCACATGCTCACAGACAGAGACACAAATCAAACAAATGAGTGAAATATATTAAGTAGAAAATCAGATATATAAACAGTGATACAAATATTACACACAACAATCAACACTCATGACAATGTCCTTATCACAGTTCCAATTTAGCAGGAACGGATGAAATGGTATGGATTAAAGATGATGATGACAATCCCGGGGACAGCTTCTGTAATAAATGAATTAAACAGCCATACCGGTAGTCCTGAGCAGTGAGGGGTGAGATTTGTGGGAGCGCTCCCTCCAAAGACGCAAGACGACTAATCCTCCACTGTTCACATGAGACATGTCCACTCATCCTTCCAAGAAAAGATCCAGGGTATAAATGACTTCACAGAGATTACGTTGGAGAGGACACCGGGATACACAGAAACACTGACCTTCTTGCTGCTTTGCCGGCCCCTTTCCAAGTTTCCTGCTGGCCCTTCTTGTCCCCATCAGCCCCTGCACCCATTATAGGTAACCAATGAGGGCAATATCCTTCGGGGCTGCTGAGAATTGGAGTCCATCCAGTGGTAGCACTGCTACAAAGTGGCACTCAATGCCAAAACAAAAGCAGATTGGCTGTTAGGGCTTAAGTGAAGGGCTTTCCCAAAGGTGAGTCATCCTGTGGGGTGCTCTGATCTTAGAGTGACACCTCCTTCCGGTAGCCTTGGAACTTATAGGCTGTGCACCGGAGAGGGCGGAGTCAGTTGCCTTCACTCGAAATCTTCTCAGCAACTGTGGGGTGGGGGAGGTCTGGGAGAGCAGGATTAGCTCCAGTGCCCCCTCTAATCTCAGGGTGGTTTTATGTACCTTAGATGAAATGATTATGTCATGAAGTCTGGATTACGGTATGCCTTATATATACACTCACCTAAAGGATTATTAGGAACACCTGTTCAATTTCTCATTAATGCAATTATCTAATCAACCAATCACATGGCAGTTGCTTCAATGCATTTAGGGGTGTGGTCCTGGTCAAGACAATCTCCTGAACTCCAAACTGAATGTCAGAATGGGAAAGAAAGGTGATTTAAGCAATTTTGAGCGTGGCATGGTTGTTGGTGCCAGACGGGCCGGTCTGAGTATTTCACAATCTGCTCAGTTACTGGGATTTTCACGCACAACCATTTCTAGGGTTTACAAAGAATGGTGTGAAAAGGCAAAAACATCCAGTATGCGGCAGTCCTGTGGGCGAAAATGCCTTGTTGATGCTAGAGGTCAGAGGAGAATGGGCCGACTGATTCAAGCTGATAGAAGAGCAACTTTGACTGAAATAACCACTCGTTACAACCGAGGTATGCAGCAAAGCATTTGTGAAGCCACAACACGCACAACCTTGAGGCGGATGGGCTACAACAGCAGAAGACCCCACCGGGTACCACTCATCTCCACTATAAATATGAAAAAGAGGCTACAATTTGCACGAGCTCACCAAAATTGGACAGTTGAAGACTGGAAAAATGTTGCCTGGTCTGATGAGTCTCGATTTCTGTTGAGACATTCAAATGGTAGAGTCAGAATTTGGCGTAAACAGAATGAGAACATGGATCCATCATGCCTTGTTACCACTGTGCAGGCTGGTGGTGGTGGTGGTGTAATGGTGTGGGGTATGTTTTCTTGGCACACTTTAGGCCCCTTAGTGCCAATTGGGCATCGTTTAAATGCCACGGGCTACCTGAGCATTGTTTCTGACCATGTCCATCCCTTCATGACCACCATGTACCCATCCT
>JANRMT010062861.1:17608074-17654140 GCA_026402145.1 Polypterus bichir lapradei | reverse complement strand
CTCTGATGGCTACTTCCAGCAGGATAATGCACCATGTCACAAAGCTCGAATCATTTCAAATTGGTTTCTTGAACATGACAATGAGTTCACTGTACTAAAATGGCCCCCACAGTCACAGATCTCAACTCAATAGAGCATCTTTGGGATGTGGTGGAACGGGAGCTTCGTGCCCTGGATGTGCATCCCACAAATCTCCATCAACTGCAAGATGCTATCCTATCAATATGGGCCCCCAAGGGAGTCGCAAAGTAACAAAAGGGGGCGCGAAAATGTGTAAAAAAGAAAACAAGAATCAAAAATATGAAAAATACATGTATTGAAACCAAAACAAATTAACTACGTTCTGATACTAGAAAAATAAATATTGAGTTAGATAAATTTCGATAAAAGTTAAGTAGGTATAATAAAATATGCTTCTTTGATATATCATTAATTAAAAAAGAATAAATTGATATTAGTGGGCTCCTTTCAAAAAAACGTTAGGGGGGCGCGATTAAAACTGTTAGGAAAACTCGGGTCGCAAATACTTAAAGGTTGAGAAACTCTGTCCTAGAGTGACTTTTAGTGCAATAAAGAGGAGTAATCCAGAGAGGCTTGATAAATATGGGTCTTTCTGGTTGGGTCTCCAGCTTCAAAATCGTCAATTTATCCCGGTGTTGGTCTTATATTTTGGGTCAAGTGGAGTATCAAAAAGTAGGGGGCCGACACCTTTCCCATGGTCGTTCTCTCTGGCCCTGCGCCCCAATCCCATCCAGGTCCTACCTTTCTTCTCAAGTCTTCAATGAGTCAATGTTTTAGCCACGACAAGTGCCTCACAGGACGTACCTCCTTGCTTTTACACTTTCGGCCCACACTGACCTCAAACCACCCCCCCCCCCCCCCCCCCCCTAACTAGTTCTAGCCAGTCAAGCAGCAAGCCAAGCAGCTCAGCAAATCTTACAGCAGAGTAATTGCTACATGAAGTGCAGTTAACCCTAAACTGTCCTGTGGTTTTCTAGCACTTTATCGCTATTGTATTATGTGTGGGTGGCACGGTGGCGCAGTGGCAGCGCTGCTGCCTTGCAGTAAGGCGACCTGGGTTCACTTCCCAGGTCCTCCCTGCATGGAGTTTGCATGTTCTCCCCGTGTCTTCTCTGCGTGGGTTTCCTCCCACAATCCAAAGACATGCAGGTTAGGTGCATTGGTGATCCTAAATTGTCCCTAGTGTGTACTTGGTGTGTGTGTGTGTGTGTGTCCTGTGGTGGGCTGGCTCCCTGCCCGGGATTTGTTCCTGCCTTGCGCCCTGGGATTGGCTACAGCAGACCCCTGTGTTGGGTAATGGATGGATGGATGAACAGCCCATCTTTATTCCAAGTACATCCCCAAAGCATCCATTGGTGTATCTTCTCAAAGACCCCGTGACAAGCATTACAATTCCATGTACCTGTATCATTAGACCTTGGCATTATCTAAAATTAAGCCTTATAATTAGGACTCCTTGACCATATCATCTGAGAATATCCATTTCTACTGAGAAAGCTTTCTTAAAATTTGTGTGGCCCCCTTAAACCCACCCAATGTCACTGATTAGTCTGCTAGTCTATCCGGGTGCAACTGCCCAAAGGCAACAAGCGGAGAGCCTCTTTACAGTATGAACAGCCTCTGCAGATGAGAGCCACTCCACGGCCAGGTAGTGTTTATCATCAGTGCCAGTCAGTTTCACTAAACCAGCGGTTACATTGCCTTCCACCATCCTGACACCAATTTAAACATTCCCTCTTACTTTTCTGCACATCATTCACTTTCATTTATTTGTTTATAACAGCAAAAGTTGAAAATGAACAGAGCAGGACTGCCTGATGTGGTACGTCTTCACAAAAAAGACAGCCAATTTGAAAGTCGCTGCCATTCATGTGCGCTCTGTCAATGGTAAGTTACAGAATATTGCAGAAACATTTTTATGCTCTGCTAGGCATGATTTTAATTTGGTGTGGCTCTTCGCTGCGAGTCAGCTTCTTTTTGATTCTCCTCTTTAATGACATTGCTGACAAGCATATTCATGACATAAGTGTTCAACATTATAAGGGATCATGAAAGTAAAAAAAGGCTTCTGTCGGTCTTTCATTCTGCCTCACTCTTCAGATCCTTTAGGTGTCAGGAAACCATCTGATACCAAATGCACTTGTTTTTTGTCGAGTTTGTCTTTATTGCCCTCCGAGGAAATTTTGTTTCAGCATTTCGTCAATGCAAACATTAACACAGTAGCATTATAATAATAAAAAAAAAAAAAAGACAAGAGAGACCGGGGTATGTAAAGAAGAACAAACGATTTAAGGAAAAAGAAGACATCAGGCCTGGAGAAAAAGTTAAGGGAAAGTGACAATAGCACAGCTCCCTAGCCTACCATTACAATTAACCATCGCTGCTTAATACAGAAATCGCCCGGGGGTCCAGGAGAAACGTAATTTCATGACATAAAGGATGGCAGGGCTTTTGAGACCATCTTAAGAGCTTTGGCTAGAACTTTATTTTCGTTTGCTTCTGGTCCCATTTGTTTGACCCCCAGTATCTTATGAGTGGCCCTCACTGTTTTAAATCCTACGTAATTTGATTTATACAACTACTTACTCACTGCAGTAATAATTCATAATGCTAAGCTGCATTTGATTAAAGACTTCTATAAAGTAATTTAACCACTGTGAGCATTAAAAGAAACAGGCTTTCTCCACAGGAGAATCTTTGCTTTCTTGTACTCTGTTTATACCTTAACTGAATTTTCTTCCTCATCTTTTGGCTCTTCTCATTTAGGTGTCACCACAGTCCCATCTGTCCCTGTCTTTTACGTCATTTTCCTGCCACACCCATTGCCTTCTTATCCTTCCTCACCACATCCATAAACCTCCTCTTTAGCCTTCCTCTTTTTCTCTTGCCCAGCAGTTCCATCGTCAAGATTCATTTTTCCGATGTACCCCTCATCTCTCCTCAGCACGTGTCCAAACCATCTCAATCCAGCCTCCCTCACTTGGTCACCAGACTGTCGTGTCTTTGTCGTCCCACGAATATACTCTGCCCTCGTTACTCGTCAATCGTCGCCACTTCCATCTCTACCTCATGTCGTTTCGTCAGTAGCACCGTCTCCTAACCATACAACATGGCTGGTCTCACTACCATTTTATAGACCTCCCCTATTGCAAATCACCCCTGTTACTCTTCTCCACATGGCCTGCACTCTCTTCTTCACCTCTCTGCCACACTCTCCGTTGCTTTCAACTGTTGAACCCAAGTATTTAAATATGTCTACCTTCACCACCTCTGCTTCTTGCAGTCTCACCCTTCCATCACCTGGGAGAAAGAAACAGAGAAAGAAAATTAGTCCTGTGCCGAGCTTGTTATTTACTTGCGGCTGTGATGGTGGGAAACACTTGCTGAAGAGTTTTTCTAAAAATAATTAAGCTCTTGGTGCTTTTAAATTGTGCCCTGAGTCTGTTGTGTTGGGTTTGAGGAACAACAGTGCCCTCTAGTGTCCACACTACTCACCGATCTCCACCTCTCCTCTAAGCCTAGCATCTTCATGGTGTGGCTGATAGACTTTATACCCCCGTAGTTATTGCAGCTCTGCACATCTCCCTTACTGTGGTCACAAATTCGCCCAAACATACACTGGGTGTGCCTATCATGGTCTAATTATCCTGTCCATTTTTTGCATTGTTGCCCATGGCTCTCCTCGTCTTGCTGTAGCAACTAAGCTCCGCTCTATCGTGTGTACATTTAATCTTCTGAGTAACAACTACTAGATCATTGTCGGGCAACTGGTGAGCCTGGAATTTTCTAGGGCCGTCGCGAAAACTTTTGTAAAATATTTTAAAGTGCTAGTTTTTTTTTAACTTTTGGTTGATTAAAAAGATAACGTTTAAAAAAATATATTTTATGTTGGAAAAACAGATAACGGAACACTTACGGAAATGAAGTCTAAGAAACGCGAGAGACTTCAAATGATCGACAAGGAAATGTGCGTCTGTCTTTCGAAAATTGATCCTCGCATCAATCTCATATGTGCTGAAAAATAATCTCAACGTTCACATTAATTAAATTTAAAATTTATCCTTTGATTCCTTTATTAATAAAATGTCTTTCAAACTTGTAACTGTTTTTATTGACGATTTTCCATAGATTGTGTCGTCACGACTTTATTTATGGGCAGCCCCTCAGGTGCGCCGCGAAAGAACATTTTTGGACTTAGTGCGCCGCAACTCGAAAAAGGTTGCCTTTCACTGTACTAGAATGTAGTTTAGTATAAAGACTAATGCAAAGGACTTTGAGGCCCCTTCTGTACTCCTTCACCTCTGACTGTATGGCTGGACACAGCTCCAACTCAGAGTTTCTTAAACTACGGGTCGCAAACCAAAATGGGTCATGGGTTGCAAGTTACTGTTGTATTCAATGGTAACGGGTTGAGGATTGTTTGCGAAGAGGGTTGCTACGGGTTGATTATGCAAGTGACATTGCTCCAATGATCTATTCATGATTCTTCAAGGGGGACCCACACCAGTGCTGACGATCATCTGGTCACTCAACAAGGAATGGGTTTCAAAGACCCTGAAAAGTCCATGATTAAAAAAAATAAAATAAAAAATTTTTAAAGAAACCCTGCTCCAGCGCCATTGCTTGTCTGATGATACCACCATCACAGCCCTGATCACCAATGGCTTGCAGGAGATAAGGTCAAAAGTTGCATCCTTAATGTCAGATAAGCCGAAGAACTGGTCAGAGACTGCAGAAGTATATTCAGATAGTATTCAGACCCCTTCACTTTCGGCACTCTTTACTGTGTTGTATATTTCATTTTACATGGATACATCTGCGTTTTTGCCCATCAATCTACACTCAATAAGCCATAATGACAAACCTGAAAACAGGTCTTCAGAAAGATCTGCAAATGTAATAAAAAATCAAACCCTCAAATCTCTCATTCTTGTAAGTGTTTAGACCCTTTGCTGTGACACCCCAGGTTGTTGTCTGGTACTTCCTATTTGTTTTAATTCTCCTTGAGATGTGCTGAGAACTTGATTGGAGCCCAACTGTGGCAAACTTAATCGATTGGACATCATTTACAAAAGCACACGTGTACCTGTGTATAGAAGATTCCAGACACGAAGTTCAAGGAACTATCTGTAGACTTCTACGATAACATTGTGGCAAGGAACTGATCAGGACAAGGGGATAAAACCATTTCTTAAACTTTAAGTGTCAGCATTGACTTTGATCTGCATAATTTCATTATTTCTGCACTGCACTTTATTATGGCGAGTTTGTTTGAATAAACGTGCTCTTTGCACTTTGATTTTTAAGTACAGGTTGTTGTCCCTCACCCGCTGCTGTACCCATCTCAGATTATGAACTAATAGGCGTTCATGTGGATGGCTTAATGACGGGTATACTACCCAGATATCGATTTCCCAACATCATGGTGGTGGCAGCGGTGGGATCTACCTGCTGACTCAGTGGCTTCAGGACAACAGTAATGTCAGCAAAACCAGAGAGCAGGTCATAGACCTCAGAAGGATGAGCACTGAGAGAGGATGCTGTTTTGATAAGGTGAGCAGCTTTAAATTTCTTGGCATAACAATTACTGATAAACTGAAGAGGGCACGACACATTTTGTCTCTTGTCAGAAAGACCACCAGCACCTTTCCTTCTGTAGATGTCTGAAGGCATCTCGCATTTCTCCATCTGTTCTTGAGAACTTCTACAGGTGCACCATCCTCACTGGGTGCACCACATCCTGAAATGGCAGGTAAGCACGACAGAGGGTGGTGAACGTGTCACAAAGCATTGCCAGCATCCAGCTGCCTTCTATTCAAGATGCTTACAAAATTAAGGACCTTGGCTATTCTGTCTAACCCCTTCTCCAATGTTTTACCCTGATCCATTTCTTTAATCCTGCAGGGCAGCCCTGTTTAAAGTGTGCCCCTAAGAACAACAACATTCACTGCCACGTGTTGGGTTTACAATCACACAAGGATTGCAACGATCTTTTCACAACTCTTCCTCACTTCAGAATGCCTTGCAGTAGCCCTTAAATCTTTCCGCACAGCTGGCAGTTCACCGTAACACAAATACAGTGGAACCTCGGGTCACAAACGTCTCAGAACACGTACAAATCGGGTTACGACCAAAGAGTTCGCCAAACTTTTGCGTCTCTTCACGACCACACACTCGGGTGACGAACAAGCCAGCTTCCCTTCCAGTTTGTACGCGCTGATGATTTCCACAGGTTTTCAGTCTCTCCCTGTACATTGTTCTCAGTTAGACGTACGTGCATGCAATGTTAGTTTTCTTGGTTGTTTATGGTTAGTTTTGTATAAATTAAGAATTTTTCAAATTTCATTTTCTTCCCTGTGCTTAAAACTCATTAAAAAAAGTGTTTACAGCGAACGGTTCGTAAGGCTGTAGCGTGAACTCTTGCAATGTTAGTTTTCTCTGTTCAGGGTTTTCTCAGCGTTATTCAATGTTTTTACATTTAGTTTACTATTACACTGTGCATTCTATGGTATAATTAACTATTTTTGAGCTTAAAAATCTTTAAAAAATATATATTTACATACAATCCGTACGGTCCGGAACAGATTAATTGTATTTACATACAATCCTATGGGGGAAATTAGTTCGGATCACAACCAAATCGGGTTCCGACCAGAGTTTTGGAACGAATTACGGTCGTGATCCGAGGTTCCACTATACACTGCTGAAGGATGGATGAAAACCAAATCTAATGAGCTGCCTGGGAGCTTCACGCCTCGCCGTTCCTTCGGTCTGTTGTTTGCTCCTGGCCATACTTTCTGTGTCTGTTGACTAATCCCGTCAGTCACAAGATGGAAGGGTCAATGGAGATAAAAAGGGAGGTTTGGATGATGGCATTGACTCCTAGTGACCTTTACAAAAGCCCCCATTTGAGCTCACCTAGTGATCCTTGTGTATTTTGACCCGCCGAGTCCCGTCTAGTATATTTATTCTTGATTTTAATACTCACTGTGACTGTCATTTCACGGACTTGTTAATGAACAGCCCCGTTTTACCTTTTTATCGTATCCACACACACCTGATTTGCATGGCCCGCTGCGCTTTATAGGGTGGCACCGTGTGTAGCAATCTTGTCACTCGGCATTTTTCCACAGAGAAGCCGGTGCTAAAGGGCTCCTTTGTGACCACGGCAGGACGGCATGCGCCTGACAGTATTTTAAATCACGGCACTTAATATTACCTTGACCTGGACTTTTCTTAAACATTATGACCGACTTTACGCTGGTTAATGCCAGTCCTTTTAGTAGAATTCAATACAATGCTTGACTTGTCGTAAACCTTCAAAAACACCTTTATTTTATTTGCTAAGGAGCGGCCATCAGCACCTGCCGACTGGAGTTTCCTTTTGCTTTTATTAGGTGCATTAATCTTGCAAGATATTGGCTTAAAGTAGTTTTAAGATGAAACACTCTGAAGATGAGGTGAAGATGAGGTGGTTAACTGAATACATAAATAGAGATGTGCATTCTCAGCCAAAGCCTTTAAACAAGTTTAAGAGTTGGGGCAGTTCCTCAGTGTCCCCTTATTATAGACAAACAAAAGCTGTGACATAAGCACAAGTACTGTAAATGGCCAGAGTCCTGGTTCAAGGGGGCCTGAGTCAGCCACATAACAGGAGCCCCATCTCTGTTGGCTGTAGGATCTGCAATGAACGACCGCTTTCAGAGAGTAATCTGAATACATAGAAGTTCTCTGTGCTGCAAGTGAGGTCAGACATCTTCTGGACTTTGCCCCCTATTACTGTGGGTGGAAAAGAAGAGGAAGCAGCGCTCTCTGTCATCCCAGGGTGGAGTCACTTGTCTTGCAATTAATAATAATAATAATAATAATAATAATAATACGAGAGGGAGTCAAGCTAAAGTTAGAAAATGAGATTTATTAGAACCTTAACGAAACTGATCAGGTCATTTCTCAACGTAGTCTCCACCCTTCTTAATATAATTGCGCCATCTGCCTGGAAGTGCCAGTGGATTCCAGCAGAATAAAAGGTTTGGTTTTGACTTCGTCACCACTCGTGCACCCGAGTTATTATCAAACACTACATGCCAACGGGGTACCACAGTCACTAGTGCAAGTTACTGTGACTTGCTGGAGACCAATGTGACGCCTGCTATTCAATCCAAGCAGCGGGGACTTTTTGCTATAAGGCAATGCCCACCTGCCCGCCCGCCTGCCAGCCACCAAGGCTTGTCTGGAGAAACTGAACTTTAAGGTATTGCCACACCCTCCTTATTCGCCAGATATGGCATTGTGTGATTTCCACTTTTTTTGGACTGCTAAAAAAAAACATCTGGGTGGTCGTCGATTCAAGTCAGATGACAACATGAAGAAAGTGGTGCACAAGTGGTTGTGAGGACGAGACCAAACCTTCTATTCTGCTGGAATCCACTGGCACTTCCAGGCAGATGGTGCAAGTGCATTAATAATAAATAATAATAATAATAATACATTTTATTTATGTCAATGTCAATTTTATTTATATAGCACATTTAAAACAACATAGGAATGTTGTGACCAAAGTGCTTTACAATAATAGAATAAAAGAAAAAATACAATTAACATGAATAACATAAATAGAAATAAAATAAATGAATATAAATAAAATAAATAATAAATAGAAGTAATGTTACATAATCATGATGAGGAAACCATCAGTATTACTGAAGGTCACGGAATGCAAGTGAATAGAAATGAGTCTTTAATCTCGTTTTGACAGTTCAATTGTAGACGACTCCTTTATGTGACGAGGTGAAGAGATCCACAGGCGAGGAGCAGCAGCTGCCAAAGTCCTGTCTGTCCCCCTAAGTTTTACACTTGGTACGAGGGACAGCAAGAGACAACTGACCAGAAGATCTAAGCACTCTGGATGGCTGGTGTAAAACACACAATTCAGATAAACAGGCAGGAGCAAGCCCATGTAAAGATTTAAAAACTAGCAACAAGATTTTAAAATCAATTCAAAAACTGACAGGCAGCCAGTGTAAAGAAGCTAAAATTGGAGAAACAGAATCAGACTTTCTTGCCCCAACCAGAAAGCGAGCGGCAGCATTCTGGACCAGCTGTAACCTGCGTATCAGGGATTTGCTAATCCCAGAATACAGCGAGTTGCAGTAATCCAGGCGAGAGAAGATAAAAGCATGAGTAGCTTTCTCAAGATCCCTAGAAGATAAAAAAAAGGCTTGATTTTACCTAATGGATGAAGCTGGAAAAAGCAACTTACTTGTTTCTCAAAACAGAGGTAGAGATTGTGGACTTGAGGTTTGCAAAAGACAGAGAAAGAGCCGAGAAGTCCAAGACCAATTTGGGCTTTAGCCGATGGGACCCACTATAAGCACTTCCATTTTATTTTGATTCAGATCAAGAAGATTATTAGCCATCCAGGATCTTAGTTCAGAAAGACATTTGTGCTGTTGATTTATTGCAGATGGGAATATAAACCTGTGTATCATCAGCATAGCAGTGAAAAGAAATGTTAAATTTCCTAAAAATCACTCCAATAGGGTGAAGGTATATAGAGAATAAGATAGGACCCAAAATGGATGCCTGAGGAACACCACATTTAACAGGAGCAGTAGGCGAAAAAGAGGAATTTAAAGTAACTGAAAAGTGTCTACCAGTTAGATATGACCTGAACCAGTTAAGAGCAGCCCCTTTAAGACCAACAAGATGTTCAAGCCGCAACAGCAATATCTCATGGTCAATCGTGTCAAAGGCAGTGGACAGGTCAAGGAGGACAAGGACTGCAGGGTCACCTGAGTCAGTAATAATAGAGATGTCATTGAATACTTTAAGGAGGGCCGTTTCAACACCATGAAAACGCCTAAAGCCAGATTGGTAGATCTCAAATAAGTTATTGGAGTTAAGGTGAGCAACCAATTGATTATAAATAATTCTTTGTAATATTTTAGCCAGAAATGGCAATTGGGAAATCGGGCGAAAATTGGCTAAAACTCCAGGATCTAATTCTGCCTTTTTTAGGCAGGGACGTACCGCAGCATGTTTACAAAATGAGGGCACAACTCCCTCACTAATACAATCATTGATAATGGCTAGTAAAGATGGCCCCAAAACATCAAAGGCTTCCACTACGGGGCGTGGTGGTACAATATCGAGAGGACTGGGAGCTGGTTTAAGGGTGTCAATAGTTCTTTTTAACTGTGAAAGTGTTTATATAGCGCCTTCCCCATGCTCAAGGTGCTTCACAGAGTCTTAGAAAAAAACATCAGGGTATATATAACATTGGATACAAATGTTTACCTGAATAAAACAATGAAACATGTAACAAAGCATTAAATAGAACAAAGGACAATAAACCAGAGTAAAATACTAAATTCAATACTAAAAGAAAAACCTAACAAATAACCTCATTTGTGATATAACAGACACACAAATTATCCTGAGCACCTGGACAGAGAGGTAAACTGAAAGAAAGGGCAGAGTGTTAAGTTAAGTTAAAGGCCTTCCTAAATAGATGTGTTTTAAGTTGTTTTTTAAAAGAATGAATGGAGTCAGCTGATCTCATTAATTTCGGGATGTCATTCCAAAGTCTGGGTGCTATGGAGCTGAAGGCCCTGCTGTCACCCATAGAGTGCAGGTTAGTGTGGGGCACAACAAGATTACCAGAATCAGAGGACCTTAGTAGGCGAACAGGAGCAGAGTGATGGAGAAGGTCACTGATGTAGTCCGGTGTGAGGCCATTTAAAACTTTGTAGGTTATTAAAATAGAGAAAAGTCAAGCAAAATGACACATTTTATTGGCTAACTAAAAATATTACAATATGAAAACTTTCGAGGCAACTCAGGCCTCTTCTTCAAGATGTACAATACAATGCAACTTGGAGTCCTGCCACGTGCAAAGGTTCGCTGACGATACTGCTATCGTGGGCTGCATCAGGAGTGGGCAGGAGGAGGAGTATAGGAAGCTAATTAAGGACTTTGTTAAATGGTGCGACTCAAACCACTTACACCTGAACACCAGCAAAACCAAGGAGCTGGTGGTGGATTTTAGGAGGCCCAGGCCCCTCATGGACCCCGTGATCATCAGAGGTGACTGTGCAGAGGGTACAGACCTATAAATACCTGGGAGTGCAGATGGATGATAAATTGTACTGGACTGCCAATACTGATACTCTGTGTAAGAAAGGTCAGAGCCGACTATACTTCCTTAGATGACTGGCGTCCTTCAACATCTGCAGTAAGATGCTGCAGATGTTCTACCAGACAGTTGTGGTGAGCGCCCTCTTCTACGTGGTGGTGTGCTGGGGAGGCAGCATAAAGAAGAAGGACGTCTCACACCTAAACAAACTGGTGAGGAAGGCAGGCTCTGTTGTAGGCACGGAGCTGGACAGTTTGACATCCGGGCGCTGAGCAGGCTCCTGTCGATCATGGAGAATCCACTGCATCCACTAAACAGGATCATCTCCAGACAGAGGAGCAGCTTCAGCGACAGACTGCTGTCACCGTCCTGCTCCACTGACAGACTGAGGAGACCATACACTATGCGACTCTTCAGTTCCACCCGGGGGGGGTAAACGTTAACATTATACAAAGTTATTGTCTGTTATACCTGCATTGTTATCACTCTTTAATTTAATATTGTTCTTTATCAGTATGCTGCTACTGGAGTATGTGAATTTCCCCTTGGGATTAATAAAGTATCTATCTATCTATCTATCTATCTATCTATCTATCTAATCATTACATCTTGCCTGAAGAAGGGGCCTGAGTTGCCTTCGAAAGCTTACATATTTTTAGTTAGCCAATAAAAGGTGTCATTTTGCTTGACTTTTCTCTACATTCATAATGGCTAACACGGTACAACACCCTAGTACTATACGTTATTAATAGAATTTTATATTCAATCCTGTAAGACACAGGGAGCTGGTGAAGAAGAAGCAGGATGGGTGTGATGTGCTCACTGCTGCTGGTTCGTGTAAGAACTCTTGCAGCAGAGTTTTGAATCAACTAGAGCTGTGATATAAGATTAGAAGGGGTGTCTGCCAGCAGCGAGTTACAATAAGCGAGGGATGTGGGATGTGATAAAATCATGGACAAGTTCCTCAGCATTAGAAAAGGAGAGGAATGAGCGAACACGAGATACAGTATGTGAAAGTAGGTGAAAGTAAGAAAATTTTTTGATGTGGTTTATGTGGGCGAAATAAGAAAGGGAGGAATCAAAAATGACACCAAGATTCCTTGCATCAGAAGAAGGTCTGATGAGATCACCGTCAAGAGTGACTGAAAAGGAGCTAATTTTCTTAAATAGTGCTTTAGTGCCAATTTGCAGGAGTTCGGTTTTGTTGCAATTTAATGCTCTATCCAGGTTTTAATTTCACTGAGGCAAGTTGTGAGCTGAGAAGTTGCACTTTTGACATTGAAATAGATTTGAGTGTCATCTGCATATAAATGATAACCCGGTCCATAGCTATGAATAATATGGCCAAGGGGAAGCATATAAATACAGAAGAGAAGAGGGCCGAAGACAGAGCCCTGAGGAATTCCTTGTGTGACTGGCGCTGAGCTGGATCTGCTGTTGCCAAGACTAACAAACTCTTGCCTATCAGTCAGATAGGATTTGAACCACTGGAGGGCAGTGCCAGAGATACCCAGCATGTTCTCCATTCTGGACAGTAGAATGTCATGTCTGACCTGAGTGTCAAATGTTGCACTGAGGTCTAATAGAATTAATATGCCAGTTTGTCCAGAGTCTGCTACCATAAGCAAATCAAGAAGAGCAGATTCACAGCTGTGCTGCGCCCTGAAACCAGACTGAAAGGGTTCCATCAAATTATTAGAGGTTAAGTAATTGGTGAGCTGAGAGGCTACAACACACTCAAGACCTTTTGACAGAAAAGGTAAGTAGGAAAATTGTTAAGATCATCACCATCAAGACCAGACTTTTTTAACATGGGGGTTACAGAAACAATTTTAAAAGTGAGTGGCACAAACCCAGTGTCGACGATGTTGAGAAATGACCTGATCAGTTTTGTTAAGATTTGGTCCGTTTTCTGATAAATCCCATTTTCTAACTTTAGCTTGACTCCCCCTTGTACATTTTATTTGTATAGCGCCTTTCCCACGCTCATGGTTTGCAGGAGCCATGTGTGTGACAACTGACAGAACTGTACAAAGAGTAGGACACAACTCTGGGTAGGATGCCAGTCCATTGCAGGGCATTCATGCAAGTGATACATTCACACTGGAGCCAGTTTACAGTCACAGATTGATGTAGTCTGCCATCTTTGGATTGTGGGAGGGAAAGCTGGAATGTTGTCTTGTACCTGGAGGACACAGGAGAATACTACAGAACCCTCTTGGAGAGGAACTTTATTACATCTGCTGCACATTCTCTAGTGACGACGATTCATCCTTTCCTTAAGTCAGCATCAGCATCAAACGCCATGTTGTTTTACTTGCCCCATTCTCATGTGAAGCAAAAATCATGCCCACATACTGTATCCAGAAGCCCTGGCATGTTAACCATAACATGTTATGCGTGATAGTACCCACCTTAACAAAAGGACACGTTTCTGTTTGTGTTTCCATCTGGTTGTTATGTCTCTGTTGTCCAACAGATGGCACATCACAAGCATTTAGCACTGCTTTTACAAATCTGTAGGTGGAGTGTTGACTCTGAGGCTAGAGATCTGGGCTGGCAATCAGAAGGTTGCCGGTTCAGAAGTGACTCTATTCCATTGGGCCCTTACCCTGCAATTGCCTTGTCCTGGGTATGACGTTAATCTGCATCCAACCCTGCAAGCAGGTCCTCCAACTTACAGGGAAAAAACTTGCGGGTCAGTGGCAGGATTGGCATTCCAGTCACCGAAGAAAAACCTCACCCTGTTCCAGTGTGGTGCTGAGGTGTCACCCGCTGCACTCGGGTCCCAATCCAATTGTGTGGTGGCTGTGGCAACGTGCTATTAGCGATTGCTCCCAACTGTACAAATCCAATACAAAATGGCAAACAACGGAGACATAGCAACCAGACAGACACGCTGCACTGCAAATGTTAACTCTGTATACGTCCAACAGAGAGTAACGGCCAGATGGATAGAAATCAGCTTATCCACTTTATAAGAACAGAAGAAATTTGACAAACAGGAGGAGACCATTCAAGCCCATTTGTTTAGCTAATAGTCAAGCTGCCCTCAATATCTCATCCACATTCTTCTTAAAGATTCTCAAGGTTTCTGCGTCAACACCATGTCTCGGTAGTTTGTTCCAGAGTCCCACAACTCTTTAGGTCAAGAAGTTCTTCCCAGCTTCATTCTTAAATGCACTTCCCCTTAATTTCCACTGATGTCCTCGAGTATAATGAAAGGACACGTGTCTGTGTGTGCCAGCGTGTCTGGGTATCTGGTTCATATCCTGCACTTGGTCACTGTCTCTGTGGTGTTTTGTCTATCAGCGCTGGCTTTTCTTTGGGCACTCTACTTTTTCTCCCACATCTCCAAAGATGTGGGCGTTGGTTTAAATGGCGCTACAAAACTGATCCCATGTGAGAGTGGGCTTTTGTGTCAATGGACCCTGCAATGAATGGCTGCCCCATTAAGATGCCTCTAACAACCTCCACAACCTTGAATTGGTTAAGGCAGATCAATGAATTTGTGTTTCACAGACCACATCGATTCTGTGGACAGTCACATCAAGTTCACATGGAGAGAAGTCTAGGACAACCAATTAGCCTTCTCAGACTGTACTGAATGTATCAAAGCAGGAGGTAAACTCACGATCAACATATACAGGAAGCCAACATGCACAGACCAGTACCTGTGCTTTGACTCACAACAACTCCGGAACATAAATTAGGAGTCATCAAAACATTATACTGCCATGCAGACCAGATTAAAACAGACCCCTTTCTAATGAAGAAGAAACAGTTCGCATGAGGAAGTCCTTATAGACTCGCAACACCCCCTGAAACATAAATTAGGAGTCATCAAAACATTAGATTGTCATGCAGACCAGATTCCAATAGACCCCGCTTGTAGCGAAGAAGAAAGAGATCACATGTGGAAGTTCTTATAGTCATTATAGACTCGCACCAGCCCCAGGAATATAAATTAGGAGTCATCAAAACGTTATACTGCCATGCAGACCAGATTCCAACGGACCCCCGTCTAATGAAGAAGAAACAGTTCGCATGAGGAAGTCCTTATAGACTCACAACACCCCAGGAACATAAATTAGGGGTCATCAAAACATTAGATTGTCATGCAGACCAGATTCCATCAGACCCCACTTCTAGTGAAGAAGAAAGAGATCACATGTGGAAGTTCTTATAGTCATTATAGACTCGCGCCACCCCCTGGAATATAAATTAGGAGACATCAAAACGTTATAATACCGTGCAGACCAAATTCCACCAGACCCTGCTTCTAAAAGCAGGAGGTAAACTCAGGATCGACGTATACAGGAAGCCAACACACACAGAGACCAGTACCTATGCTTTGACTCGCAACACCCCCGGAACATAAATTAGGAGTCATCGAAATGTTGTACAGCCATGCAGACCAAATTCCAATGGACCCCCGTCTAATGAAGAACAAACAGTTCACATGAGATAGTCCTTATAGACTCGCATCACCCCCTGGAACATAAATTAGGAGTCACTGAAACATTATACTGCCATGAAGAACAGATTCTAATGGACCCCACTTCTAGCAAAGAAGAAAAAGATCACATGTGGAAGTTCTTATAGACATTTTAGGCTTGCACCGCCCCCAGGAACATAAATTAGGAGTCATCAAACCATTATACTGCCATGAAGAACAGATTCCACCGGACCCCGCTTCTAGTGAAGTAGAAAGAGATCACATGCAGAAGTTCTTACAGTCAGTATAGACTTGCACCAACCCCAGGAACATACAGTAAATTAGGAGACATCAAAGCGTTATACTACCGTGCAGACCAAATTCCACCAGACCCCACTTCTAATGAAGAAGGAAAAATTTCATGTGAGGAAGTCCTTATCAGAGTGCTGCTATCCAAAAAGGGCTTTTACAAAAACAGCACTGAGAAGCATGGCAGTTACCAAGATAACCGTGAACATGACGAGAAACTGAAATTTCTAGTCAGATGGACATCACAGTGCCTTTCGTGAGTGGTGTGTCAGAATAGCTAAGGAGAAATTTCACACATCACTACATCCCAGTTGCCTTCAAGGCTTACAACACACTAAGGCAAAAGACTTGCTCACCCCAAGGACCCAGTCCAACGTTAGGAACATAGTAAAGTGGTATACGTGGTACAGTGTTGATAGGTGAATTGCAGTGAACTGTGCACTGGGGAAACAAATCAGCCGCCGGCTAAACGTATGGCGTAACACAGGCGAGCGAACACGTCAAGAGAGCACTCAACAGTCTTCGCTTACGTCAAGGCAGCAGGCCATTCCTTTGAAGATTTCACGGCCTGGACAGAGAAGATTTCTGGTTCAAAAGAGGTATGAAATAGGCAATTTAGGTGAAAAAAGAGCAGCCATCACTAACCAAAGGAGGCGGAATAAGATACCATCTGTCTCCATCTTACAATAGCATCCTCTCGGGACTTCTCCGGCTATTTCAACACAAATGAGTTTTATGTGATTGATTAATTATGAGCTTGAATACCTTAGATACTCGAGGAAAAGCCATTTCCAACCAGAACCAAGAAAGTCGCTTAGATAAGCAGCAAAATGTTTTGCAACAGAGAATTTGATGACCAGGTGAACAGAATAACTGAACTCTCAAAGTCGTGTTGAAGATAAGACAACAGAATTCAAGCTTAAAAATACCGAGCGAGTGTGCAAGTTGTTTCATTTTTATTCTTAAGAGTCTTCATAACTGCTGAGCCTCACATTTTAATCCAACCATCCTGATCATTCGGGATGAAAATAAGAGGAACTGAAGCATAAAGGGTTAGAAAGTGGACGGACGTCCGTGACGCTCTCTCGTTTTCCACTTTAATGGAACATTCTAGACGGTCGAAGAATATCATATTCTCAAAACTGCAAATAGTGCTTTGAAAATTCCATCTCAATTAAATTAGGCTTTCAATTGAAGATGATTTCTAGCTGATTTGGTTAATTAAATCAAACAGCATTGACTGAAAATAAATCTATTTTTATCATCCCTGTAAATTAAAAGTTCCGCATCATAAAAAATCATGACCATCTTGAAAATGACTAGTCAAGAGTTTTTTTAATAGACACACATAATTTATTGTCAATTAATGTATTGAACTGTACACTCAGCATAACCTGGCTGGGAAGACTTCTTAAATTATTGGTTCCTGCTCTCCCATCTCTCCAAATCATGGGGATGACATTTATCTGGTTATTCATATATTGAACAATTCCTCGAGATGGGTTTATATCCAGCTATAACAATGTTTTGTTTTATTATCTCCTTCTGTTCCTAATGAAAAGAGAACTTCTTTTTCATTAATGCTTTATCAATTTTAATTGATTTGCAGCTAGCGGAACGAATATGAGATCATTACGACGTTTTGTCCTTTTAAACAAAGGCACGTCCATGTTAGGGGCTGGCACAGCTTGCAAAATGGTTTCTGTTAAAGCGTGTATGTCAGCTTTATTTTATTCAATAAATATTCCTTTACTACTTTACACCTGCACGATCGGCTCCTTTTCTAAAATCTGAACTTCTTTTACGCTTAGGTTGATTGTTTTATGCTTTCCTCTTTTTCACTACCGCTTACATTCGGATCACATACTCATGTCCTTTACAATTCAGTCTTTAGTTACATCCATTATTGCACCTGCTTAAGCCATTTCGGAGCTATGATGGGCCAGAGACAATTCCAGCAGCATCGGGCACAAGGAAGGAAACAGCCTTGAATGAGGTGCCAGCCTATCGCAGGACACCCACACTTGGTCACACAGATCCCATTTAAAACCATTGATCAGTCTAAGCTGTCATCTTCCGTGGCTTGTTTTAAGGAGGTCTGATGAAGGGGCTTTTTGGGTCTGGAGCAGCATTTCCCATCCTGCAGCAATGCAGATAGACCTTGGACGAACCAGGATGAAAAATCTGCTAACCCCCCTCACCACAGCGACTCTAACAATCATGCTCGATTCACAGCAGCTTTGCAGGTGGATCACGGCCCATCCTGGAGGACGTACCCACACCCAGCTCTGACCATCATGCTCCATTCACCAAGGAGAACGATCTCACTTGGCTCTTCAAATGCAGTGGTACTCTGGTGACTGAGTGGTATCACAAGCTTTGACAATCACAATCAATTCACCGAAGGGGACTACACCACTCCCTCCCAGCTCAGATGATCATGCAAAATTGACAGAGAGGGACACCCCCTGTTAGGCCACAAACACACTGGCACATGTAAAACTGGGTCACATGACACCTCAAAGATTGGGAAACATTAGTCTGGAGCCCCCACTGCATTTATTATTTAGGTACTGATAGTTGATCATACTACTAGGAAGACTAACAGAGTAAAAAGGAGCAAAGACAAAGTCAAGGCAAAAATAAGATCGAAACCAGGAATTCAGACGACTAAAAATCAAAACAAAAATACAAATCAAAAACTGTAGTCGAGAAAACGAATAAAAATCGAAACTAAAATTACTATGAAAAGATCAAAGCGCAGGGCAAATAGAGTTTTGGAATCCATCGACTTGGATGAGGAAATAAACCTTTTGAGTGATTGTTGACCCCTTGAGGTAAACTGTCAGAGGTCATGACCTCTGAAGACACACCCCTAGAAACTCTGGAATGGCCCTAGTAATAGATACATCAGTTGATGCCGACCATAGATAATGGCGGCAAGAATGGTAGAAATTAATTAATGAATTAATTATGGTGCAATGCAAACCTTAACGCCGAGCTCTACATTGATTATTTAAATCTCAACCCATCTTAGATAGGAAGCAGAGCCTGTATATAAATAAAACAGTAACAATTGTGTTCGTTCATCACACAATTACTTGCAAACCACTTGGACTAGAACCTTGGTCTTGGTCTTAATAGAACGTTTATGATGAGATATGCGCTGGTGAAGTGAAAAATTATCCAGCTAGGGAGGCGAGGGGTGGCATCATTGCTTTATGCAGATGATGTTGACCTCTTTGCCTCATTTAACTATGACCTTCAGCACGTACTCCAGCGATTCACTGCCAAGTGTGAAGCAGATGGGATGAAGATCAGCACCTTCAACAGTGAGGTCATGATTCTCTCTTGGATAATAGTGGATTGTTCTCTCCAGTTGATAGGGTACAACTGCACTTATCAGAGGATGAGTTTGAGTATCCCGGGATGTTGAAAAAAAGGGATGTGAGATCAACAAGTGGATTAGAATGGAGACCGCTGTTCTGTGAGCATTGTACCAGTCCTTGGTAGTGAAGGGAGAGCTCTCGATTTACCAGTCGATCTTCACACCTGTCCTCGCCTATGGTCATGAGCTGTGGGTAATTAATGACTGACAGAATGAAGCGATGAATACAAGCAGCAGAAACACGGTTTCTACACAGGGCAGCAGGGCTGACATACCATGAGAGAGTCAGAAGACCCTCTAGGTTGAGCTCTGGATTAAGAGGAGCCAGTTGACATGGTTTGGGCATGTTGTAAGGATACCCCCATACAGCTGCTTTCTGGACATCCCACTGGGCAAAGACCCTGCAGATCTCTGGGCTTGACCTGCATGGCCTGCTGTCACCACCACCATACCCTCATCAGGAACAGCCGTTTTAAAAAAGGAGATGAGACGAGAGCAGCCGATGGACGACTGACCGATGCACCACAGAAAGCCCTTGAAGTCCCTAATCTAAAGTGCTACTGAGAACATAATTTTTTATTTTGGAAATTTCAGATGTTCCCGTGTAATATATAGAGTACACCTGGGCTTCAGCACACTGCAAATGATTTTATTAATTATGTATGGGTTAATTATACTGAAAAATTGATAATGTTATTATGAGTGCTTAAAACTATTCATTCATTTTCAGAAGCCGTTCAATCTAATTATGGGGTCATTCTTATCGTTTTTTTTTTTTTTTCTGGATGTACGGCTACTGCACAAAGGAGTGCGGCTGTTGGGTTTCACTGGTCTTTATCCATCAGTTGTGAGTTTCTTAAAGTCATGCGTCTTGATGACTTTATACATTGTGAGTATTTCTGGCACTGAAGTGTTTTTAATTGTTTGCATGCCACTACAATCCACTTACAGCCCAAGCATCACTTGCAGTGTTTGTCTTTTCTCGGTGTTGCTGTGCCCATAATGCCATTAATCTACGAGGGAAGAACCCGCCGTACATCATTGTGCTTATATCTTTATTTTATTTTATTTATTTATTTTTTTAACGCTCAGTTCCCTATATTTATTTATTTATTTTAAACCCAAGAGGAAAATTCATAACTCGGAAGCCACCAGAGACGTCGAGTAAATGAGATCTTTCCTCTCACTCTGTAAACCTACTTAAACATTTATAAAAATATATGCAAAATAAATGAATATAGTCATACAATGCACAAAAGCTGTACATTAATTTGAATTTACATTTTAAAGTGTACATCAAAGTGAGAGATGAAATTGCAGGAGACTGGAGCTTTGAAATGATTATATTCCCCAGACGCATTTATGCAACAGCAAGGTCATCTATGGCAAGTAATTGCTTCTCTCCCACCTCGACCCTTGCTCATTACTTTACCTTAAAAAAAAAAAACAACAAAAATCTTATTATTTTAGAACCTTTTGATATGGTGTAAAATAACGTCCAAAACTACAAACTGCAGAGCAATTATTTCTTGCCGGAGGTAAACTCAAGCCCTCTGAAACTCTTTAATATTAAATTCTAATTTTCCTTCCACTACAAGAGCAATTTTGACTGTCAAGAATAATTTTGCTCCACGTGTAAAATTGGAAAGAGCCAACATGGGCCACACCTGCTTTATACATCTTAAATAGAACAGCAGGGGGAAAATAACCGTTGGCGGCGGGACGGACGCACAGAGCTGAGCGCGGTGTTTTCATTTCACAAAGTTTTTAGCTTTTTGAACACCATTTAAAGACTTTACCTGATACTTAAATAGAGAAACATCCTGCACAGTAATTGGACAAGACATTGTGGAAGGAGATTGAAAAAAAATTGAATGAAACGTTACTTTTTTTTGTTTGTGATTTGTGAAAAATGACTCTGAAAATTGTGTAAAGCAAGTGACATTCTTTGGACATGAGAAAGGCGCTATATGGAGTGTCTTCAGAAACTTTTCTTCAATTTTGCTATGTTGCCGCTTTACACTAAAATCGCTTAAATAAATGTTTTTCCTTCAACAAACAACTCTCAATACCCCAGGATGACAGAGATATTTATAGTAAAAATATAAAGCTGAAATATCCCATTGAAACAAGCATTTGGACCAGGGGTGTCCATCCTGGTGGGCCGCAGTGGCTGCAGGTTTTCATTCTAACCCTTTTCCTAATCAGTGACCAGTTTTCACTGCTAATGAACTCCTTTTCCCCTCATTTTAATAGTCCTGTTGTTAAGGATTCGCTCCTCTGAATTGATTCTTTTCTTCATTACATGACAACCAAACAGATGCGAGAAATGAAATGAGCCAACAGATGACCAGCTAAATCGGGGCTTCAAACTCCAACTAATTTCACTCCAACCAGTCTCTTAGTGAGAAGCTGATTCTTGCTGCTATTTAAACCCGTTATTTAATTCTGTGGCTTGTTGCTGCTCTCATTCTGCCACATCAGGCATTTCCAAAACTGTTGATTTTCTGTTCTTTCCCAGAACACCATCAAGATGTTTTAATGACCTGAGAGATCAGCCTTACCGAGACCTTCACCTTTCTTTATTTTCAGATACTTTGGTTAGCTGGTCATTATTGTTTGGCTGCTAATTAAGGAAAAAGGAACAACTAAGAGGTCTGAGTCAAGGTAATTAAAACTGAGGCAAAAGAAGTTAATTAGCAGCAAAAACTGGTGACTAATGAAGAAGATGGTTAGAATGAAAACCTGCAGGCACTGCGGCCCATCAAGAGTGGAGTTGGACACCCCTGATTCAGACCCTTTGCTTTTACACTTGAAATCTAGCTCAGGCGCATCCTATTGAGATCATTGAGATGTTTCTACACCTTGTTTGGAGCCCACCTGTGGCCAGTTCTATTGGCTGGACATGATTTGGATAATAGCAGCACGGTGGCGCAGTGGTAGCGCTGCTGTCTCGCAGTAAGGAGACCTGAGTTTGCTTCCCAGGTCCTCCCTGCGTGGAGTTTGCATGTTCTCCCCGTGTCTGTGTAAGTTTCCTCCCACAGTCCAAAGACATGCAAATTAGAGTGCATTGGCAATCCTACATTGTGCTTGGTGTGTGAGCCCTGCAGTGGGCTGGCGCCCTGCCCAGGGTTTGTTCCTGCCTTGTGCCCTATGTTGGCTGGGATTAACTCCAGCAGACCCCTGAGACCCTGTGTTAGGATATAGTGGGTTGGACAATGACTGACTGACTGACTGACTGATTAGGACAGGCACACACCTGTCTGTCAAAGGTCCAACAGGTGAGCAAAAACCAAGCCATGAAGTCAAAGGAATTGCCTGCAGAGTTCACAGATAGGATTATCAAGGCACAGATCTGGGGAAGATTACGTAAATGTTTCTGCAGCGTTATACATTCCCAAGTGCAAAGGGGCCACCATAATTCTTAAATGGAAGACGGGTGGATCAACCAGAAGTCTTACAAGAGCTGGCCAAACTGAGCCACTGGAGGGAGAAGGACCTTTCTAAGAGAGGTGAACAATTGGTCACTCTGGCTGAGCTCCAAAGAACCTTTGTGGAGATTGGGGAAACTTCTAGAAGGACAACTGCTATTAAAACACTCCATTAACTTGGGCTTAATGGGAGACCAGCCAAAATACACATGAATGCCCCGACTGTGAGAAACAAGGTTCTTTGGTCTGACGAACCCAAAACTGAACTGTTTGGTCTCATGTCTGGAGGAAACCAGGCACTGCTCATCATCTGCACAATACAGTACCATACCAACACTGGAGTATGGTGGTGGCAGCATCATCCTGTGTGGCTGTTTTGCAGCAGCAGGGACTGGAAGACTAGGCTGGGTTGTGGGAAAGCTGAATGAAGCAAAGTACAGAGACACCCTACTCCAGAGCGCTCTGGATCTCAGACTGGGCCGAAGGTTCACCTTCCAACAGGACAATGACCCTAAGCACGGCAAGGCAAAGAAAACAAAGGAGTGGCTCAGGGTCAACTCTAGGAATGGTAAGGTCACTCAAGCACTTCTAAAAGAGGAAACACATGAAATATGAGGATATCACTGGAAATTAAGGGGAAGTGTATTTACAAAGCAATTCTTTACTCAAAGAGTTGTGGGAATCTGGAGCAAACTATCGGCACCTGGAGTTGAAGCAGAAACTTTGAGAACCTCTGGATGAAATGTTGGGACAGCATAGCTAATAACCAAATTAACAAGCCTGATGGGCTCTCGTTTGTCAAATTCCTTACACTGTTATGTTCTCGTAAGTCAGATGTGGATTGTTCAAAACGCAGCAATAAGAATCTCAACAAAAAAAGAGGAAGTATGGACACATTTTCGAACCTCATGTTTGGAAATAACACTTGAACTTTGTCGGTAATAAATGAAAAACCTAGCAAGGGAGTAATTATGAGTAATTCAAAGGAAAAGACAGATGTTTTGATTTGTAGATTATTTAGCTATTAAGCTACCGTTAAATCTTCTCAGTATTAGTCTCCCGTATTGAACGGTCTGAAGCTTTAAGGTTCTCGTCACAGTCATTCTATGGTCGTAAAGGCACGCACATCATTTGAGGAAATGTTCTCTGGATTCTCTTCAGAATGCATTCATTTTACGTTCAGGTCAATTCAGTTTATTCTTATATAGCGCCCTTCACACAATGAGTACACCCTCAGCGTGATGTCACATAATTAAGGATATAATGTGATTAAAGTGTAAAAATTGACATTTATAAACATCTGTATCAAGGTACAGAAACAGAAACATGAAACACCATCTTAAATTATACAAATAAACAAAGTTGTGGTAATAACTCCTGTTAACATAAGAGATATGACCAGTTTGTAATGGAGGTGAGGAATACAAACACTCCATTTACCAGCATTCCTAGACAGAATAAACCTCTGCTGGATCCGCAGTGCTTTGTAACAGGCAAAGTCACAGCTTTGATGACCTGGGTCAGCTGGTTGTCTTCTCCTGCTTGAACATTCTAAAATGTAATAAGCACAAGACCTGTGGTGGGGCAGACTGGAATTCTTCTCCAGAGTGGCTTCCTGCTTTGGCCTCACGTTCTCAGGATAGGTCCTTAGTGGTGTAGTGGTGGTGCTGTGCTGAGCATGCGAGAGGATTCAGTAGACATCACCAGGAAGTGCCCTGCTTGCTGTGCTTGGAGGCAGGCCCTGCGCACGAGTATAGGATCTTCTATTGCTCTCGCTCAAAAGGAACTCCTTCTGAGGGCCCTTGTAGTCCAGATGTTACAGATTTGTGGCTTGGCACTGGCATTTACCATGGGTCGTGGTGTAATTCCACAACAAAACACAGGATCTGTGCTGTGGATGGGTGGAATGTAGTGGAGTGAAGTGCTGCCCAGAAGGTGGGACCGGAGTGAAACAGAAAGCTCAGCTGATGTCTCCAGGAAGCTCTCCACTTGCGGTGTTTACAAGCAGTCCCTACATGCATCAGTACTGCACTTCTTCTTTTGCTCTTGCTGTAAGGGAACTGCCACTGAGGGCCATTGTAATCCAGATGTCAAGAGTTTGCAGCTGACCACCAGCAGTTACCATAACATAAATGTGTCAACTGAGATAGATTGTGGTGTGATTCTGCAACATAACAGGTGGGATTAAAAATGTTATGCTATGAGGACCACAGCTGTATATACCAGTAAAATAGCCTGGTGTGGTCTTCATTGAATCCTAAGGGGTCCCCATCACTTTATGTCTGACTCCAAAGTGATGTTACTGAGTTTGTGATTCATTAGATAACTAAAAGAATTCTGCTGGATCCTTTATCAATGCCTTATTTATTTTTTTTATATTCCTATGTTTTATTATTTTGGAACAGATTCTGGTGTGCATACATTGCTAATGATGGCTCTGTCATGCTGGCAGAGGTGGCCTTGGAGGTGTGCGGGGCCTTAGGGCAGACCAACCCCACGTGGGGCCGGTTACGTCAAACGCTCTTACAGGTATGCGTGGACTGTATAAACTTGCATGCGAATTTCATAAAAAATAATGTTAACATCCACCGGATTTTCTCATTACAGTATACAGCTACATTTTTGAAAGATAACACGCAGACTTTATTAAAATATACTCAGCAAAAAAAGAAACGTCCTCTGACTTTCAACTGTTTTTACTTTCAGTAGACTTATTGTGTAAATATTTGTATGAACACTAAGAGTCAACACCATAAGACATAAACTAAAAATGTTTCACAATGTGTCCCTGAATGAAGGGAGGCTCAAAATCAAAAGTACCAGTCAGTATCTGGTGTGGCCACCAGCTGCTTGAAGCACTGCAGTGCATCTCCTCCTCATGGACTGGACCAGATTTGTCAGTTCTTGCTGTGAGATGTTACCCCACTCTTCCACCAAGGCACCTGCAAGTTCCTGGACATTTCTGGGGGGAATGGCCCTAGCCCTCACCCTGTGATCCAACAGGTCCCAGACGTGCTCAATGGGATTGAGATCTGGGCTCTGCGCTGGCCATGGCAGAACACTGACATTGCTGTCATGCAGAAACTCACGCACTTTTTGCCACTCCTGTCTGGTCCAGCGAAGGTGGGTTTGTGCCCATAGGCGGCGTTGTTCCTGGTGATGTCTGGTAAGGACCTGCCTTACAACAGGCGTACAAGCCCTCAGTCCAGCCTCTCTCAGCCTATTGCGGACAGTCTGAGCACTGATGGAGGGATTGTGTGTTCCTGGTGTGACTCGGGCAGTTGTTGTGGCCATCCTGTACCTGTCACGCAGGTGTGATATTCGGATGTACCGATCCTGTGCAGGTGTTGTTACACGTGGTCTTCCACTGCGAGGATGATCAGCTGTCCTTCCTGTCTCCCTGTAGCGCTGTCTTAGGCGTCTCACAGTGTGGACATGGCAATTTATTGCCCATGCCACATCAGCAGTCCTCATGCCTCCCTGCAGCATGCCTAATGCACGTTCACGCAGATGAGCAGGGACCCTGGGCATCTTTCTTTGGGTGTTTTTCACAGTCGGTAGACAAGTCTCTTTAGTGTCCTGCGTTTTTAGAACTGTGACCTTAAATGCTTACTTTCTGTAAGCTGTTAAGGTCTTAACGACCATTCCACAGGTGCATGTTAATTAATTGATTATGGTTAATTGAACATGCATGGAAAACATTGTTTAAACAATTTACAATGAAGATCTGTAAAGTTATTTGGATTTTTAAAACATTATTGTTGAAATACACAGTCCTGAAAAAGGGACGTTTCTTTTTTTGCTGAGTTTATAACGATATAATCTATTAAAAAAGTGCACCACGATCACTTCCACTCATGGCGTCGACAGCGATAATAAAACGTTGCTGCACGTTCCACTACCAAACACTTCCCGCAGTGTTTCAATGAGGCCTACTGTAGCAAACTGAACCAAAGACTAAGAAACGATGGTGGGTTCACCGAACACGAATGAGTCATAAGCGACAAGTTGTTCCCAAGTCAAAACAGAAGCCAACCCAGTGACTAATGGGCAAGACCTGTTTTAGGAAGGGATTATACTGGCCACCCTTTTCGGGTGATGAAGGTGGACTATGTAATGTTTTCAAAGACGTACATGAGGGATTTTTAAAGGGTTCCTCTTAGTAGCATCTCAAATATATATATACTGGAGGATATAACTTGACAAATCTGCTCGAACGGGACACGCGGACCTCAAAAGCGGGACCCCCTTAGGCACGAGATCTTGGCAGGTCACCCCACTTGCCACCCCCAAACGCCGCTCTTGCATGCTGGATATAAATTTGTATTGTTAGTGGTCATCTTGCAGGGTTTTGCTGTGGTTTGAGAGCAGGACAGTTGCAAGCTCAACCCAACATCTGATGTTTATTGGCTATTTGATTTATCTTGTAAATCACCTACACGTTTTGTTAGATCTGTAAATGCTAAAGCTAATGGCACATTACACAGCGTCTAGTCATTGGATACGTCAGACTTGACAACTGCAGTTGCTGACTTTATCATCACACCACGTCAGTTTAAAGGACTGAAAAACGCTGGGTGTGTCACATTTAGCATCTGCTACTGCTTTATTTACACATAGAGCAGGAGACATTAGACAGATGACCTTCTCCTTGTTTTGCGAGGTCTAGATAAGAATTCATTTGCTGTCAGCTCTAATGCACACAGAGCTTATCCCCGTGACTAAAGATAAAATCAAACCTTGTCACAAACTACTTGGGTATGTCAGATTAGATGAGTAGCTTCATGGAAGCAAGTCGCCGACTGCGTGAAAATCACTGCATCTGATGTGACATGGCCTTAAAGAAATGGACTCGAAGGCAGAAAACAGCCAGTTTGGTTGCCATCGCTGACTTGACGAGGGTCACTTAACCTGCCCAAGTTCCAGCTAAAGAAACTCTGAGTACCTACACATGAGATGGCATACGTTGTGAAGAAGGTGCTCGTTGTAAAGAGTGCAGTATGAAATGAGTGATCATTTGGCTGTGTCCATCCATCCCTTATCCAACCTGCTATATCCTAACTGCAGGGTCACGGGGGTCTGCTGGAGCCAATCCCAGCCAACACAAGGCACAAGGAAGGAAACAAACCCTGGGCAGGGCGCCAGCCCACCACAGGGCGCGCACACACACACACACACCAAGCACACACGAGGGACAATTTAGAATTGCCAATGCACCAAATCTGCATGTCTTTGGACTGTGGGAGGAAACCCACACAGACACGGGGAGAAGATGCAAACTCCACGCAGGGAGGACCTGGGAAGTGAACCCGGGTCTCCTGACTGCGAGGAAGCAGTGCTACCCACTGCGCCACCGTGCCACCCGAGTAGCAAAATTTTGATTGTTTTTTTTCCCCATTTGTTAAAAATAACTGCAGAGGTTCACCTTTACTTAAAATATAATCTCTTTTGCATTTTGTTAGAAGTTATGTCAAATTTTTTTTATTTATTTTTTTATTTTTTATTTATTTTTTTTTACAACAGTCCACTAAAATATGACAGTAAGAAAAATGAGGCTGAGGAGGAAGGCCAGCTCTCACATAACTCAAATCAAATTGATGCAGTATAAACTCCCAGCATACCTTTTGTTCTACTTTGTATCCCTGTCACATCCCTTAGCACCCCCTGATATGAGACACATTATTCTCCCGCTGAGCGGGTATTCTGTCAAGCCAGCTAAGCTGTGTGTGGCGCTTTACTCCAAACCTTTCTGTGGTTGAGAGCCCTGAGTACGATTGTTTGTCAGCTTTACTTCGCATGCTTCTTCAGTCTCGCTCCTGCAGTTCTTCTGCTGTTACTTGGGTCCTGCTTTGTAGTTTTTCTCTGTTACCTTAAAGCTCCTTAGTGTTACTTTGTCTAATACTGTTGTCATGAACCTGGTGTGTAATTGTATTCTGTGTTTGATCTCAGTGGTCCCTCATGACATCCTTCACTATTGTTACGCACTGTAAAAACAAAACTGAGATACACGTCACGGAGGGCTTCTGAACTACTGAAGAAGCTTACAGATATGTGAGTACACTGGCCATTTCTTCAGCCCCTTTCTCTTACTCCTAGTATGATTGTGCCGTTCACTGCACCTTGTAGCCACCCAGGATTTGTGCAGCTCATTTTAACACTTACTATGTGTAGTGGCGGCACTGCACAGAAAGAGGGGCTAAACGAGAAAGAGAGCTCAGCTGACCATCCCATGAATCAATTGGCTCGCACTACTTACATGCAGTCCCTTTGTGTCCATGGCTAAGACTTCGCTTGTTACTCATGTTGTAGAAGGAGCTGTTTCTGAGAACCTTTGTAATCCGGATGTCTTGGGTTCATTGCTGACCACTGGCAGTCACCATGGTGCAAAACTTGAGAACTGGGATGGATTATGATGCGCTTGCATGACAAGACACATGGTGTAGTTGGCATGATTTACACTGAGGACAGAGGGAGTGTAATGGGGTCTGAAAGTATGCAAAAACTAGGGTCCGAGTGAGAAAGAGACCTTAGCAGACATCACTAGAAATTGCTAATGGTAGTCCCTGTCTGTCCAAAGGTAAAATCCCTCTTGTTGGTCATGGTGTAGAAGGAGCTATTTCTAAATACCTTTGTAATCTAGATACCAAGGTTTCACGGCCTGATCACCTGAAGTCACCGTGGTGGAAAATTTGAGAGCTGGGATAGAGTGTGGTGTAATTGTACGACATGACATATGGCGTAGTCAGTAGGATTTGCATCGTGGAGTGTAATGGGGTGTAAATGTGTGCAGAAAGTGGGGGCTGGGTGAGAAAGAGACCTTAGCTGACGTCACCAGAAATTGCTTACTGGCAGTCCCTGTGTGTCCAAAGGTAAAATTCCTCTTGTTGGTCATGGTGTAGAAGGAGCTGTTTCTAAATACTTTTGTAATCTAGATGCCAAGGTTTCACGGCTGACCACCGGTAGTCACCATGGTGGAAAATTTGAGAACTGCGATGAATTGTGGTGTAATTGTGTGACAGGACGCATGGCTTAGTCAGCAGGATTTGCCTTGTGGGGGATTGTGGAGTGCAATGGGTCTAAATGTGCTCAGAAAGTGGGGTCTGAGTGAAAAAAAGACCTTAGCAGACATCACTAGAAATTGCTAATGTCCAAAAGTAAAATTCCTCTTGTTGGTCATGGTGTAGAAGGAGCTGTTTCTAAATACCTTTGTAATCTAGATGCCAGGGTTTCACGGCCTGACCAGCTGCAGTCACCATGGTGGAAAATTTGAGAGCTGGGATAGATTGTGGTGTAATTGTACGACAGGACATATGGCGTAGTCAGCAGGATTTGCACTGTAGGCAGGTGGAGGGTAATGGGGTCTTAACGTACACAGAAAGTGGGGGCTGGGTGAGAAAGACACCTTTCCTGACGTCACCAGAATTTGTTTGCTGGCAGTCCCTGTGACGCCAAGGATAAGAGTTATCTTATTCCTCATGACATTATGGAGCTGCGTTGTAATCCAGGAATCATGGGTGTTTGGGGCTGATCACAAGCAAGTACCAAAGTGCAAAATGTGCAACCTGGGACAGACTGTGGTCACTGAAACCAAATGTGTCACATAATCTTCAAACGTTCCCCTAATGACTACCAGAGATGCATTTCGGTGTGTTTATTCCTAACTTCGAGTTGCTAAAATATGATATTGCATTTGAATCTTGTTAGCTCTTTTGATGATGCGTACTGCTAATGGCGTTGTATTAAATAAAGATCGATTGATTCAGATAGGAGTTTATACACACAGTTTTAAGACTTGCATTTTTGCTAACGCGGCAGCTTTCTTTTTATTTTATTACTAACTTAATTTTTTTTTTGTTTTAATACTTTCCAAATGTACACAGGAATGCCTTAAAGATGAGAATGGCTAACAGTTTCAATGCAGATTCAGCATCTGTTATGCGTGCAGTGCCCAAATCCTGATTGGCAGGGAGGATCAATTAGTTTTATATCGTGCAGTGCTTAAATTTAACAGTTGCACTTGTGAATTGATTTTGGAGGAGGTTATACTCAATTCTGCTACGTCAGGAATGATTAGAAAATCCTTCTAGAAAATTAAAGCTTTACAGTTGTGTGTTAATTTGTACTTTTTATTGGGAGTGAACAGATGGGAATATGACTTAGTTTTGGAAGAAGGCTCCAGTTTTTTTTTTTTTTAGAAATTGGATCATTCTGCTCAATTAAATTAAACACCAAGATGGATGGTTTTTGTTGTGCATTTTTAAAACTCTTCAGAGGCCGAGAGGGACACGGTCACAAATCGGCCTGGCTACTGGTCAGAGCCTCTGGAGTATTTTGGATCTTGTTCAGACGGTAAAAGGTACTTGAAATCTTATTTACCCCGCGGCTTGGAAAATAAGAATGACTTGATTTTTTTATTTATTTTTTTTTTTTTGTCTAGCAGCTGTGAAAATAGAAAAGTATTGTTCTGGGGTATTTTATTACTGTGCCTTCAGGGAATAATTCGCTCACACTGTTAAAGTACAGACATCACCCTTTTAGAGCAGATCTCCAAAATCCCCATGTGCAGCACTCATGCAGCCAGCAGGCTCTTTTTCGAGGGGCTTTTCATTTTGCAGGGTTAAAGTTTAGTCTGTCGGTTCCTCTTGTATTTTCCAGGGACATTTTGCTTTGACCTTGCCAGTTCAGCTGTCAAAATGTCTGATGCGTCTCGTGACGATTTACCCCTCTGAGCTCGCATGCATCCCATTCACAGTGTGTCTCTGTTAAGAATCTTTAACGTGGTATCTTTTTTTTTTTTGTTAACACTTATGAATGTCACATACTAAAAGTAATAGCACTAACCAAGAGCGTGTGCTCTTTGCATTCCCATTTCCATTTTTAGTCATTGTGTAGAAAAAAGATTCCATATAATAGGAATATCCAGTTTCACGACGCATGGATTTTATTGTCGATCAGTGCTCACAGTCACGTTGGCCACTCCTTTACCTGAAGGAAAAAAGAAGTAGTAGAGGTTTAACCTTTAGTTATCTAAAACAATAAACATTAAATGAATTCAGAAGAGGGCGGCACAGTGGGTAGCGCTGCTGCCTTGCAATAAGGGGTTCGCTTTCCGGGTCCTCCCTGCGCGGAGTTTGCATGTTCTCCCCGTGTCTGCGTGGGTTTCCTCCCACAGTCCAAAGACATGCAGGTTAGGTGCATTGGCTATCCTAAATTGTCCCTGGTGTGTGCTTGGTGTGTGTCTGCCCTGCGGTAGGCTGACACCCTGCCCGGGGTTTGTTTCCTGCCTTGCACCCTGTGTTGGCAGGGATTGGCTCCAGCAGACCCCCGTGACCCTGCAGTTAGGATATAGCAGGTTGGATAATGGATGGATGGATGTTTGGTCCTAACATCTGACAACCTACATGAGCCATCACTATTAGGGGTATTCTTTGAAATTCCAGGGGATGTGCAAAAATCATTGGCTACAACAGCCATTGAAATGGAAACAGGGCTTCAGTTCAATTGAATTCAAACTATAATCAACAACAACAACATTTATTTCTGGAGCACGTTTTCATACAAATGATGTAGCTCAAATTGCTTTACAAGATGAAGAAAGAAAAAAGAAAAAAAATATATAAAAATAAAATTAGGCAATACTAATTAACAAAGAATAAAATAAGGTCTGATGGCCAGGGAGGATAGAAAAAAACAAAATCTGCAGGGGTTCTGAGGCCAAGAGACCACCCAGCCCCCAATGGGCATTCTACCTAACATCAATGATCTCAATGAGTCCCCATGGGTTTCAGGCTTCACATGGAAAAATTAGATGATGATGATGCTTATGTGGACCTCTGGCCTTCAATCCATTAATGTAGGATCAGCATGGTGCCCTGATCAGGTGGTGGTGGCGCAGATCGCCACCACAGAAAGGTGGAAAAAAAACAGAAGAGAAAGTAGGGGTTAGTACAGCCATAATAAAAATTATAATTAAATACATATACAGAATATCAGGGTTATGTACACTAAAATGAAGCTATAACAAAGCCATGTTCCAATAATGAGTTTTTTAAAGTGCCTCACCGTATTAGCCTGGCAAATTTCTATCAGTAAGCTATTCCAGATTTTATGTGCATAACAGCAGAAGGCTGCCCGCCTCTCCACTTCTTTTAAGTTTAGCTCTTGGAATTGTAAGCAGACCCTCATTTGAAGATCTAAGGCATGGGAGCTGAACTCTGGTGCTGGTGGGCCGCAGTGGCTGCAGGTTTTCATTCTTACCATCTGTAATCTGAATGTAAATTTAATGTCACTCTGCTCTGTGGAAATATTTTAAATCTGTTTTTCTTTTCTTTCTACATGCACAGCTGAGCCAGATTTAGTACAAAAGGGGTTCTGCATTTAGAACTGCTAGGCAAGCATTAGAAGATGAGAAAGGGACAACTACGAAAATGGCCATTGTACTATTTCTGTGCGCATGAAATTGAATCCTCTCTTTGCCTTGTTTGGAATGGCGTGATTTACTGAAGTAATGGCCTGCACATGGAGAAAGAGTATAAAGCCTTGGAACATTGCCTGGCACACCTTGGAAGCAGACGGACGGAAGATTACGTCATCCGATCCTGAAAATCCTTACAGCGTAGTGACGAAAATGGCAGAATGTACACATGGGCTTGTCATGGCTTCCTCGTCTGTTATGCCGCGTAAACTTATTTTCTCTTATGTGATTTCTTACCGCCGTATCACTATGGGTGGGATATCGCCTTTTTACAATATATCTATATAGTTTTGGCTTACTTAAAATGCCGCAATTACAGTCAGTCATCATCCAACCCACTATATCCTAACACAGAGGTCATGGGGGTTTTTTTTTCGCTGGAGCCAATCCCAGCCAACACAGGGCGCAAAGCAGGAACAAATCCCCAGGCAGGGCGCCAGCCCACCGCAGGGCACACACACACACACTAAGCACAATTTAGAATCGCCAATGCACCTAGCCTGCATGTCTTTGGACTGTGGGAGGAAACCGGAGCACCCGGAGGAAACCCACGCAGACACGGAGAGAACATGCAAACTCCATGCAGGGAAGACCCGGGAAGCGAACCCGGGTCTCCTAACTACGAGGCAGCAGCGCTACCCACTGCGCCACCTGCCGCCATTACAAAAGAATTTATTCCAACCAGGGAGCTAGCGCCCCCCGCTGGATAGACCATCTTCTTCATTAGTGACCATGTTTGGCTGCTAATTAACTTCTTTTGCTTTAGTTTTAATTGACGTGACTCGGGCCCTCTTAGTTGTCTCTTTTTTCTTAATGAACAGCCAAACAATAATGAGACACAAAACGAGCCGTCACATGACCAGCTCACCTGTGCCCATCACACAATATTCAAAAATAAAGAAAGGTGATGGTCTCAGTGAGGTTGATCCCTCAGGTCACCAAAACATCTTGACAGTGTTCTTAGAAAACCAGAAAAATCAACAGTCATGGAAATGTCTGCTGTGGCAGAATGAGAGCAGTAACAGGCCATGGAATTAAGTAACGGGTTTAATTAACAGCAGGAATCGGCTTCTCATTAAGAGACTGGTTAGAGTGAGATTGGTTGGAGTTTGAAATCCCAGTTCAGCTGCTCATCTGTTGGCTGGTTTATCATCTCATTTCTGTTTGGCTGCCATTTAATAAAGAAACAAATGAATTCAGAAGACTGAAACCTTAAAAAACATGGCTATTCATTCAAAGTTATTGTCTGTTTTTAAATGCATGTTTATCACTCTTTAATTTAATATTGTTTTTTTGTATCAGTATGCTGCTGCTGGATTATGTGAATTTCCCCTTGGGATTAATAAAGTATCTATCTATCTATCTATCTATTATATAGTGCCTTTCTTATCCATCTATCTATCTATCTATCTATCTATTAAAATGAAGGGAAAAGGAGTTAATTAGCAGTGAAAATTGGTCACTGATTAGGAAGAGGGTCAGAATGAAAACCTGCAGCCACTGTGGCCCTCCAGCACCAGAGTTCGACAGCCCTGATCTAAGGTTACGATTTGCAATGTAAGGTGAAAGGCATTCTTAAATATAGGATGAAGCAAGATTATTTATTGCTTTGTAAACCATAAGCAATATTTCATCTCCTAAATTGAGCTTACAACAACATTTATTTCTATAGCACATTTTCATAAAAACAATATAGCTCAAAGTGCTTTACATGATGAAGAAAGAGAAAAAAGGACAAACTAAATAATTAAAATAAGGGAACACTAATTAACATAGAGTAAAAGTAAAGTCCGATGGCCAGGGGGGACAGAATAAACAAAAAAAAAAAAACCCCAGACAGCTGGAGCAAAAAAAAAATAAAATCTGCAGGGGTCCCAAGGCCACAAGACCACCCAGCCACCTCTAGTCATTCTACCTAACATAAATGACCTCAATCAGTCCTCATTGTATTCAGGGTTCACATGGAAGAATTTGATGATGATGATGGTCATGTGGTCTTCTGGCCTTTAATCCATCAATGTAAGGACGGTGCTTTGATCAGGTGGTGGTGGTGCAGGTCGCCACCACAGAAAACCGGAATAAGAACAGAAGAGAAAGTAGGGGATAGTACGGATTTTGAATATGAATACCATGAATAATAATGATAATTAATTGAATATACAGAGCGTCAGGATTTAACTAAGATGAAGTTATGAGAAAGCCATGTTAAAGTAATGTGTTTTCAGCAGTGTTTTAAAGTGCTCCACTGTATCAGCCTGGTGAATTCCTATTGGTCAGCTATTCCAGATTTTAGGTGCATAACAGCAGAAGGCCGCCCGCCTCACCACTTCTTTTAAGTTTAGTTCTCGTAATTCTAAGCAGACCCTCATTTGAAGATCTAAGGGTACGATTTGGAGTGTCAGGTGTAAGACATTCTGAAATTTGAGATGGAGCAGATTACTGAAGGCTTTGGAAACAATGAGCACTATTTTAAAGTCAACATTTAAACATTTAATTCTTGCATTTAAATTTGGGAAATATTATTCTCTGTTGTTCACCACTATCTGTGGCATTCACTCTTTGCATGCTGAATGCATTCTCTATAGTCTGGCAGAACTCTTGGAGATTATGCATTGATTGGAAAGTCATATTACATGATGTGTATACATTAGCAAAGAAGTGGTAAATAGGTATCATGGATAAATGTTCACGTCTAATCATTGTACTTTACTTTCATTAAATATTTTGATTATATTAGCCTTGTCAGTTAATTTCTATAATCTAAATTAAATGTATATGTCTATGGAGCAATGGATATGAGTTTAACTAAATTGTCACCATCACTGTAAGCTACCAGGTTTTTCCGGTGGTTCAAATATAGAGCTGAAAAAAATAATTACAATTTAAACAATTTGATTATGTAATTCAGGTGGATTAGTTTGTTAGAGAACCTTTGAATGCAATTAATAAATGAATATTTAGCATTTTTCTCTGAAATGGCACATCTCAGCGGAGACAGTCCAATAAGCAGATGTTACTGCATAAATTCAAATGTCCCCCTCGACGTTCTCAAATTGTATTACTCATTGTTTTGTATCCAAACTCTCCATATCGGGCTTTTTGAGTCACCAGGTTTCTATGTGCCTGTCTGGCAGTGACGATTCCATTTAAAGCAAAAAGGGGTGGCAGGAGCGGACCGCCATTTAAAGCTTTACCTAGGGAAGAGAAAATGCTAGTGCTGGCCCTGATTGGGATTTTGGTTTGAAAATGAGACAACATATGTAAAGCCTTGGTACCTTTTTATAGACCCAAACTATTTCAGATGGGTGTATTCCGCTAGCTGGGTATGCACACCCTTAATAATGACAGCCATTCTCTGTCACTGCAGAAATGGGAATTGTGTGTTTCTCACTATCGCCTATGCAGTTGATTAAATATCCATTTATTTCCCAGCAGTGTGTTTTATAGCTCTGAACAGTGGAGTGAAGCAGCAATAAACTGCTGGACTGAAAGTGCCCACTGATAGCCAGAGATACTGCTGCGGCTTCTGCACATGATGGCCGAAGAGCAATTGTGAACACTTGGGACTGGCAACTCAATATTTTATTCTAAATTTCCAACATTGTACTTTTATACTCATCTCTAAATAAGAAAAATCTAAATTGCCACTTGGTTCTCCATCTTTAAAGTTTAAAGCCATTGAGTATTTTGGTTCAGCAAAAAAGGTTTAAACCCTTAGTGTACTAAAATGCTCAGCATATAATAACAAAAATTGTCGTTCATCATTTCCATTTTTTTTTTTTTTATTTTACGTGCCAAAAAATAGGATTCTGCTTGAATTGTTTTGCAGGCTTTACCCATGAAGATGAAAAAAGATGCATGTGTGCATTTTAAAAATAATTTAAGGAAAATGTATTTATCATGTGAAACGCTTTAAAGTGGGGTGGCGCAGTGAGTAGCGCTGCTGCCTCACAGTTAGGAGACTTGGGTTCGCTTCCCGGGTCCACCCTGCGTGGAGTTTGCATGTTTTCCCTGTGTCTGTGAGGGTTTCCTCCCACAGTCCAAAGACAAGCAGGTTAGGTGCATTGGCAATCCTAAATTGTCCCTAGTTGTGTGCTTGGTGTGGGTGTGTGTATGTACCCTGCCTGAAGTTTGTTTCCGGCCTTGCACCCTGTGTTGGCTGGGATTGGCTCCCCGTAACCCTGTAGTTAGGATATAGCGGGTTGGATAATGGATGGATAGATGGATGTGTTTGTCATGTGAAACATTTTAAAGTGGGGCGGCACGGTGGCACAGTGGGTAGCGCTGCTGCCTCACAGTTAGGAGACTTGGGTTCGCTTCCCAGGTCCTCCCTGCATGGAGTTTGCATGTTCTCCCCATGTCTGCGTGGCTTTCCTCCGGATGCTCCGGTTTCCTCACACAGTCCAAAGACATGCAGGTTATGTGCATTGGCGATTCCAAATTGTCCCGTGTGTGTGCCCTGCAGTGGGCTAACACCCTCCCCGGGGTTTGTTTCCTGCCTTGCGCCCTGTGTTGGCTGGGATTGGCTCCTGCAGACCCCTGTAGTTAGGATATAGCGGGTTGGATAATGGATGGATGGATGGAACATTTTAAAGTGTGTGTTTAGAAGTAACACACGGGATGGGAAGAGTAGGAGACCGCTGCTCTCGTCCTTGATCCACTGCTCTTCTGACCGTGAAGATGTAAGTGAGATGAGCAGAAAGAAGGAGGCTGCTGGGCGAAAAATCTCCCAAAATGTGCAGGGTGCTCTAAAAAAGGAGAACAGATGGGGGAAACCTGTAGACTGCCATCAGCCCACCGCTACCAGGAAAGGCCCTGACACACACAAACATGAACCGAAACTGGACTGGTAAGAAATACTGATTAATATTCAGTGTTAATAAATCAGACAAATAGTGAAACAAAATGTATGGGGTGAGTACTTTAATTGATTTTTTCCAATTTATTCTGAGCCTAGTATTTTTGTAGAATGAAAGTTTGTTTTTTCCTTTTCTTTTTTTTATTTGGTATACTCACAATGACCTAACAATGAATTTTCTACCCTAGTACAGCTGCCTTTATTTCCCACATATTTTTGGGATCATTAAACCTAATGGAATTTGTGACCTTTGATGGTGTTTTCATTTTAGACACTTCCACTTTGGTATGAGTCGGCAGGGTGCCCGACAATGGGCTATTATTTTACAGAAAGAATCAAGTTATTCGGTGTTAAACATTTAATTGGTTTATTCTTAGTTTTTTTTTTTTTTTTTTTTTTGCATTGCCCCGCGCTGCCTCTTAGAATCGAGTATGGAGGCAATCAGACTGAGTTAGGGTGTCTAGATCTCAGAAACCACCATTCATTCAACTTTCAAGTAAAATTTTACCATAGGGCACAGTAATAGACCCTAAGAGAAAGGTAAAGGGTCATTGTGGTCAAGTTTGTCCAGTTTGCGGCACAAAAGCCACTTATATGCTTATTAGCTTGAGTTTGTCTGCCTGTACACACATTTCATCTACAGAAGGCTTCCATTATTTTTTGGAGCCTGGCTAATCTGGAGTTGCTGGGAGTCAGGCCCTAACCTGATCACATTAGGTTTAGGGGTGGAACCAAATATGGATGGAGTGTGGGTCATCACTTGGTACAGTCACTCATACCAGAAGGTCCAAGGAGGGCGGAAATCCACAGAGACGCAACGAGAACATGTAAAGGCCACAGAGACATGAGTTACACCCAGGCTCCTACTCACTGTGCCACTTCTTCTACAACTCTGTGAAGGCAAGATTGCTTTTCTACACTGTGGCATGCTTGGCCTGGTAATATCACTTCAAGAGAAGCCCACCGAATGAACAAGCTGACTAAAAGGGCAGGCTCAGTTATGGGACACACTCTGGAACCCCCTGGAGGAAATATAGGAGGAGAGAATTAAAAATATACTGAGTGCCATTATGAACAATGCTGCACACCCTCTCTCTGACACACCAACACTGAGGCCTTTCCACCAATGAATTATTCAGCAGAAGTGTGTCAAGAAATGCGAGGGGTTCTCCTGTATACCAACAGCAATATGCCTGCATGATGTCTTACTGGGGCTGTGATTGAAGTTTTCTTTAACTTTCTTCCTTTTTAGTCATTCTGTTTGTGTGTTCAGACCAGAGTGTGTGTATATACTTATTTATCTATTTTAAGTATTTATTTATTTAAAGAGCTTCTCTAAAAAGCCAAATTTCCCCCTGGAGACATATAAAGGTCTATCTATCTACTCCAGGTCAGAGTAGCGTTATGATTGTAAAAGATTAGTCTCAATTCAATATACTTTATAAATTCCCAAGGGAGAATTCAAATGCATACTGTGGCAAGCTAAAAAACATAAAATGCACAGATATTGAAATACAATGTACAGTATAAGGCAAAAGAATCCATATAATTCAATAAAGGTTATGCTAAAAAATAAGTCGCAGAATGAGTCGGTACTATCTTCCTATGACTTCTCACTATTGTGAAAGATGGGACGTCAGGAGGAAACATTGAACTGCCGAAAGGCCACAGGAAGAAAAGATCCCAGGAGGTGCTTCTTGCTTCTTGTGGATGTGGCTAAAAGCACTCCAAGAAAGCTCCTCCTACAGGGGATGGGCAGAATTGTTCATGCTGGCATCTGATTCTACCACCATCCACTTTTCCACAGTTGCTTCCAGAGTGTCCAGTGTCAGTCCTGTGACAGAGCTGGTTTTACAGATACTTTTGTTCATGCATTTTGCATCACCTGAACTCAAGTTACTTTCCCAGGAGACCACAGTGTGAACAATACACTGGTTACTATGGACTGATGAAGAAGCTTCCTGCACACATCAAAAGACTTGACTCTCCTCAGGGATTAAAGTCTAATCTGGCCATCCTTATACAGTGCCATTGTGTTGTCAGCCCAGTCCAGTTTGCTATTAACATGGACCCCTGGGTACTTATAACTCAGCACCACTTCAGCTTTGTCCTTCTGGTTTCAGGGACTGCTTAACACACCAGATGACCATCTGTCTTGTTGATGTTAATCTGAAGGTGGATCTCCCTGCAGCACAAGACAAAGAAATGCACCAGCCTCTTGCACCCTGACTCATCTCCTTCATCAAAATAACCTAAGATGGAGGAGTCATCAGAGAACTTTGGTAGATAGCAACAGCTGGTTTTATGCTAGGAGACTGTTGTGTAAAGAGTAAACAGGAAGGAAGACAGGACGATTCCCTGAAGTTCCCCAGTGTTTCACACCACCATATCTGAAACACAGCCTTACAAACTAACAAATGGTGTATATCTCTCAGGGACCCCAGTGGTATAATGCTATAGGACAGCTTTAGGGGACGCAGGAGCTGCTGGGACAAAGATTGAGCAAAAAAGATGGTGGGGGGGGGGGGGAGGGGTTCACGATCATCAGTCTGTTTGTTTATATGCCTCATACACACAATACGACTTGATGTATGTCCTGTCCTGTGAGTTCGTACTGATTGGATAAGTCTTTGTCTGGGGAGTGCTCCCAATCACTTCAAACCCCACACCACATCAGGAACCTGGTAGGACAAAACTTTACGTCGCTTTCAGAAAGCTGTTTACAGGGGTGTTTCAATCACACATTCATCATCAACTGCCCCTGCTATCCTGGACTGTTTTCAACATTGTTGTTATTGTTTATTGTTTACTAACAGTGTTGTAATTTATTATCACCGTCTGGGAACTGGGGAGGGCCTTTGCATAATGGGTTTTGGTTTTATTTATTATATGATTAATATATTTAATTGTTAATTATTTATTTTTTGTGCTGCTGACAGCGTCTCTGTGCGTGAGTGTGTGTGTGCTGGCTCAAGGCCAGGTGTGTTCCTGAGGTTCCCACAATAAAATAAACAAATCACTGTCTTCAGATGGTGGGAATCTTAGCATCCCAGTGACTGCTACACGTTGGTCAAGTAGTCCTGATCCAGGAGAGTGTAGGGTCATCAAGATTCATTAGTCTGTGCATGCAGGATGGTGTTAAATGTGCTGGTGAAATCACAGAACAGGATACTGACTTCGCTGCCAGCTTTGTCCAGATTCTGTCGAACATGTATATCATCCACACCTAAATGAGCCTGGAAGGGAAACTACAGAGGATCAAGATGGTCTTCATTATTATGTATCACTTGTGTCATTATGTTTCTAGGCATAAAATCATGAGCTGTTATGCCCCTTGTGTTATGTAGGTGGTAGCCCAGCACGTCACCCGAGTGCTCACTCTGTCTCTGTCCGCTAAGGAGGCTCAGGAACCGGAACTGTATCATATTTTGGAACTTCCCTGTGGTGGGCTGCCTCTTAGGCAAGTCTTTTTGCCTTTTTTCTGTTTAGCACTTTAGGGTAATTTTCTATTTTTTTGATAATAAATCTTCTATTTATAGAGACTCTTTTTTGTTCACAAGACAAGGGGTTGAATGTTATCCTTCCTCTTGTGAGGCTATTTGATAGATTTGTGAAAATGTTATGTTGTTTTGCCAGTTACCTATTTTTGGGGCTGGCTGAGTTGATGTGAGCTTCTTCTGGGCAGGTTACTAAAGCTCCTGGACTGCTTCATAGCCTTATAACTATTTGGAATTTTTGAAAACTCAATATCATGACAGAATAACAAGAGTACAGTTTCCACATCCAATAACCGTGCTCTTTATGAGATCACCTCTCAGAACAAACTAGAAAGTCGATCAGTAGACACATACTGTACCTGTGTAAAGTAGCCTAATGGAACACATTAGTCACACAGAGCACATTAATGACAGTTCCTTCATATAATACATTACATTGATGGCATCCAGAAGGCCTTGAGAAGGTTTCTGATTAAGCTTTATGTGCAGTTTTATTAAAACACTTCATAAGTGAATTTGATTTTTTTTTTTTTGTTAAAAATCCAAACAGGCACCAGACCATCACAGGCCACACTCTCCACAATTTTATTCCAAATATTTTTTAGACATAATCTAACCCACATTGACACGCAGGGCTTTGCGGCTGTGAAGGAGCAATACTGACCCATCACTGTTCTAGTATCCCCATTATTGCTTTCTTAGTTGACAGATGGTTTCCATCACCACATAGGAGAAATCCTGCAATACAGCAACAAAAACATGGAATAGCCTCTTAAGATTAAAAGTAGAAGAAATTAAAACAATGATGTCATTGAGCCAGATAAGCCCCATAAGCACAGGGTATAATGTGGGATGAAACCTGGGCCTGGATGCTCACCCTTACTAAGCAAAAATTGGACAAACTGGCCAACCATCATGAAACCACATTTTGGATGAGACTGAGACAACATCATTATTACATAAAGATCATGCAGTAGTGAAGGAGTCAGTGAGGGGTTCAGCAAAAGAAAAACATTTAATGGGTATCTCCATATTGAAAAAATTAAAACAGAGTCAGAGGCCTCTCTGACAGATGAAGATTAAACTGCCGAAAAGTTGCATCTCTGTCTTCTTTTTAATTTTCTAGTGTAGAAATGACCGATTTTATGTTTATTTTTGATATATTTGTTCATTGTGTAGATTATTCTAGTAAAACAGCAATGCAATTTTCAAGCTGCTGAATGAAAATCAGGGTTATGGGGGTCCGAGACTATCCTGTCAACACTGAGCACGCAGCTCAGGACACGGTGTGCCAGTCTCATTAGGATCTTTTGAGCATATTGTAAGGCAGTGGTTCTCAAACTGTGGGGCGGGCCCCCCTTGGGTGGCGCGAAGTAACAAAAAGGGGGGCACGAAGATGTTAAAAAAAGAAAACAAGAATCGAAAATATGAAAAATATATCTATTGAAACCAAAACAAATTAACTTAAACTACATTTTGATACTAGAAAAATAAATATAGAGTTAGATAAATGTCAATAAAAGTTAAGTGGGTATAATAAAATATGCATCTATGATATATCATTAATTAAAAAAGAACAAATTGGTATTAGTGGGCTTCATTCAAAAAAACGTTAGGGGGGCGCAATTAAAACTGTTATGAAAACTCGGGTCTCAAATACGTAAAGGTTGAGAAACGCTGTTGTAAGGGGTTCCTTGAAGGTCTTTAAAGGTTCAATCAGTTATTATTGCATTTACATTTATTTGCTTAGCAGACACTTTTATCCAAAGTGACTTACAAAAGAGATCAGCATAATTGACTACTGGGGGGGAATGTTAGGGAAAAAGTGTTACAGGGCAAAGTCTAGATTGTGATAACTATTATATAAATATAACACTTTCAAGCAGGTTAATGGTGGCCTGAGACTATCCTGGTGGCATTGGGCACAAAGCAGTAGAAGGAAGCCTAGACGAAATACCAGTGCCCACTCACACACCCACAGTGCCACTCACACAGGGTCCATTAACACCATTAGGTCCTTTCATCGGATTGGCTGGCCCAGCACTGTTTCAGCTGTGGAATGGCCAAATGGGAGAGGCAGCTTGATGGATGAGGTCTCCAGGACTCTAAACAAATCCAAATTATATTATGTGATGTCATCCAATGTTAAATTCTGCTACGTACTTCTAAAATTTTTATTTTTATACTGTATTGAAGATTTGTTCTGTTCTGTGTATAGTATTGTATTGACCCCCTTCTCTTTGACACCCACTGAACGCCCAACCTACCTCGAAAGGGGTCTCTCTTTGAACTGACTTTCCCGAGGTTTCTTCCATTTTTTACCTACTGGGGTTTTTTGGGAGTTTTTCCTTGTCTTCTTAGAGAGTCAAGGCTGGGGGGCTGTCAAGAGGCAAGGCCTGTTAAAGCACATTGCAGAACTCCTTGTGTGATTTTGGGCTATACAAAAATAAATTGTATTGTATTGTATTGTAATTAACCTTAACTGCATGTCTTTGGCGGTGCTTGGGGCGACTGGGCTCCATTGTGCTGGTCTTCACTTTACAGATTTTTGGAATTATCAGTTGCCACCTGCTTAGACACTGAGATGCCTGTCACTTCATCTCAAATTTATATGGAATATTTTTGTAACACATTTCAATAACTTTCCATGTAGTAAAATTCAGACTAATTGCATTGTTCAGTCCCTAAGGCAGCGTAAATAATGTTTGCAGATCAAAGAAGTGAGAGCAAAATAAGTCAGAAGTGGACACCGGCGAGAGAACAAAAGTTGAGTGTCACCTCCAGTTTCAGGACAACAGTTCATTCGTGAGGACCACCTGGCCACTGTGAGATTATTTGTCTTGTACGGGAATTCTTCCGAATTCAATTCAGTCCCTGGGATTTATCCATTGTGGGTTTTTCAGTGGTTGTCTGCTGGAGCGACAGATTTATAACCTCACCCTCCAGAAGTGCCATGAAAAGAACAGCAAAGGAATTGAAAGGCGGGAGGTTTATACTGTTGGGGGACACGGGGCTCCTGTCGTTTTTAGTTTTTTAAGTCATGTTTGAGGATTTTTAAATAGCTGGGTTTTCAATAGGAAAAATGCGAATCTCAGGAAAGAGGGGACTGTTGGTGTGTTTGTTGCTCAGTCACAAAATCCCGGCATCCATACTGCATGAATGTGAGAAGGGCAGCGTCAGAAGCAGGGTAGGAAAACGGCAAATATTCATTAGAATATATAAAATAAAATAAAATAAAATGTACTCAATATGTTTAGTTCATTTTGGGTAAGACAGATCCCACTTTTGCTGTTTCGTTTGCTGGCTCTAGCGTGGGTGTATTGTGCAGACTCTGTCAAGCATGTATAATGACATGTCGTCAATGAAAATATGAAATGCTTCAAAATCTAATTTTACACCAATCCTACAGAAATTAACTGATTTATTGTGCAGACGCTCCCAGAAAAGTATTCCGGCTTAAAATGTAAACCATTAACAGTCCCCTGAATTACGCCAAAGGAAAATGAGTCTTTGAGTTTATCATTAAATTAAATTAACTTGTTAAACAAACTGGAAACATATACCAGAAGGACTTCTTCAGTGGCTTTGAGGGGCGAAAAAAACAGTCATTTAATTAAGACATTAATTTGAAATTAAAAATCTGCTGAATATCACATCCATCAAAGTATGAGATCACTAATTATGTGTGTTCATTAAAGGTTTATTAGCCATCTATTAGAAACTTATGATCCTTTTAGGATTTTTGACTCTGCTCATTCAGAAAACCACCTTCCTTGGCTGGTGGTTAATCATCAGCTTGATGGGCAATTACTAGCAGTTTTATTTATTTTAGATTTCTTCCCATATATTAAGACAGGATTTAACGAGAAACAATTTAATGTTAAACAGAAATATCATTAACTTAGAAAATTAAACATAAAGTAAAATAGAAATATCATTAACAAGGAAAATTAAACATAAAATAAACATAACATTTTTGTGTTAAAAAATAAAGAAGATAAACTATTAATATAGGAAAGTATTTTATACCATACACTTATATAAAGTATCTCTCGTTCTATGTGTGTACATATAAACTCTATTATATCTACGTCTATATAAACCGCATATCTCTGTTTATATACAGTCAGACTCATACAACTTATTTACAAGGCTCTGCTGAGACTGCTGTGCTACTCCCACTCAAGAGAGGGTGCAACTGATGAGTCCTTCACCCTTTTTATCTACAGACTGGACCAGGAGGAGCCAGAAGAACCGAGATGTCACTTCTTCTTCAGCCTGTGATCAACCCAGGAATCGGTGTTCAGTTGAGAACCCATGTCTGTGGGAAACACTTCTTTCTTTTCTTTTTTGCTATTTAATGAGGTAGTCATGAAGACACTCTGCATCTTTATACTGTCATTTGTCTTGTTTTTATATACATTAAAACACCAAATATTGGAATGTGTTTTGTAATGCATTTAGCAATAAAATGTAACATATATATATATATATATATATATATATATATATATAT
>JANRMT010062861.1:17584766-17603074 GCA_026402145.1 Polypterus bichir lapradei | reverse complement strand
AGGGCGGTCGCCCCCTCATGGTCTGGAGGAGGCACAAGCCCTCCTCCAGTCCTCCTGGGCATCCCGGCTGGGCTCCAAGACCGGCCTCATTTGGTGCTCTTTTTGTATATATATATATATATATATATATAATTTTTATATATATATATATATATATACACAGGGTGGGCCATTTATATGGATACACCTTAATAAAATGGGATTGGTTGGTAATATTAACTTCCTGTTTGTGGCACATTAGTATATGTGAGGGGGAAAACTTTTCAAGATGGGTGGTGACCATGGTGGCCATTTTGAAGTCGGCCATTTTGGATCCAACTTTTGTTTTTTCAATAGGAAGAGGGTCATGTGACACATCAAACTTATTGGGAATTTCACAAGAAAAACAATGGTGTGCTTGGTTTTAACATAACTTTATTATTTCATGAGTTATTTACAAGTTTCTCTTTGTGTACAGCCATTGACATGTCGCAGAGGTTAACACGTGAGGAGCGGATAGAAATTGTGTTGATGTCTGGTGAACACAGTAACCGGGTCATTGCAGCAGATTTCAATGCAAGACACCCTATGAGACCACCCATCTCCCATGCTACAGTTAGCAAACTGCTTGCTAAGTTTCGTGAAACTGGTTCAGTGTTGGATTTGCCAAAATGTGGACGCATGAAAACTGTCACTAATGAAGAAACATCAGTGGCTGTCCTAGCTTCATTCAGCAAGAGCCCACAGCGTAGCACTCGCCACATGTCACTGGAGAGTGGCATTAGTCGAACATCCCTTCGGCGGATATTAGCTACTCACAAATGGCACCCTTACAAACTCCAGCTACTGCAGCATCTCAACGAGGATGACCCAGATCGGCGCACTGAATTTGCAGAATGGGCAAAACAAAAATTGGAACAGTACCCTCAGTTTATGCAGAAGATTTTGTTCAGTGATGAGGCAAACTTTTATGTGAATGGTGAAGTTAACAAACAAAACCACCGCTATTGATCTGACACTAACCCACATTGGATAGATCCCTCTAAGACTGTTGGAACAAAAAAATTGATGGTATGGTGTGGTATATGGGGTACAAAGATAGTGGGGCCATTCTTCATCAATGGAAACCTCAAGGCCACTGGATATGCGAAATTGCTACATGATGATGTGTTTCCCTCTTTATGCACTGAAGCTGGCACGTTCCCTGAGTTTTTCCAGCAAGATGGTGCACCACCATATTATGGGTGTCAGGTCCGAGCATTCCTAGATGAACAGTTTCCTGGAAAGTGGATTGGTCGTCGTGGGCCAGTTGAATGGCCCCCAAGGTCTCCCGATCTGACCCCCTTAGACTTTTATCTTTGGGGTCATCTGAAGGCAATTGTCTATGCTGTGAAGATACGAGATGTGCAGCACCTGAAACTACGGATACTGGAAGCCTGTGCTAGCATTTCTCCTGCGGTGTTGCTATCAGTGTGTGAAGAGTGGGAGAAGAGGGTTGCATTGACAATCCAACACAATGGGCAGCACATTGAACACATTTTATAAGTTGTCAGAAACTTGTAAATAACTCATGAAAGAATAAAGTTACGTTAAAACCAAGCACACCATTGTTTTTCTCGTGAAATTCCCAATAAGTTTGATGTGTCACATGACCCTCTTCCTATTGAAAAAACAAAAGTTGGATCCAAAATGGCCGACTTCAAAATGGCCACCATGGTCACCACCCATCTTGAAAAGTTTTCCCCCTCACATATACTAATGTGCCACAAACAGGAAGTTAATATCACCAACCATTCCCATTTTATTAAGGTGTATCCATATAAATGGCCCTCCCATTTATATATATTTTATATTTTATAAATATATATATATATAAAACATGCAAGGGTGTCAGTCAGTAATGCCAGAGGTCACTGTGGTTTCCTCTTTTACTCCAATTACTTTCTTAATTAATAACCAATTACTGTTGCTAAAGGAATAGACTTTTGGCATTTTAAAGTTCACAGTCCTTCATTATTTCTTTTTCCTTACCCAGCAGCCAAATAAAATGAGACAACATATAAAAAGCTAACTTAATGCCATTTGCCCCTGTGAGTCCATCAAACAGTGAAAACAGTTTTCAGTAAAATATTTGAAAGGAGAAAAGTGAAGATCCGAGAGACATTCTGATTTGGTGCACAGAGCACTTGGTTGGTGCTAACAGTAAAGAGGAAACGTCTGGTGTGGTAGAATGAGAGCAGAAACAAACCACAGAATGAAATCTGTTTCTCTAACAGCATATGGTTGAAGAGGAAAATGGTGATCCATTGGATGTCAGATCAAGATCCCTGAGTTAGGAGGTCATCTGTTAGATTGCTCTGCATCTCATTATTGTTAGTTTGCTGGTAGAAGCAATTATGGGTCCTGATTCTTAAAAAACAAATCAAATAAAATAGAAGCAAAACAAGAGTCTGTATTTGGCTACCAATGGAGGTGGCAGGAATGAAAACCTGCAGTCACTCCCACTCTCCAGGTCACCCCTGGATATATACTGTACTTACTGTACTTCAATAAATATGCATGTGTAGATAGATAGATTAGTTTATTGTTTATTTCATTTTTTCTTTATTTAATAAAAGTTCATCACAAGAAGAACGTTGCATGATTAAATAAGTCTTAATTGCTGTACAGTATTTATAGATAGACAGATATAAAAGGCATGATGATCAATGTTATATTATACTGCTGCATTACATTTATATATATATATAATAGATTAATAGATAGGAAAGGTACTATATGATAGATAGATAGATAGATAGATAGATAGAAAACAAGTGTTAGATAGATAGATAGACTATCTATCTATCTATCTATCTATCTATCTATCTATCTATCTATCTATCATATAGTGCCTTTCCTATCTATCTATCTATCTATGTGTGGACTCCAAAGTCTGAAACAGCTCGTCTCATAAAGAGGCGCCTCACACAGGTCCTTCTATTTCAACAAACTATTCCCTTGCGAGTGCACTCTGGATTTCTTCATATTTCTAAACTCAATTATTGTGTTTCATGACTTGAAAATGTACAGAGAGAATCTTTAGCAATTAAGTTAGCAGTTTTTTTTTTTTTTTTTTGAAGGAAAGAGAATATTATCATGATTTTCTTCTTGCCGGGAAACTGCCATTATGCCAGCGCTCTTTCCCTCTGCTTTTCTTTAGCATTAAATGGCAGTTATGCAACCCAAGCCAAGCCCTTGAAATACAGTACATTTCTCTTTGCTGAATAAGGGACAAAAGTTAAAAAGCAGTAATTTGGAAAACTTAAATGTAGCAGGGGATGATGGATGTGGCTTGACAAGTCTAGAAAATGAGAAACATTAAAATCATATATTAGACTAGATCAATGCTCCACACAGTGGCATAGTGTATGTCAGCAAGATTTTCCCTATGAAGAACAGTTATGAGGGTGAAGCACAGTGTAAAAGAAAATGATGTTTAACCCTTTACCGTATTCATTCCAACGAATACCATACCATACCGTTTATTAAGCCAGGGCCACAGTGAGTTAGAGCCAATCCCAGCAAGCATCAGGCACAATGCAGTTGCAACCTCTGGGCATCGTAGGGTGGAACACAAACCACACACACACCACACACACACACCGTAGGGCCAATTTAGCGTCAGGAATCCAGCTAACCAGCATGTCTCTGGACTGTGGGAAGAAGGCCACGCAGACTCAGGGAGAACATGCAAACTTCAGGAAGAGAGTACGCCTGCAGAATGCCTCACTGGGGGCTTCTCAATCTATCTTTAGACAAGGCAGATCTTTTCTTTTTCTTTAGTTCTTCTGATGTATATTTGTTGTTTGTTGTATTATAATAATGTTTAATTGTTGAGCTTTTACAAAAAGCCAAATTTACCCCTGGGGACAAATCTATCTGTTATATAGTGCCTTCTATCTATTTATCTATCTATCGGATATTTAATTGAAAAATTAAATACGCTGAGCAGAGATTTAAAATTCAATTATGGTAAACGTTTCTCCAAACCTTGGGAAAAATTGTTTTTTTATGGTCAAACTTTTCATTTTTTGCTGAGACAGCAAAGAAGAAGTTAAAAAACGCTTTATGGTGGCACAAAACGTGCTGCTGAGGTGTCAAGTCAGGTTTATTGGCATGCACACATAGTACAACGAGAATTAAACTTGCATGACATCTCTGAATATTTGACAAAAATGAAAAAAGTAAATAAATAAAAAGTGTACTTAGCATGGGAAAGGAGATGAAAGGAAACAGCAGGAAACAAAAGGCAACCCCAGTTTTAGCTTACTAAGCCCTGTTTCACCCATCTGACTCTGCACGGCTGCCATGAGTGCCTTTCTTTCTTCTTTAGTTTCACACTATGTTGTTAGTTCTTTAATGTACATAATATAAAAATATAATCATTGCCTTGCAGTTTACTCCTCAAATATCCATCCCCATATCTGAGTATATGAGAAAATAGAGGGGAGACCACTCCTGATTTTTTTTTCTTGGAATTTACTTCTAATTTTGTGTTATATTTTCATTTAATTACTTGACGGGTATTATTTCAGCTTCTCCAGTTTAATAATTTCATTTTTATTAATTATTCCATTCCTTTACTTTTATATGAATACAAATTAAAGTGGCTGCACTTTGTGGACGTTGATTTGGTCTGCCATGTTGTTGTCTAGACAGACCCATCCTGCTTCTTCTTCATCAGCTCCCTGTGTCTTACAGGATTGAATATAAAATTCTATTAATAACCTATAGTACAACAACAACAACATTTATTTATATAGCACATTTTCATACAAACAGTAGCTCAAAGTGCTTTACATAATAAAGAATAGAAAAATAAAAGACACAATAAGAAAACAAAATAAATCAGCATTAATTAACATCGAATAAGAGTAAGGTCCAATGGCCAGGGGGGACAGAAAAAACAAAAAAAACGCCAGACGGCTGGAGAAAAAAAAATAAAATCTGTAGGGATTCCAGACCATGAGAAACCCAGTCCCCTCTGGGCATTCTACCTAACATAAATGAAACAGTCCTCTTTGGATTTAGGGTTCTCACGGAAAGGCTTGATGATGATGGTCACGTAGAATTCTGCCTTTTAATCCATCCATCATTGTTGTAGTACTAGGGTGTTGTACTGTGTTAGCCATTATGAATGTAGAGAAAAGTCAAGCAATATGACACCTTTTATTGGCTAACTAAAAATATTACAATATGCAAGCTTTCGAGGCAACTCAGGCCCCTTCTTCAGGCAAGATGTAATGATTAGATAGATAGATAGATACTTTATTAATCCCAAGGGGATATTCACGTACTCCAGCAGCAGCAAACTGATAAAAAAACAATATTAAATTAAAGAGTGATAAAAGTGCAGGTATAACAGACAATAACTTTGTAAAATATTAACGTTTACCCCCCGGGTGGAACTGAAGAGTCGCATAGTGTGGGGTCTCCTCAGTCTGTCGCTGAAGCTGCTCCTTTGTCTAGAGATGATCCTGTTCAGTGGATGCAGTGGATTCTCCATGATTGACAGGAGCCTGCTCAGCGCCCGTCGCTCTGCCAAGGATATCAAATGGTCCAGCTCCATGCCTACAGTAGAGCCTGCCTTCCTCACCAGTTTATCCAGACGTGAGGCGTCCTTCTTCTTTATGCTGCCTCCCCAGCACACCACCACGTAGAAGAGGGCGCTTGTCACAACCGCCTGGTAGAACATCTACAGCATCTTATTGCAGATGTTGAAGGACGCCAGTCTTCTAAGGAAGTATAGTCGGCTCTGTCCTGTCTTACACAGAGCATCAGTATTGGCAGTCCAGTTCAATTTATCATCCAGCTACACTCCCAGGTATTTATTGGTCTGTACCCTCTGCACAGTCACCTCTGATAATCACGGGGTCCAGGAGGGGCCTGGGCTTCCTAAAATCCACCACCAGCTCCTTGGTTTTGCTGGTGTTCAGTTGTAAGTGGTTTGAGTCGCACCATTTAACAAAGTCCTTGATTAGCTTCCTATTCTCCTCCTCCTGCCCACTCCTGATGTAGCCCACGATAGCAGTGTCTAGTCATTAAATCTCCTCTGGTTTACTATGGGTGTCATCCAGGGGCTTCCGCTTGTTGCCTTGTTTGCATTTTATATTCCCAGTTTCTCCTGAGGTGTCTTGTATTAGTTTTATTTTTGCTAGTGATTATGTAATCATTAATTATTTACTCTTAATTTGGCTCATTCCCTTTTGTGTCCCTTCAGTTGTGAGATATTAGGTGAGACCCCTGATTAGATAACAATGGCCTTAACCCTGAGGTGTTCTCATTCACTCTGCTCCCTAGTTTGTTTTTTTTGATGTCTCTTTCTCGTTTTCTTGTTTGACATTTAGACCTCCCTTCCTAGATTTGTGATTTTTGTTGCCTCTTTGTATTTTGAAGCTGTTCTGCAATGGGGTCAGAACCATAACTAGACAGGCCTCACCCCAACAGGCTTAAACCTAGCATGCACAGATCCATAGGGTTTAAGCCTTAAAGATAACCTTAAATATCCTAAAATGTCAAAAGGGGTGTCTTTTAAAAAAAAGTTAACCATAAAAACCTTAATAAAAATAAATCTTTATAAGTACAGAAATATTTATTTGAAATAGCAGATTTTCCAAAAGTCACCAAAAGAAGTAATAAGGAATTTCTAAAAGGCAATCATGAATGAAATATTAAAAAACTAGAAAGAGAAAGAGAAATCTTAAATAACAAAAATAGACACATAACTAATGGAAATACTAAAGGACCTTTCCAATATTTTATCTTTCCTTTTCCTGTTTAATATTTTTCTGGCATGGCTTCCTTTTCCACATGTGGGAAAATTGTAGCAAAATCTCAAAAAATATCTCTGAAATGATTACATAATAGCCATGTTGGATCACAGCAATGAACGGTCACGAGCCAAATGAGAAATAAACCAAATAAATGTCAAGAATTATAAAAAGTGTATAAGTTAATGTGCTGATCCAGCTGTAAAATATGATAGCATGGAGCTCGAGTTCAAACCTCTGCTTGCCTCACTTATCCTTCTTGTTAAAGTTACCTTCTCCCCTGTCAGCTGCTGAAGGCCGATGGTATCAATGGCCCAGTTTCTTACAGCACCTTCGTCAGACATGTGGCAGGCAGTGCGGTGCAGTGGTTAAGGCCTTGGTCTTCAGACCCTGAAGTTGTGGGTTCAAATCCCACTACTGGCACCAGTGTGACCCTGAGCGAGTCACGTGACCTGCCTGTGCTGCAATTGGAAAACCAAAAGGCATGGAAGCAAATGTGTCATAAATGTTGTAAGTCGTCAGTCACCACATAAATAAATGGTCAACAGAAGCCGATGTGTCAAGTTCAAGAGGTAAGAAGCTGAAGACAAAAAGAAGGAACCTGAAGGTGGACATACTTGTAAGGAAGCCATACTGAATTCTTTCATCCATCGGGGGCCACTGATTCATTTGATTTCCACTGTATTTATACCAGAATTGGTTAAGGCTTTGGACTTCAGACCCTGAGGTTGTTTGTTCAAATCCCACTACTGACACCTGTGTGACCATTAGCAGGTCACACTTGACCAGACTGTGCTCCAACTGGAAAACCAAAAGAATCGTATCATAAATGTTGTAAGTCAAGTGATCAGACATAATGTAACGAATAAGGGGGTCTGAGTGTTGATGTGAATCAATAGCATCTAAAGCAGGGGTCTCCAACACGTCGCTCGCGAGCTCCCGGTAGCTCGCAAACCCCTTTCCAAGTAGCTCGCCAAAGAGTAAATGAATCCTACATAAACTTGAAAACTTGATTAGTTAAATTAGGGGTGGGTGATCTTTCCAAAAAATCATATCACAATCCACAATCTGAATTGCAATCTATCTTTTCAATGTGGCATACACTTAAGAGAATATTCGGACTCAAACTCATCAAGACCTAAGTAACACTTTATTTTAAATATCAAAGTTGAATTCAATTGTGCTCTCGTTTGCTAGCTAAGCGGAGTTAAGGTACACGCCCCAAAGCTGGCGAGTGAGCGAGTGAGTGAGGAAGGCCCCGCCCCCCTCGGCCTGCTGCGTATTTCTCATATTCACTCAAATAAATCAGTGCCACAGGCAAACTCTGATACGTAGCGAAATGAGAGAAGTGGCAGAATCAACCGGAATGTTCAAGCAAATTATAGAAAAATACCTGATCTAAATCCGTAAAGTAGCTCTCTCGTTTAAAGTGGACAGACATACATGTTGTGTCTTACAACATTCAACCTTATATAAAATTGAGAAAAGCAGTAAGATAACCGCTTTCCATGTTTTTCTTTTTATTACTTGTTGTATTACCCAGAAAACTAATATCCATGCGCATACGCACACATAATGGTTAACGGTATTCATACACACAAAAAGTAGATCCACTAACACAATATACAGTACAGGCCAAAAGTTTGGACACACCTCCTCATTCAATGTGTTTTCTTGATTTTCATGACTGAAGGCATCAAAACTATGAATGAACACATGTGGAGTTATGTACTTAACAAAAAAAGGTGAAATAACTGAAAACATGTTTTATATTCTAGTTTCTTCAAAATAGCCACCCTTTGCTCTGATTACTGCTTTGCACACTCTTGGCATTCTCTCGATGAGCTTCAACAGGTAGTCACCTGAAATGGTTTTCACTTCACAGGTGTGCCTTATCAGGGTTATTTAGTGGAATTTCTTGCTTTATCAATGGGGTTGGGACCAGCAGTTGTGTTGTGCAGAAGTCAGGTTAGTTGGATGATCATTTATTTTTCAACAGGACACCTCCAGGCTGTGTAAGGGCTATTTGACCAAGAAGGAGAGTGATGGAGTGCTGTAAATGGTCATGAAAATAAAGAAAACACATTGAATGAGGAGGTGTGTCCAAACTTTTGGCCTGTACTGTACATAACAATATAGACCGACAAATGTTGGATTTTCTATGTTATATATTAGTAAACCTTCAAAATAATGTGCAGTTAAAGTCTCAACAGCATTTCTGGAGCTTAGTAGAGCCAGATAACAATACAATACAATACAATACAGTTTATTTTTGTATAGCCCAAAATCACACAGGAAGTGCCACAATGGGCTTTAACAGGCCCTGCCTCTTGACAGCCCCCCAGCCTTGACTCTCTGAGAAGACAAGGAAAAACTCCCAAAAAAAACTTGTAGGAAAAAAAGGAAGAAACCTTGGGAAATGCAGTTCAAAGAGAGACCCCTTTCCAGGTAGGCTGGGTGTGCAGTGGGTGTCAAAAGAAGGGGGTCAGTACAATACAATACACAGAACAGAACAAATCCTTAATACAGCATAAAAATAAACATTTTAGAAGTACGGAGCAGAATTTAACAGTAGATGATATCACATAATAAGATCTGGATATTTTTAGAGTCCTGGAGACCTCATCCATCAAGCTGCCTCCCCCTATTGGTCATTCCACTGCTGAAACAGTGCTGGGCCAGCCAATCCGATGAAAGGACCCCTCTTCCCCATGATTCCTGTGATCCTCCATCAGGGATGACTTTACTATAGGCAGGCAAACGACTTGGCAGGTGGGCCGTGGCACCAATTGCCACATTTGAGTACCGAGAACAACAGAATAGGTGAGGGTTAGTATTCAATTAGAACTTTCATGTTACTGATGTTTTAGTGCTAATGACTATCAACAGAGATGCAGTCTGCACAGTTACTCAGCAGCTCTAGTCAGGATATGCTAAACTGAAGTAGTGAGTCTTCACTAGATAACTAGAAGAATTGTCAGCAAGCAGCTCTGAAAATGTCTGCTTTGTTTGGGTCTCCATACCTCTGTGAGTCTGACATGAATGTCATGAAATCAAAGTTCAGAACAAGACTGACAGACGAACATTGAAATGACTCCATAAGAGTGAACCTCAGTGGCTCCACTCCACCGTACACCTGCCTCTCTTGTTGACTCCATTCAGTGCCAGTCATGTCACTAACTAAAAAACACATCACACCTGCGACTGGACATGTGAATAAAGTGACACAGTGACATGTGACAAAATGACAAATGAATAAGTCATATCTGTGGATTTGGAATTGCATTGGTTTGGTTTTGACAGCATTCATGTTTTAATTCAATAGTGTGAGATTGCAAACAGACATACAAAATGCACTCGCTGGTGAACTAAATATTTTTTGTGATGTTTTAATGCAAAATGTGAGTTGTGGACACCAACATTTTGTAAATGTTCAGGCAAAACAAGCTCAGTGGTGGCTCTGAGGCTAAGGATCTGTGCTGGTATCCCGAAGGTTGCTGGTTCGAATCCCTGTCACTGCCAAAAGAGATCCTACTCTGCTGGGCCCTTGAGCAAGGCCCTTAACCTTCAATTGCTTCAAGGGTGCTGCACAATAGCTGACCCTGCACTCTGACCCCAAGGAGTTTGCGAAAACTAACAAATTCCTAATACAAGAAATTGTATAAGGCAAAATAAAGAACAAAAAAAAAGCTATGAGAAGAAACGTAAGAAAACATGAGTAGCTCTCGGCCATTTTCATTTTGTAAAAGTAGCTCTCAGGGGAAAAAAAGGTTGGAGACCCCCTGGTCTAAAGGATGGCAGTCTGGGCTTTCGTTGGGCCACTCAATTACTGGCAGAGATTTGTCCCAAAGCCACTCCAGCATTGGCTTGACTCTGAGCTTTGGATCATCGGTGTGCTGAAATCATTACAAAATGATTTTAAGAGGTAACCTATAACTCTAATTTACTGTCAAATTTAAAAACTACAGTCACAATCATCTGAACGGAACAATATATAACGAAGGTGAAAGAAAGAAAAATAAAACAAAACTTGTTACGGAACAAATGAAAAGTCTGCTGTTCCTGCCAAGCTCCTTAACAACACCATGAACTTACACACACACACAGACAAAAAAAAATCATATTCACCATTTCAGTCTCTCTGTGAATAAGAAACAGCTGGCAGCTGACTAAAATTAGCCGGGGCATCAAAATGAAAGTCAATTAGCTTGTAACAACGGAAGCGTCCTATTTCATGGAACAGTGGAGGTCATGAGAGGATTATAAGGAATGCTGCGCTAGAAAATGAGGGATGTGGCATGGGAGGAAGGCTTCAGTAAGGAAGCTGGGTACAGTTCGGAGGAATTGCTGGCATTTTATGAACAAGAAGATGATGTGAGCTTCAGTGATGCTTCACATTTCCATTAACATGAAAAGTGCAAGGGGGTGGAGAAATTAAAGGTTAATGACATCTCCTTGAGGAAGAGAGACTGAAGAAGAAAGAGTCTGCTGGAAGAAAATGTGGCATATTTTTCAGGAATTGGAAATAAACTGGAACAGTAGAAATGTTTTCAGGCTTGTTAATTAAGAGACCTAAATGGTGGAAAAAGTGATTTGGGGCAACTGGGACCGATATGTGCACCGGATGGAATGATAAATGTGTGGCACAAGGACTTGCCACGGGATAAGCGCTGAATAATCAATCGCCCATCATGATACTGAACAACACATGTGTGTAACCTGGAGCGGATTTGGAAAGTATTCACGTTCTACATATTTAGTCATGTCGTAGATTTCATTTTAAATGGTTGCACTTGCCATTTTTGTCCATCTTTCCATGCTCAATAACCCATAATGACAAAGTTTCAAAGGTCTGCAAATTTAATAAAAATCAGTTCTACAAGAATTCAGCTACTTTGTGGTCAGCTGCCTCCTGTTTGCTTTATTTATCCTTGAGGTACGTCTTGAACTTGACCAGAAGTCCACCGGTGGCAAAATGAATTGACTGGACATCGTTTAGAGGGGCACATGCCTACCTTTGTATAAAAGCTCCAACAGTTCAGCAGGACAAAAACCAAGCCGTGAGGTCCAAAGAATTGTAGACTTCCGCATTTAAGTTTTGGTGAGGCATGGATCAGGACAGGGGGGATACAACCATTTTGAAAGCTTTGAGTGCTCCCAGGAGCACAGCGGCCCCTATAATTGTGAAACAGAAGACATTGGGAACCGCCAGGACTCTTCCAAAAGATTTTAAACTTTGGAGTAGAGGGGGAAAACAAGCAAAAATGTATTTTTGTCCCAAACATTACAGAGGGCACTGTACATATACAGTCTATATACAGTATATATATAGATATCTCTTCTCTCTATATCTCTCTATTATAAAAAAAAAATCTTGGGCGGGAGACGAGACGTGATTTTCTTGGAAGACACTTTGACATCCCACGAGACAAGGCAGTGAAACAAAAGGACAGCTGCTGTACAGGCTTTTAAATGATCAATGCGCAGCGCGACAAGCAGAACACGCACCTCGGCAGCAGCAGCACAAAGCCAGTAGCTGATTCGTCTGCTTCTCCTTATTGTGTGTTCAGCTCCCCACCTTCACAATGCGAGCGGCAGAGATGCGAAGTGGCTGTAGCATAGCAAGCCCCTGCAGGGGGCGGGGTTAAGGGAGGGGAGGGCGAGCAAAGCGAACGAGATGTGATCATCTAACCTAGCAGCTGTTGAAATGCTTTTGGCAGACACAGTGCTCCCAGCTCTTAAAACAACAACAAGCTGAACACGCAGCTCGCCAGCAGATGATCCGACCGCATCTCCTTAGCGTGTGTTCAGCTCCCCCCACCTCACAACGCGAGCGGCAGAGACGCGAAGTGGCAAAGGGACAGCTGCTGTACAGGCTTTTAAGTGATCGACGTGCAGTGTGGCAAGCAGAACATGCAGCTCACCAGCAGCAGCAGCAAGACAGCAGCTGGTCCGACCGCATCTCCTTAGCGTGCGTTCAGCCACCCCCTTCACAACACAAGCAGTGTTATATGTCCCGCGAGAGAGAGATTTAACCATGCCCAGGGCTGGAAATAAAGACCAAATATTGTTTTTACAAAAGTTTTAAAGTAAAAGTGAAAATAATGCATATGTAAAAATTCCCATGAAAATAACAATCTCTTTAAATTCTATATCCGGTAAACCAAACCCAGGTGTGGGCGAGCGAAGTGAGCAGGGGGTGGAGCCCCATAGTATGTGTATATATATATATATATATATATATATATATATATATATATATATGTTACATTTTATTGCTAAATGCATTACAAAACACATTCCAATATTTGGTGTTTTAATGTATATAAAAACAAGACAAATGACAGTATAAAGATACAGAAAGTCTTCATGACCACCTCATTAAATAGCAAAAAAGAAAAGTGTTTCCCACAGACACGGGTCCTCAACTGAACACCGACTCCTGGGCTGATCCATTATTATATGGTGGCAGAGGCTAAAGAGGTGGGACCTCTGGATCTGAAGAGGAACAACAACAACAACAATAACATTTATTTATATAGCACATTTTCATACAAAAAAATGTAGCTCAAAGTGCTTTACAAAATGAAGAAATAGAAAAATAGAAGACACAATAAAAAATAAAAATAAGTCAACATTCATTAACATACAGGGTGGGCCATTTATATGGATACACCTTAATAAAATGGGAATGGTTGGTGATATTAACTTCCTGTTTGTGGCACATTAGTATATGTGAGGGGGAAAACTTTTCAAGATGGGTGGTGACCATGGTGGCCATTTTGAAGTCAGCCATTTTGGATCCAACTTTTGTTTTTTCAATAGGAAGAGGGTCATGTGACACATCAAACTTATTGGGAATTTCACAAGAAAAACAATGGTGTGCTTGGTTTTAACGTAACTTTATTCTTTCATGAGTTATTTACAAGTTTCTGACCACTTATAAAATGTGTTCAATGTGCTGCCCATTGTGTTTGTGTTAACAAACAAAACCACCGCTATTGATCTGACACTAACCCACATTGGATAGATCCCTCCAAGACTGTTGGAACAAAAACAATGATGGTATGGTGTGGTATATGGGGTACAAAGATAGTGGGGCCATTCTTCATCAATGGAAACCTCAAGGCCACTGGATATGCGAAATTGCTACATGATGATGTGTTTCCCTCTTTATGCACTGAAGCTGGCACGTTCCCTGAGTTTTTCCAGCAAGATGGTGCACCACCACATTATGGGTGTCAGGTCCGAGCATTCCTAGATGAACAGTTTCCTGGAAAGTGGATTGGTCGTCGTGGGCCAGTTGAATGGCCCCCAAGGTCTCCCGATCTGACCCCCTTAGACTTTTATCTTTGGGGTCATCTGAAGGCAATTGTCTATGCTGTGAAGATACGAGATGTGCAGCACCTGAAACTACGGATACTGGAAGCCTGTGCTAGCATTTCTCCTGCGGTGTTGCTATCAGTGTGTGAAGAGTGGGAGAAGAGGGTTGCATTGACAATCCAACACAATGGGCAGCACATTGAACACATTTTATAAGTGGTCAGAAACTTGTAAATAACTCATGAAAGAATAAAGTTACGTTAAAACCAAGCACACCATTGTTTTTCTCGTGAAATTCCCAATAAGTTTGATGTGTCACATGACCCTCTTCCTATTGAAAAAACAAAAGTTGGATCCAAAATGGCCGACTTCAAAATGGCCACCATGGTCACCACCCATCTTGAAAAGTTTCCCCCCTCACATATACTAATGTGCCACAAACAGGAAGTTAATATCACCAACCATTCCCATTTTATTAAGGTGTATCCATACAAATGGCCCACCCTGTAGAATAAGTAAGGTCCGATGGCCAGGGTGGACAGAAAAAACACAAAAAAAACTCCAGACGGCTGGAGAAAAAAAAATAAAATCTGCAGGGATTCCAGACCAAGAGACCGCCCAGTCCCCTCAGGAAGTGACATCTCGGTTCTTCTGGCTCCTCCTTGTCCAGTCTATAGATAAAAAGGGAGAAGGAATCATCAGTTGCGCCCTCTCTTGGGTGGGAGTAGCATAGCAGTCTCAGCAGAGCCTTGTAAATAAGTTCCATGTGTCTGACTAAATATAGATAGATATATGCGGCTTAAATAGTCGTAGATATAATAGAGTTTATATGTACTGTGGACTATGGCCGGCCATTCATCCCGGCCAATACCCCCAGGCTGCCAGAGGGAGCCCTTCCTGCGACATGGAGATGCCCTGAATTCCAGCAGGGCGTCATGGACTATGTAGTTTTAATACACAACCCTGCTGGATAACGTCAGGGCCGCCAGGAGACGCTGCAGGGAAGCTCAGAGATGTTTATTTTACCTATAACCCGGAAGTACGTCTTAGTCACAGCAACAGAGGAAATGACGTACTTCCGGGATGAAAAAGAAGTTTTGATCTGACCTGAAAATGCTAGGAAGTCACATGGACTGAGGGTTCAGAAGCTCTTCCAGGTCATGGACTATAAAAGGCCATGAGAGATCCAAGACAAACGAGCTGAGTTGGGTGGCAGGGGTCAACGCGTCTGGGAGAGTGGAGGATTATTGATTATTGAGGATTTATTGATTTGTATGAGTATTGTGGAGTGTAGGGTGCTTTTTGCACATTATTATTATAAAATAAAAAATCATTGGACTTTTATCTGGTGTCTGACGTCTGGTCTGAGGGTTTAAGTGGACAACAGCGCCCCCTATCTGTCACAGTACACACAAAGAACGAGATATACTTTATATAATTGTATGATATAAAATACTTTCCTATATTAATAGTTTATCTTCTTTACTTTTTAACACAAAAATGTTATGTTTATTTTAAATTGAGTGACTGCGCCAGAAGGGCTTTGGTCAGGGAGGTGACCGAGGACCCAATGGGTACTTACTCTGAAAGTTTTAGAGGTCCTCTGCTGAGATGGGAGAACCTGTGAGAAGGACAGTAGCTCTCCATCAATGAGGCATATGTGATGAAGTGGCTAGAAGGAAGCAACACTTGAGCAGTTTAAAGGACTCTGAGAGGCCATTTGTGATGCAAGTCCTCGCTGATTCATGTCCTGTCACCCATGTCTTAAATTTTGGATGTGGCCAGTTTCAAATCCTGTGGGCAGAAACTAACCAGACTATAACTATTAATGAATTATAATAGTGCGAAAAAAACATAACCACCAAGTTTATTGACAGTCTGGCCACACACGATGTTAATAAATCAAATAAATTAATAAAACAAACAGAAAAAAAAGCCTGAAATCCTCACGATCTGACGCAACTGTATGCCAGCTTGGAAAGAAAAACTCTTGTGCTAATAAAATGCTTCATTATGGGATCAGCAAATTACTCCTTCAGATGGAGGAATACAGTTTGATTATTTATTAGTGAGGGAGACAAGGGTCAGTTTGTGGTTGTCAAAGATAACATTGGAGCGAAGGTTAATGAGACAATTAAGCTGCATCTATTTTTCAAGAGTGACAGTTTCAGAGGAGAAATACTGACTACTGTTCGTGTATGAAAACACAACTAGATTTAATTCTCTTGCACTATTTTGTCTTTTTAATCTTATAATAAATTAAATCCATTTGTTGTGTGGAGCTTCTTTAATTCTTATTTCCCAATGGCTATCTGATTGTGGATGTAGGAATCTGTTTTCCTGAAGCCTAACCTCCACATTATGTAGCGGAAGAGTTACAGTTAAACGGACATAAGTTGTAAATTTAAAACACGAACGATCAGTGGAATGTGACAGGCTACGAAAAAGTGACGGAAAAATCGAAAAATAGAAAGACGAGTGGACAGGACAGAAGGGAGAGATTGGAAGGAGCGCGATGACATGAAAACAGCAAGGGCCATTGTTATCAGACGGGTCGGAAAGTTTATCGTGAAATTGTAAAGCAGAGAGGCGAATGTTAATTGATTTTTCTGTGTGTCCTCATCTCAAGCTATGGCTTTATGGGTTGAAGTAAATGAAACTGTCCAGTGTACAAAATAAGGGGTCGAATATCCACATGTACCGTATTTGGATTTGGTATGCTTAATCCTTACCATTTTTATGTTATATAAAAATGCATTTGTGATTGCCCCTGAAACTGTGGCCCAGTGGTAGCGCTGCTGCCTCACAGTAAGGGGAACAGCCTTCGCTTCTCGGGTCCTCCCTGCGTGGAGTTTGCATGTTCCCCCCGTGTCTGTGTGAGTTACCTCTGGGTGTAACGATGTCCTCCCACAATCCAAAGACGTGCAGGTTAGGTGAATTGGCAATCCTAAATTGCCATTGGGGTGTGTGTGTGCGTGTGTGTCTTGTGATGGACTGGCACCCTGTCCAGGGATTGTTCCTGCCTCGCACCCTATGCTAGCTGTAATAGGCTGCAGCCGACCTCTGCGACCCTGTCAAGAACTAAGCAGGTTAGAAAATGACTGACTGATTGATCCAAAATGTGTGCTGACACTTTAGGTCCAGTCATCAGCAACGTCTTTAAGCGACAAGGTGTTCCAGACTTTCTGCACACTAGACCGACATAATTGGGGGACGTGGGGTATTGGGCCTTATATTGTGACGACTGGCCCGACTCCTACACAGTGCAAGCCCCTCATGTCTAGGACAGTTAAAGAATGGCGGAAGTACCCGCTGTTTTGTGGATTTAGTTTTGTAAAGGGACCAGGTACTGTAAGTAAGCAAATATTTATGCGTTCTTTAAAAGTTGACCTATTGCCATCTTTATCCCATCTGTGATCTACACTACTTCTCTATCTATCTATCGATTTGTCTGGTCTCACAAGTCGAGAATTTGTTCTTTTTGCATTTGGTTGTATTCAGTATTTACCATCACTCCTTGCTGTTGTAATGACAGAAACGCAGCACCTGGACAGATGAACAGACATTTATTTTTAATCAAAGTGGACAGAACCTCTCATATCTATCTATCTATCTATCGTGCCTCTCACATCTGTCTATGTATCTATCTGTTTGTTATACAGTGCCATCTATCTATCTATCTGTTATATAGTGCCTTCTATCTATCTATCTGTCTGTTATATAGTGCCATCTATCTATCTATCTATCTATCTATCTATCTATCTATCTGTCTGTCTGTTATATAATGCCTTCTATCTATCTATCTGTCTGTTATATAGTGCCTTCTATCTATCTGTTATATAGTGCCTTATATCTATCTGTCTATCTGTTATATAGTGCCTTATATCTATCTATCTATCTATCTATCTATCTATCTATCTATCTATCTATCGTGCCTCTCACATCTGTCTATGTATCTGTTTGTTATACAGTGCCATCTATCTGTTATATAGTGCCTTCTATCTATCTGTCTATCTGTTATATAGTGCCTTATATCTATCTATCTATCTATCTATCTATCTATCTATCTATTTATCTATCGTGCCTCTCACATCTGTCTATGTATCTATCTGTTTGTTATATAGTGCCATCTATCTATCTGTTATATAGTGCCTTCTATCCTATCTATCTATCTATCTATCTATCTATCTATCT
>JANRMT010062861.1:17552373-17584756 GCA_026402145.1 Polypterus bichir lapradei | reverse complement strand
TCTATCTATCTATCTATCTATCTATCTATCTATCGACTGGAAGGTTAGTTATTTTGATGGATTCTACTTCTAAGACAGAAGAGAAGGGCAGAGTTTCTGTATCGGTGCTACTGGATTGTAAAATCTTTATTATTTATACTGTAACTTACAATTTAAGTAATCAACACAAGCCTCATCTGTAACATTTGCAGTTTGCCATCTATTGGAATCTATTTTATAATGCATATAGTAATAAAATGCAATAAATTGTACTATAAATGTTTGTGATGTGCCATCTGTTGGAATGACAGATACATAGCAACTGGATGGACACACAAACACGTATATTTATTTATATATTGCCTTTCCCATCCATATATCTATCTATCTAAACCAATTTTAGCAATTGTACTCTAAAGTTTAGTAGCAAAGTACCAAAAGGCAAGAAGGTGCCACGCTGTATTATGATATTATTTATATTTGGACTGAGAATACGTTTTCAATTGCCACGTGTTTCGTGCAGCCCAAGCCTGCTTCAGTCATTCAGTCCCTGGCCAAGCTGCCTGAGTCTCCATTGTCATCTCCAGCCTGGCACATCAAATCGCGGTCACATTCGCATTACAACACGCACTGTTTAAAATCCTGCGCGCCGAAATGAAGCCCTGGTCTAATGACTAATAAAATATGTATTCAGCAAAAATATTTATACCTGCGCTCATATCTTTGTTATAAGATTACTGCTAATATTTTAAAAACTTGTCATTCTAATTAAAGGTTGAATTTTTAATATTGATGTGACCTCATATTTAATTATTCAAGACTGCTATTCCCACAGATTTAGTACTCTAGAGTTTGATGTGGCTGAATATTAAAGCAGAGTGATTTTCTTTTTTTTAAATAATGAAACTAGAACTGCTTTTAAAGAAAGAACTTCTATTAATCCCGTTTCCATGGCATCATTTTATATATTTATAGATTCTGAAAAGTGGGCAGTTTAAGAAGAAAATGTGTAATGTGTGCACCACAATCATCCTCCCGACTCCTTCCAGTCATGTTTTGCTGCTCGTCCCATAGTGGAAGAGGCTCACGTCGTTTAATCTGTCGGTGACGTCTTCACGATGGCCGATCGCTGACATCACTTGGCACGATCCCTACAGTGGAGCATGGCGGTGGCAGCCATGGGGGGAGCTTCTCAGTGGCAGGGACAGGCAGACTGGTCAGAACTGAGGAGTGGATGAGTGGAGCCAAATACAGAGAGGACCTTAACTCTTTTAGGGCAAATTATTTTTACTTCCTTTTGTCCCAGGGTTGAATATTTTGCCAAAAAACTCAAGCAAAAAGCAAAGGTTTCACACATAAATCAACGTAAAATACTCATTTACGACAAATGTCACTCTGTTTTACGTTCCAGGCACACCTACAGTAGGCACATTCACATACTTATTACAGACATGCTTGTCCCACCTCTCATAAGCTGAAAGGCACTTTCTGGTAAAAGACGGCTTGAAGAAGTCGAGGGGCTGATAATCTATAGTGTCCACTAGCGTTTGGTGAAGTCCTATTTGCCAGCTTGTCTCTCACAGATCGATGTCGGTGTAGTCCTCCTAGGATGAATATTTTTGTTGGCACGTCAGCTGCACATTTGTGTCCAGCACTACGGCCAGCCGGGGACCGGTCAGCTGATGCAAGTACCCGACTTTCATTTTCGCTCTCCAGATCACTTGTATCAAAATCGGAGTTGGATAAGTCACAGTCCGATTCGGCAAAAATACGCAAATAATAAATAAAGAAATAATACACACCGAGTATTTTGCTTTGCGTATTTGCTTCGCTCTCTTGCCCGATGTCGATGCAATTCTGGACATTGCTTACTCTACCCTTCTCGTGCACACGCAGGGTTTCAACGTCAAGTCAACGAGTCTAACGGTCCTCCGAGCAAAGAGGGTCGCCCTCTGCCTCGGATATCCATTGTGATGGACGGCGGGCGGTTCAGTCTGGCCGGGACATCCTAGAATGGGAAAAAGGGAGAAGAGCAGCCTTTTCAGGACACTGCCTCCCCTGGGACGCTAGGTGGCAGCACCCCTGGACGGCAACGGTTCCCTGGATTCTCTCAGGGCATCCTGGGACATGGAGTCCGTTTCCTCAGCCCTGTTGGGTGCCGTGGGTGCCACCAGGGGGAGCTCACAAAGAACCTGGGGACTCCTACAGTATTCTTGCTACAACCCGGAAGTACTTTGGAATCACGAGGATCGAAACCCACAGTACTTCCGGGCTACTTGAGGACTGAGGATGTGCCGTTTGACCCGGAAGTGTTCCTTCTCTTTTCCGGAATATAAAAAGGACTATGAAAAACCCAGCAAGCTGAGCCGGAGTTGGGTGGTAGAGTGACGGAGCTGCTGGGAGCAGTGGAGGATTGTGATTATTGATTATTGTATTATTATTGAAGAATTGTGGTGTGTGCGGTGCTTTGTGCACTGTAATTGAAGAAAAATATTAAAATTCTTCTTGGTGCTTTTTACAAGCATGCCTTGGACGTCTGTCTGGTGGGTTTCACGGGGCAACAGCGACCCGTAGCGTCCACTCATTGGCACCATTCTCAACCCCTTGTTTCGACAAAAGTGGACATCCGCCCTAAAAGAACCTGCTTCAGAGTGCACACCATCTCAGACGAGGGAGATGGTTCACCTTGCAGCATGACCATGGCCAGATGTGTACCGGCAACACAGTGCTGGAGTGGCTTTGGGACAAGTGTCTGTCAATCCTTGAGAGGTCCAGAGTGAAGCCCCTTAGAGCATCTGTGGAGAAGCTTACAGACACTTCCCATCAAATCTAATGGGAGTTTGAGACGATGTGTGAGATACTCGGCCCAAATCCAGGTTTGAGAAGCTGGCAGAGACTTACCCAAGAAGACTCAACGCTGTCTTTGCTGCCAAAGGGGCTTCTACAAAGTGTTTGATTGAGGGTCCTAATACTTCTGTGAATGAGATATTTCAGTTTTTGTCATTGTGTGTTTTTGATTGTCGATTGATTGGCAAAAAAAGTCCTTTAAAATGAAACCTACCACTCAGTAGAGGGTGCAGAAGGTGAAGGGGTCCGAGAACTTGCTTGAATCCACTAGATGTGGAGTCTGAACGTCCCCCCCCATCCTCCTCCAAAGGACATAGACAGCAGAGGGCCAGAAGATTTCCCCATCACCACCATTGGTTTCTCGAACATAATCGCTGAAGATGCACATCCCCAGGGCTTCTGCTGTTACGTAAAATAAAAATCGTCAACTTCACAGCCCGCCTTGCTCTTCGGCCTGCCGATCTTGTCTTTGTTCCTTAAATTCAAACCAAACGATTTTGTGTGCAGCTTTGATTCCTCTCCTTCTCAGCCATGAGTTTGATGCTTCAGGATCTGAATGGAAGGCGAGGAAGGAGATTTCGTCGGATCCGCTGCCGTTGTTCCTTTGCGCTTTGTTTCATGTGCTAAAAATAGAGGAGTGAAAGTAAAGTGGGATTCGAGCATTTGTGTTCTATTCCTGGTGTTCTGCCGTAGTTTTAGCAGTTTGTTAAGCCTTCGAAAGGACTAATTGGCCCGTCTCGAGGGACTCCTCTTGACGCACAAGTGAACATTGTAGGCAGCTACTCCGAGAGTTTATAGGCAAAAAAAAAAAATAATAAGTATATTATTAACAGTTAATTCTGTTAATGCTTGACAGCCTGGATTTGACTTGGGAGGCCAGTCTTTAGTGACTGCTTTACGCTAATTGGCTCATTATAACTTTTTTGTTGTTTGTTGTTGTATTCAGTAGCACAACATGAGAGGAAACTTGAAGTGAATAATACTCAGCCATAACAACTGGGAAAGAGCGAATCTCTCTCTGTCTGCCAGGACGCGAACGCCGCTGTGGCCGTCAATACGCCCCTACGGCGTGCACTCGAGGACCCGTGTGTGGCCTTGACGGGGCAGGACGCCATAAGAGCAGAGGCAGCGTAGGTGAGAGTGTAACACGACGACTGCATCGGATTTCAACAGCCATCATGGGGTGACGTGATCTTTTTTCCACCCATAATGCAGTGTGTTCAGCTTAGTCAGACTTATTTTTAAATATCTTTCTGGAACCATCACAGCGTTTAGTTCATTTATTTTGTGTGTCATGCCTAATTATGCAGCATGTTATTTTAGTAATTTAATTGTCAGATAGCTGCTTATCAGAGGTAGGAGTGTTTTTATACAAATACATCACATGCACATAAACAGACTTGATATACCGTTGTGTGTGTGAAGTTTATTCATTTACAAAGCCTTCATTTGTGTCACTCCATCACATTTCATATTTATTCTAAATGACCTCCATGTTGCATACTTGATACTAACTCAGCTGTTAAATTAAGGTAAGCTAAACTAAATCCTGTTTCTCTTTGTTCCCCTAATTAAATAACGCGTGTCATTTTATTTAGGTCATGATTAATTAGACGGTGTCTGTGTGTGTGTCCAGCTGTTACCTCCAGTAATGTAATGGCTGTCACCGTAAGTGATAAAGCCGGTACGAAAAGCAGGAAATAAACCCGTGGCTCAGTGTACGAGTGGGGTCACATAGGAAAGAGTCGTTCTCTTGGTTTTTAAATTCTTCAGCTGTCCACTACATCAAGACATTTAAAACACTTGCTTTCAAACTCTCCAGCCCCTAAAATCTGACACTCGGTCTCTTTCTGTGTTATTTAGTAGTTTACATGTGTGCTGGGAGATTTAGGATTGAAGCCAGGAAGCCTTTCTTTAGGCAAAGAGTTGTGGGAATCTGGGAGGAGAGAAGGGGATCATGGAGTTGAAGGGGAAACCGGGATGAGAACTTGGGAGAGATTAGCTAAAGAAATGTGCTTGATGGACTGAATGGTCTTCTCTCGTTTGTCACATCTCTTATGTTCTTATGTTTTTTCATAAAGTAATGTATAGTACTGTAGATAGATAGATTGATTGATAGACAGATAGATGTGAAAGGCAGTATATGATAGATAGATAGATAGATAGATAGATGTAAAAGGCACTATCCACCTTATTTAAAAAGTAAATGTCTGTGCATCTGTCCAATTGCTACATTTCTGTCATTCCAACAGATGGTGCATCACAAACATTTTTAAGAATTCATTGTATTTGTCATTCCAATACCTGCCACATTACAAACATTAACAGTTTTTTAAAAATTCCATACCAAATGGTATATAACAGACAAATGCATTGCATTTGGCATTCCAAAAAGTGGAGCATCAAAAACGTTTGTAGTAATGCATTTTTTTAATGGAAATGTTTGTGATATGCCATCTGTTTAACACTGAGGTCTACGTTGATTATTTAGATTTCAAGCCGTCTTACATAGATAAATAGAAGATAGATAGAAAAGGCACTATAAAATAGATAGATAGATAAATATTAAATGCAGTATATAACAGATAGATAGATAGATAGATAGATAGATAGATACATAGATAGATAGATAGAAAAGGCACTATATGATTGATAGATAGATAGATAGATAGATCAATGTAAACTGCAGTATACAACAGATAGATAGATAGATAGATAGATACATAGATCAATATAAAATGCAGTATATAACAGATAGATAGATAGATAGATAGACAGGCACTATATAATAGATAGATAGACAGATAGAAAAGGCACTATATGATAGATTGATAGATAGATAGATACATAGATCAATATAAAATGCAGTATACAACAGATAGATAGATAGAAAAGGCACTATATAATAGATAGATAGATAGATCAATATAAAATGCAGTATACAACAGATAGATAGATAGATAGATAGAAAATGCACTATATGATAGATAGATAGATAGATAGAAAAGGCACTATATAATAGATAGACAGATAGAAAAGGTACCATATAATAAATAGATAGATAGATAGATAGATAGAAAAGGCACTATATAATAGATAGATAGATAGATAGATAAGGAAGGCACTATATAACAGATAGATAGATAGACCGTTTTTGCCTCCAGGGGGAAATTTGGTAAAAACCAGAAAACAAAAGGCTTTGTAAATACACCTAATGCTTTACTTAGTCAGGGTTCCTCAAACTTTTTTCTCTTAGAAGGGGGGAAAAATTACAGACCCCCACTGTAATGAAACACCAAACACTTGATTTATTATCCCAAAATGCACAGAACTCTTTTCCGATTGTTAAGACTCAGAACTGCATTACAGCCCATTTTTGCACATCCTTTCAACGATCAGCTACCTGGTGAATTAGTGAGACGGGTGGGCTTGTCTCTCATCTCGGAGTGATGGATGACAGGCAGACATGCATATGTGCCCAGTTCTTTGACCTGATTGCGGTCAGTGCTGGGAATGAGGACTCACAAAGCTTCATATTTTCATCATATTTTCCATTTTTAGATGAAGTTTGGCTTATTTTCACATTGTAGACGGTTGAGCCAAGAATCCCTCTATATGTTACTGGAAAAGTTTTTGTTTTTTCTCCAAACTACTATGTGGCTTCAGTGCGACTGAGCAAAGCCGAGTCGGGAGTGATTGACCGTATGAGATTGACAGCATTATATAAAATGAAAGGCGTGAAGGGCTTCACAATCATTTTTTTGGCTCACAATATTAATGGAGTACCTGGCACAAATGCAAGCTTGTGTGCTGATGCGCAGGGGTGGTGCAGGTGGTCTCAGCATGTGTTAGAAAGGTCAGTCCTCTAGGTCACTGTGTCCCTTTTAAAAAGCTGAACCAGATGGTAGCACGGCAAAGTGCTGCAGCTAGCTGGGTTTTGATTGGCTATCGGAAAGCATTATTTGTGGGATACGTTGACACCGCAGCTCCCACACACAGCCACACTACATTGAAATTTTGTACATTGTTTAGTTTGTTTAATATGAGACATTATTTGTTTTACATTCTAATCAGATGTCTTATGGTGATTTTTTAAAATAAGTGAAACGCAGAATAAAAGAGAAGAGAATAACCAGACTGGTGTTCCAAATGTATGCTTACTATTTATGAATTACTTATGAAATCTTAACAGTTATTTTACGGACCCCCTTGACATGTATAAGGGACCCCACTTGGAGAAACACTGATCTAATACTGCATTCCACTTGAAGTGAGAAGTCTGAATTTGCAACTGGAACACTCGCTTAAGTCTTACTTGGAAACTTGTGGTTGGTCTGTCAAGTTTGGATTTGTGCGACTTCAGATCATGACGTCAATCCAAAATGGCGACATACACCACAAGCTGAAGAGTTATATTGTTTATCAACACTTCTGTCTATTTATGTCTCATTAAATCAGTCATACACACATTACTCTCCAGCTTCTAACCGTGGACATGCTGCTATGGTGTGTGGATATGCAAAATATCACGTAAAGCGTCACAATAAATTGTTATTTATTCCAATGGAGCAAGCGCAACAAAGGTTTTCCTGAATGGGTCCATGTTGGTTTCCTGAATGTTTACTGGAGCACGGGCAACTCGAGTGTGACATCATTCCCACCTTCAACATCCGACCTCCGAGGAAAATGGAACACTTCATGAAAACACACATATGTGAAGAATCAGAGGTGATTTTCAAATGCAGATCACTGATGTTAACACCAGATCTTCTACGCAGTCACTCCAACCCTACTTGCAGAACAGGGATGCAGCTGGATGTCTGGGGCGGGGCTGGATGCTGGAGACATACAGTCTCCAGTCTCAGTTATTTTCACAGCGAGTTCAGACACTGTCCTTATGGCAGCCACTTTAGTGTGGCGAGACCCTCCGCAGCGAGGTGTTCTTGTGCGTTCACACACTGAGGTTTATTCTCTTAGCCACGGGTGTTGTTGTCCTGGGAATCGTGGCTCCAAACAAGACCATGAACTAGTTGGAAACACCCAAGAAATATTGAAAGGCTGTAACTTTGAATCTGAAATTACAAGCGATAAAGACCTGATAAAGTGCTTTATTAAACATTGTGACAGATAGGGGGCGCTATCACTCTCTTGAACCCTTGTCCAATACGCCAGACACCAGATAAAAGTCCAAAAGTAGACTGTATTCATAAACTACAGTGCACAAAGCACCCTCCTATCCACAGCACTCATTAATAATAAAGCAATAATCACAGTAATCAATCCTCCACACTTCCAGACGTGTTGCCACCCTTCCACCCAGCTCAGCTCGCCGTCGGGGAGTTCCCAGAGTTCTTTTATTGTCCCTGACCCGGAAGTGTTCCAATCTCCAGTCCATGTGATCGCCTATCACTTCCGGGTCAGATCAAAAGTCCTTTTCTTCACCCCGGAAGCACGTCATTCCCCTCGTCCATGTGACTCGGACGTACTTCCGGGGCGTAGGGAAAATAAACGTTGTTCCTCCCTGCAGCGTCATCTAGTGGCCCCCACGGTATCCAGCAGGGCTGTGGATAAAGACTCCAATGTCCATAATGCCCTGCTGGTCTTCGGGGCACCTCCATGCTGCAGGGAGAGCTCCACCTGGGTGCTTGGGGGTATTGGCCGGGATGAACGGCCGGCCATACACCACACATTATTAAATGACGGCTGATGCCTTATTATGGTGTGTTGTGACAACTAATGTTATTATGAAAATAGCTCATTTAAATATAAAAATAAATAAATAAATTATTCATTTGTATGTAATTTGCTATTATTTAGACAAAAATGGGGGGCAGTTTCAGGGCCAAGGAATGCTTAAAAATGTTTTTCTAATTTAAATTAACTGTAGTTAGCTGTTCACATTACGCAAATTCACTTTATGAAGGGCTTTTCAGGATCTGATTAAAGACGAGGAAGCCTGCAGGCCTCACCTATTAGCGTGTGCGCCGCTGAATTAGGATACAATCATTAAGGTGTGCGCTCACGCGGAATGCCACTACATCACGTTGTAGTTATTTGGCTCATAATTTCGTGATTGTAATGCGACTCACACGCATAAGGAAGACAACCTGAATTGTTTCAAGTCTGTAGGAATGAGTTTTTGACTATACATGTATATAAATCACAGGGAGATCCTACATTTACTACACCTAATATCAGGTTCTTTAAAACTTCTATTTGAGTTGTCTTCACCTGGGCAAAGTTTACTGCGTCGACTCAAGTACTGAACTGAACTCATGGACATTTATTGGTTGGTGTGTTGGGGGACAGAGCTGACTGATTGTTAACAGTCATAATGAGACGGAGCGTGGAGAGGGATGTGGGACACGACACTTTTACATCACCTGAAGCTTAAGAAATGAGTCTTGCTCTGTTAACTGGCTAGACGATGTGCAGTAGGAGTAGGCAGGGAATGAGCAGGCACCCCAAGCATTATGATAATATTGGGATTTTACCATTTGTGAAAATATAATTCTACACCACATCTAACAGTGTCTTTTTTGGCCTCCTCCTAGGCCTCATCACCTCCATTCTGATGCACCTCTTTACCCAATCATCCTCGTCCTGCCCTTCATCAGTTTCTCCTCAAAACAACACGTGTCGGCTCCACTCTTAACTTGGTATTCATCTTCCTCTCACTCAAAATGACACTCGCCACATCCATCCGCTCAGCCTTGTCTCCATTCTTCCAGCTCTAGCTATGACCTGGAGGTAGAGGAAGATCACAGTCCCTCTTCTGTGTCATAAACACTGACGAATGGGACATCTTGGCCTAAAACATTTTTGCTCCAATACCCTATTGTTGATAAAATTATGAGAGTTACACCTGGACACAAATAGATGAACATACACAGACCTGGTCCGCAATAGTAAGTACTAAGTAAAATCCTGCAGTACTTCTTTATATTCCCTGCTTTGTGCCCCAATAAATGCAAGTTATCACCAATATGCTAATAACCCAGTTGTGCTCCACTCACTCAGAATATGGAACCAATGTAGAAAGCATTTTAAGATGGAGAATCTTTTATCTGTGGGACCTCTGCATGAGAACCACCTCTTTCAACCCTCGCAAACATATGCAGTTTTTAATATCTGGAAGAGATTTGGGATTAAATTGCTTAGAGATGTTATTATAGACAACATCTTTGCATCCTGTGAACAATTACATTCCAAATTTAACTTTCCAGCTACACATTTCTTTCACTATCTTCAAATTAGGAACTTTGTTAAACAGAACCTGCCCGATTTTCCTCATCTCGCACCCTCGTCCATGCTGGAAAAAATATTGCTCAATTTCAAGGACTTAGACACCATCTCTGCAATATATAAAATTATTTTACAGTCCCTCCCTTTCAAAGATCCAAGAGGACAATGGGAAAAAGATCTCTTAATCAACATATCAGAAAAGGAGTGGAAGGTAGTAATGCAGAGACTTCACTTGAGCTCCATATGCACAAAGCATACCATTATTCAACTCAAAATGATATATCGAGCACATCTGTCTCACCTTAAACTGTCCAAAACGTTTCCAGGGCAAGATCCAACCTGCGAACGCTGCAATCGAGCTCCAGCCTCACTGGGTCACATGTTTTGGGCCTGCACCAAATTAACATCATTTTGGACCAAAATTTTTAAGTGCCTTTCAGACCACCTTGGTGTCACAATCCCTCCTAACCCATTAACAGCTGTGTTTGGTGTTCTTCCAGATGGGTTTAAAGTGGGAAGGACAAACAAACTGTGATTGCATTCACTACACTTTTTGTACGCAGACTTATTTTGCTAAACTGGAAGAATCCTAACTCTCCTCTTTTAAGTCAGTGGGAAACTAATGTGTTACACTATTTGAAATTGGAAAAAAAATCAAATATTCAGTTAGAGGATTGGTACAGAATTTTTTCAAAACCTGGCAGGATCTAATCAATAATATTTTAGAATAAGCTTTTAAAGCACCGAGGAAGTAATTATCTCCGCATTTCTTTTTCTTCTCCATTCATCTCTATTGGCCTATTAAACTCATCAATTTAGGTAAGTTTACAAGCCTTACGTTTTACCCCGTTGGCCATGCTCTCTCTCTCTCAGGGGTGGGGGTCAACTTGTTTTTCAATCTCAATCTCATTTTTTGTAAAAATTGATCGATTTGTATGGAATGATTCCAATAAAATTATTTTAAAAAAAAATTATGAGAGTTACAAAATCCAAGAACGTCTAATGGTAGGTTTGAACTGCAGTGAAGTTCATGAAGGGGATTAGTCCAGTGGATCGAGACTGTGGCTTTAAAACGGGCTCATCAAGAACACGGGGACACAGTTGTTAAGGGTAAATTTCACACAAACCTTTGCACAGAGAACTACAGACACGTGGAATAAGTGACCAAGTAGTGTGGAAGACTTTAGGAACTTTCAAAACTCAACTTGATGTTACTTTAGAAGAATTAAGTGGATAGGACTGGCCAGCTTCGAAGGGCTGAATGTTCTCATCCAGATTACTCTAATGTTCTAAAGTTAATGAAAGAGGCTCCAGCTCCGCACATCCTATAAACAAAATCCCACTGAAAGACAGAACAGAAATCTGACTTCTCGATTTTGCCCAATGTTTAATAGTGAATGACGTGAAACACGGTGGTGGTATCGTAATCGGCGGTCTTCATTCTTAGTCCACGATTCACCAGCTGGCTTATAAGCAGCTGTCTGCCAAGTTTAAGAGATGAAGTATGCAGGAGGCATGATGCGATATAATACAACTGTGAACAGAGACCCTGGCGTCTACCTTTAGGGTTTGGTAGTTGGTACCTTTAACAGTATGAAGGATTAGAAGTATTAGGTGCCGCTTAGTTTTGATTTCTCAGTTAATTTAAGAGAGCGCCTTCAAGCCGTATTTCCACCTGCTGTCTGCTTCGCTTATGCTACTGTGTTAATAAATGGAGGCAGCTTCCATTTACTTTCCTTTTACCAACACTGGAATGTAAGTGACGCAGACAGCTTTATGTGATTGCCTGGTGGCTCCCATGGGAGTGTAAGTGAAATGCCGAGTGTGCTGCAATTACAGAGCTGCAGTTGTGTATTTACGGATGCGACGACGAAAGTGAAGCAGAAGGTTGGCAGGCCCTGCCAAACCTATCTGAAGTACTAACATGGCAGTGGCTCACGGGAGGCAGTGCCTGCTGCTAGTGTTGTGTACAGGAGTGGATGATCAACCAAAGCCATGCGCCTTGGGGATTTTTCAGCAGATATTCTCCTATAGAAGCGAAATAAGTTTTATGTGCTTCACTTACAGAATGTTCAAACTCCAACAATGTTTGAGAGCTGATTTCGAAAACATAGCAGTAGACGGGCAATATTCTACCTAAACAGGCAGTCGTCAAGAATCAAATAGTAAAAAATTAGGTTGGAAAGTTTTAACTGGTCAGAGGGCTACCAAAAGCACACTGAGGTCTGGAGCCAGGAAAACAAAACTGATGAGTGTCCAAAAACAAAACATGTACAAGGATTCATGAAAGGTAACGCTTAAAAAACAGACTAGAAATAAATCTGGTCTCTAATTCCAAGACTGGTAAGAGATTCATTGCAGGTTCATTGGGTATGTGGAGCATCATGCCGCCATCTTAAATAGGAAAGAGTCTGTCTGTGAAGTCACATCCACGGCATCTTCAAGTATTGCTGAAATCATCAATATAAATTAAATATAGCACGTCATTTGCAAAATATTGGATTTGAACGTATTGATTCAAGTGGTTTAAAGATTTTAGAACTCAGATTGAGAATTAATTCACTATACATTCTTTAGGGAAACAATGGAAGGTGTGTGTTTTGGACTCTTCAAATTGAGAAGAAGCTCATCCTACTTTGAAGCCATCACAGATCTCTCCAGTCCCAGTAATGTCCTCCAGCCTCAGGAAACTAGAAAATGAACTCAACTAGTTCAGAGCGCTGAGATTTAGGCAACGTCTACACTTCTACGTTTTTTTTTTATTTAAAAAGGAAGACCTTAGTGTTGGTTTCATGCCTTTTGTCCACACTAAACCCAAAAACAGAGACTTTTGTAGACGTTCTCCGGGACCGTATACTTCTGAAAACGCTGGTTCAGTGTTGTAATGTGAATGCGTGAAAGCAGAACTTTGAAATTGCAGATTGTAATTGAGCTCTGATTGGTTTGTGCTTATTATGTGGCCCTTACCTGATTGGATCCTGCTGATTACATTTTCTCAGCCGCTTTGCTGGTCTTATACTCATGCGTTCCTCTCAAAAACAATTCAACTCATCGTTGTTCCAAACAAAACCCCATTTTTCCGTTTTTGTATTCACTCTTGCTGTTCTCCATGTGAAAACGCAAGCTGCAATTCCTGTTCCCGTATCTGCCGATGCGCCCGTGCCCGGTGTAGGCGAACGACTGTGTCATATGCATTTTGACTGATTTTTTTAGTCAGTTGTGTGGACAGAGATGATTTCATAAGGGATGTCAAAACACTAGCGTGGATGGTAATCGTTTTCATTTACAGTCTCATCTTGTTACAAAGGGATGTGCTAATTGTCTTCAGGGCTCCACACACAGAACTTGGGCTTTCATTCTGTTCATTTCACAGTCCCATCTTAAACCATAAAAAGAGGCTTTAGCTGATTTTTCTTTCATCTGATTGTATGGCTTATGATGTCAGCTTCCATAGCGCTTTGTAAATAACAATCTGGATCCATGTGGGTGTCCTGACTTTTCGATTGAGGGATCAGAATAGTTCTAATTTATTTGGGTTTTACAAGCCCTGCCTTAACAGCCAACTACAACCTGTAAATCTACCCAGAATAACAGAAAGTCACCATTTAACCTAAAGATTCTTACTGCTAAATCTTTGTAGATATGTCAGCTGCTCACAGAGAAAAGCAAAGCAGTCCAGCAGTTTAAAAATATAAGACGCCTTTTTAGAAAGAACAACGGACTTGTCTTAGTCTCAAGTGTAATGTGGCTGGTGGGGTCTTGCATAGGTGGGCCAATCCATGAAGTCAATGGCAGCCAGAAGACTCTGTCTTGGTTCAAGTCAATCTGTGATAGGACAAAAACACATTCTAAGTGTGTTATAAATTATCATATTCATTTTCACACACATGTTCTCCCCGTGTCTGCATGGCTTTCCTCCTACAGTCCAAAGACATGCAGGTTAGGCGCACTGGCGGTCCTAAATTGTCCCTAGTGTGTGCGTGGGTGTGTGTGCCCTGCGGTGGGCTGGCGCCCTGCCCAGGGTTTGTTTCCTGCCTTGCGCCCTGTGTTGGCTGGGATTGGCTCCAGCAGACCCCCGTGACCCTGTAGTTAGGATATAGCGGGTTGGATAATGGATGGATGGATGGATTTTCACGTATTCTTATTGGATTTATTTACATTTTTAATCCTTTCATTTTTAACATTTTTTTTTACTGTTTGCTGTGTTTTTTCTAATTACAGTTTCTGTGATTTCATCAGGTCATCAGTGGAGTCCCTCGGGGTCTATCCTTGGACCATTGGTTTTTCTGATTTATATTAATGACATTGATTCTGATATTCTGTAGTTAGTCAGCTTGTCAAATTTGCAGACGGCACTAAAATCGAAGGGGTGGTAGACATTGAGGAGGCAGCAAAAAGATTCAAAAAGACCTGGGCAAGCTTCAGAACGGGGCCAACACCTGGAAAATACAGTTTAATGGAGAAAAGTGCCACACATGGGCAAAAGGAACGTCAATTGTAAGTACAAGATGGGAGACAGAGAGCTACAGGAAGGGCCCTCTGAAAAGGATTTAGGGGGGTTATGATGACGCAATGTTTCCACTGTCTAAGCAAAGTGAAGAAGCGATTAAATTAGCAAATAAAATGTTAGGTTATTTTGCATGTTCTCCTCGTGTCTGCATGGGTTTCCTACTACAGTCCAAAGACATGCGGGTTGGGTGCATTGGCGATTCCTAATTGTTCCTAGTGTGTGCTTGGTGTGTGTGTGTGCCCTGCGGTGGGCTGGCGCCCTGCCCGGGGTTTGTTTCCTGGCTTGCGCCCTGTGTTGGCTGGGATTGGCTCCAGCAGACCCTCCGTGACCCTGTAGTTAGGATATAGCAGGTTGGATAATGGATGGATGGATGGATGTTAGATTATATCATAAAAATGGTTGGAAACAAATCAAGGGACTTTATGCTGCACATCTGGAGGTTTGTGTGCAGTTCTGGTTCTACTTCTAGAAGAAAGACATAGCAGTCCTTGAAGCTGTGCAAGTGAGATGAACCAAGTGCATTATGGGACTTGAGGACATGTCCTACTGTGACGGACTCGGAGAATTAAACCTGTTTAGTCTCGAGCAGAGGAGACTGCATGGGGACCTCATCAAAATCCTCAACGGCTTTGATAAAGGAGATCTAATGGAATTCTCCCAGCTTAAGTGTGAGTCACGTACTCAAGGACATCAAGTGGAAATTAAGAGGAAATGCATTTAAGACTGAAGCCAGGAAGCACTTCTTGATGCAAAGGGTTGTGGGAATCGGGAGCACACTAAAAGAGACATGGAGGTGAAGCAGAAACCTTGAGAACCTTTAAGAAGGATGTGGATGAGACACTGCGACAGCTCAATTCAGCTAAACAAGCGAGCTCGATAGACTGAATGGTTTGTCAATTTCCTTATGTTCTATTGAGAAAGTAAGTGAATAACACCCATGAGCTCCAATACAATTTAATGTTCATCTTCTGCAGTTAAAAATAAGCCATTTCTTCCTGTATCTAATTTCTACTCAAGGCAAAGCTCAAATTTTAAATTACTGTTTTTAAGAAGTATATTCTTAAGTAATAACCACTTTCTTAAAGATTTTTATTCTGTAATCTTACATATTGTCTGCCTCACTGGCAAAGAGCAAAGGCACACAAAAGACTTCTGAGTGTCCGCATGAGCAGATCTTTAAATCTTGTGCGGTAATAAGATAATAATATAATATTTATGTACAGTCTACTATACATCCTCCTCTCATTTTCTGCTCCCTTCCCTAGGAGAGGGTTGTGCTGACACAGCAACCGATCAGCTCCGACCTCCCAGTCCCAGCAGCAGGCCCCGGATTCTTCTAGAGATTTCACTTGTGACCTCAAAGCAAGCATCTGATGGGTCTTCTCCTGGTGGGCTGTGTCCGGTGCAGCTCTCGAAAGGTGCACACACGGGGAACCCTGTTAATGGTACACCCAAACCACAGACTAAAAGCATCAATCCGATATCTAGAGCCAGATCTGGGAAACATCCGTCTCTTTATCCAAGCAATGGTGTGAGAGATCTGGAGGCAATGGTGACCTTAGAGCCCTTAAGTTTCACCCTATAGCCCCAGATCTGGTAATGCAGCTTTAACAGGTTTGGTTACCCACTGTAACCCACTCCCAATGATACTTCAGCCTTTAATGAAACCCCTAAGTTGATAACCCTGCATCTTTGAGGCCATACAGATTTAAGAATCACACCAAATGAATGTTTAAAGGCTTTCCCTTATTTATTTAAGCACAAACCAAAATGCACAAAAAGAACATTCAATGAATGCAGTAAGCTCATTTATTTTCCCTATCAAATGCACAACCTCTCTAATGCTATCCAATAACTATCTGTGTGATTGTCCAGTTGTTATGTCTCTGTCATTTCAAAAGATGGTGCACCACAAACGGTTTCAGTAACAAAATACATAGAATTTGTCATTCCAACAGATGGTGCATCACAAACATTGACACACCTTTTACGAATCCCAAAGCAAATGGCATATAACAGAGGCATATGCAGGGCACTTGTCATTCCAACAGATGGCACATCACAAACATTTTTAGTACATTTTATTCTTTTTCTTCTTTCGGCTGCTCTCATTAGGGGTTGCCACAGCGGATCATCCAAAATTGTTGTCCACATATTGATTTGGCAAAACTTTACACTGGATGCCCTTCCTGATGTAACCCTCCCCGTTTATCTGGGCTTGGGACCAGCACGAAGAAACACACTGGTCTGTGCATCCCCTGTGGCTGGGTTTTATAGTACATTTTATTGCTGTACGCATTACAAAATAAATTCCAATAGATGGTGAACTGCAAATGTTACAGCTGAGGTTTCCAATGATTACTTAGATTTAATTTTATAGTATAAATCATAAAGAATAAATAGTTTAAAATCCAGTAGCACTGATACAGAATCTCTGCCCTTTTCTTCTCTCTTTGAAGTAGAAACAATCAAAATAACTAACCTTCAGGCCAACAGGTAGATAGATAGATAGGCATGAAAGGCACTATATGATAGATAGATAGATAGATATGAAAGACACTATATAAGATAGATAGATAGATAGGCATGAAAGGCACTATATAATAGATAGATAGATAGATAGATAGATAGGCATGAAAGGCACTATATAATAGATAGATAGATAGATAGATAGATAGATAGATAGATAGATAGATAGATAGATAGATAGATAGATGCTTAGTTTGTCTAAAAAGGAAATTTAAAAGCTCAAGAGTAACATTAAAAAACAGTAATTTCCGTCACTAACATTCAGGTGCATTTAGTGACTTACTTAATTGATCTAAAAATAGGAGCAGTTTACATTTTTATTACTTCATCAAAGAGTCAGTTATCGTATGATTGTTTTATTAAATACCTTGGTAACAGTGAGTTGTAGCGATCACAGAATGCAACTACATGCATTAAAAGTCTACATTAAATATCCACAGAGTTTCTTGACCCAATTCTGCTGAAAGTCCTCAGTGTTGGTGTGTCACAGAGAGGATGTGCAGCGTTCTTCATAATGGCATTCAGTTTTGTCGCCATTGTCTGCTTCACCATTACCTCCAGCGGGTCCAGAAGGCATCCCGTAACTGAGTCTGCCTTTTCATTAGTTAGTGGGCCTCTCTTGAAGTGAACTTACTGGCCCAGCACACTATAGTGTAGTAAATCCCACTGGCCATCACAGTTTCTGATCAAATTTGTAAAACGTCTTCACAACATTTTAGCCTGTAAAGGACTTTCTGTTCTGGGGTAACTCTATAACTTACCTTTTTTCCTTCTCATTAAGATATACGAAGGGGGATCTAAAAATTCCTACAGTTGTTAAAAATATATATTACAACCAGATATATAGAAGAATGGATATCAAGCAAACAATGATGGCCCTTCAAATATCTGGACAACATCATAGTTGAACACCAGGACTCGCAGTCAGCGGTTGTACCTGAGAGCCCTTTGAACAACATCTATGTAAAAGCTTGTGCTTCACACAACCGTCCTAGATGGCCTGAGGAATTCTTTGAGGTTCATTTCAAACTGGTATGGTGTTTCTCTCAGACTGACTTACCTGCACTAAGGTGTCTTCTATCTTGAATGAATTTGCAGCGATTCTTCTCATCCTCCCAGCCCACTCTCCAGCGAAAAATAAGAACAGACCAGGAGTAGAGGAATGGTACGACTAAATGGAATGATCATGTCTAACGACTCAGTTCATCTTCAGCTACTTCCATCAGCTCTCTGAGAGGTTCATCCCTGCTAGAAAAAACATATTTACCGATTCGTACAATCTTAAGTGTATTTCACATGTTCCAAAGCCAACTATCTTGGAATTGTTCGGCTGTTGAGACTAGAATTAAGAAATTAAGAGAAGAGTCACCAACCTTGGATGCCAGCACTGCTTAGGTGGACTCATTTGAACCAAATTTCAGACTAGCAGGTACAGTATATACAGTTAGGACCAAGAGAGCCATAATCAGGAAACGTAACACATTTAAAAGCTTCCTTTTTGAAAGACTGCATTGTCATAGCCAGCAGCTTAAAGGGCCATCCAGAGATCATCCTTTAGAAAATACAGCATCAGCCGCAGCTTGTGCACAAAGTTCAGCAGCATTTGCCACAGAACTGCGAGTGGAGTTGTGCAATTTATCAAAGTGTTTTTCTGAAACCACATTTTCACAACAATAATGGATGACTACTTGACAATCATGACAAATACGATCATAACTGTCAGCGTCCCCTCTGACAAACCAACAATAGCAGAAGCTGCTGTCTGCACACTTGGCCCCTTCATCAATTTGTCTCGCACCTAATATTTATTACCATTTGTACCTTCTCCGAGGTGTTAAACGTATTGCAGAATCTTGACAGCCCACTATTTTACTTATTCGATAAGTGCTCAACCTAGTAGGCGCCTTGCTACTGTGGTCCGTTTCTTTTTATTTTTTGTACTGAGAACTGTGTTTTTTTAGTTATAGATAACAAACAACACTCTACTAGATACAGAAGGCAGCTTTTTATTATTAGTAACATGCCATCTCCCAAATACAGTGCGTTACTATTTTAACATCAACATTAATTTATACAAGGGGGAGAGACCCAAAAATAATGAGAATTTTTTTCTGGAGGCTGGAAGGGCCATTAGTTCTGACATTTGCTGGCTAGGTGCGTGTGCTAAACTGCCCTCTGCATCATTTGGCCAAGCGGCGTCCTTAGGGAAAGGTCTGTAAGGTCAGTGGAATTTTTTTCTTGAGCCTCTGTTACCGTCTTCGTCGATTTTGTGATGGCAGATTTGAAAGAATAACATGTTTGCATCAAGTTCTGTTTCCTTTTGGAGAAAACGGCAGCAAAAGCTGTCACAATGCTTCGAGAGGCTTTCAAAGAAGAGCCAGGCAAGGGTCTGTACCTTAAAGTGCTCAAGCGACTGCGTGATGCGGTGCAGAGAAAACGACCCGAATTGCGACAGTCAGGCGAGTGGCTTCTGTGTCATGACAACAACATTGAGTGTGCGGCGGTTTCTCATGATAAACGGGATGACAACGATCCCCCCCGAGATCCCCCCCACTCCCCGAACCTTGCACTCTGTGATTTTTTTCTTATTTCCAAGAATGAAGAGGGGACCTTAAAGGAAAGCGTTTTCAGGATTTAGAGGAGGTCAAGAAGCAAACGACTGAGGAAACGAAGGCTGACACTTTACAACAGTTTTGAACAATGGAAACAGCGGTGGGACACGTGTACTGCGTCTCAGGGAGAGTATTTAGAGGGTGGTTACATTTTGGAAATATACAGAGAAATATACATTGTTTTTTATTTTGGGTCCCCCCTCGTGTAGCACCTTTTTACATCCTGCCGTGAGAGTTTTGGATTCCAGCAGCATACTGATGTTCCCACTCATTCCAAAGGACATATCTTGGACTTGATTTGCTGTTCTGGAGTTACCCCGCTTGATTGTGCTGCACATGAACTCCCCATAACTGATCATTTTCTTATTTCATTCAATGTTAAACTTGCACTTTCCAATACTAAGCTTTCCGATCTCATGTCTTTCCGTAATATTAAGAATATTAACTTAGACTCTCTTTCCTCTAGTATTGATTCCCTTATTGACACTCATAATTTATCCACTCCTGAAGAACTGGTCTCACACTATAACACTGGACTTAATGTATTCTTAACTCTCTTGCTCCATTAAAAACTAGATCTGTTTCTTTCTCATTTTCTGCTCCCTGGTTCACACCCGGCTTTTGAAAGCCAAAGGCCGGCAACTTGAACAGTTGTATTAAAAAACTGGATTCTTTGTTCACAAACAGATGTGCAAAAACCATATACTTTATTACAAGGACTGTATTGCCCAAACTAAATCTAACTATTATACTCACAGTATTTCTTCCAATGAATGCAACACCAAGTCATTGTGTTGAGAAGGATTCTTTACCTTCTCACCTTTACTCAGCTGAATTTTGCAATTCCCTTATGTCCTTTTTTTAATGAAAAAATCCAGAAGATTCATCAGTCTCTCTGTACAGATTCATCTAGTACTTCATTTGAATTTCACCCACCAACTCACTCATTTTCCTCTTTTCAGCTTCCTACGTTCTCAGAAATCTCAGATCTTGTCTGTAAGTCTAACCATCCACCTGTCAACTGGACCCCCTCCGTACAGTTCTGGTCAAAGCCTGCCGCCCCTCTCTGGTCCCCCTTATCTCTGCTATAATCCCCTCTTCTCTCACTACTGGTACTGTTCCTTCATCTTTTAAAACTGCTGTAGTAACCCCAATACTGAAAAAACCTGGTGCCGATCCGACTAATTTCAGTAATTTTCGTCCTGTTCCTAATCTACCCTTCATTTCCAAAATCCCTGAAAAAATAGTGGCTATTCAACTTCATTCTCATTTATCTCAAAATAATCTGTATGAACAGTTCCAGTCTGGTTTTCATCCCCTCCACAGTACAGAAACGGCACTTATAAAAATTACTAATGACCTCCTTATGGCAGCTGATTCTGGTTTAATCACTGTTCTCATCCTTCTTGATCTGAGTGCAGCCTTTGACACTATCTATCTATCTATCTATCTATCTATTTGTCACACTACTCTTCTCAATAGATTATCTTCGATTGACATTACCCACACTCTACTAGATTGTTTCAGATCCTACCTCTCAGGCCGCACTCAGTTTGTTCATCTTAAAACTTTCACATCCCAACCCACCGCTGTTACTTCAGGTGGGCTCTGTCCTGAGGCCCCTCCTTTTCATTATTTACCTCCTTCCCCTTGCAAATATCTTTTGTAAATATAACATTAGCTTCCACTGTTATGCTGATGACTCTCAGCTCTACCTCACTAGCAAACCTACTGCTTCCTTTCCACCCTCCTTGCTTATTGATTGCATAGCAGAAATCAAATCCTGGTTTTCTTCAAATTTTCTTAAATTAAATAGTGACAAAAACTGAGGTTCTCCTCCTCTGGTACATATTATCCAAAACTGATCATTTTTCATTTGTTATTGATAATTCCTCTGTCTCCCCTTCCCCACAGGTGTCATCCTTGACAGTATTTTATCCTTTCAGTCCCACATCAAGAAGATCTCCCGGTCTGCATATTTCCACTTGCGTAACATTAATCGTATTCGCCCGTCCCTCACTCCCCACACCACTGCTATCCTTGTTCATAGCCTTGTCACTTCTCGTCTGGATTATTGCAATTCCTTTTTCTTTGTCTTTCTTGTAAATCTCTTTATAAGCTTCAACTGGTCCAGAATTCAGCTGCCCGCATCATTACTAGAACCCACCCTATTCACCATATCACTCCTGTTTTGCAGCAGCTTCACTGGCTTCCAGTTAAGTTCCACATTCAATTCAAAATTCTCCTGTTAACTTTAAGGCTCTCCACAACCTCGCCTCTCCATATCTGTCTGACCTCCTCCATGTTGCCATTCCCTCCCACACCCTCAGAACCTCATCCTCCATCCACTTGACTGTCCCCTTCGTCCATCTTACCGCTATGGGAGCAGAGCAACTGAATGGAACCCACTACCATCTGACCTTAGAAACATTGATTCATTCTCACTTTCAAATCTAAACTTAAAACTCACTTGTTTAAGACTGCTTTTTCTCTTTGATTACAATTTGCTCTGATTTTAACTTTTGTATTTTACTTTTGTTTATAATCTATGTTTTTTCTATTGTTCGGTGTCCTTGACTGTTCAGAAAGGCACCTACAAATAAATAAAATGTATTATTATTATTTATTATTATTTTTATACAAGCAATGTAGCTCAAAGTTCCTTACAATATGACAAAAAGATAGTTATGAGGAATGAAAAACAAAAAAGATTAGGACATAATATAAAAGCATAAGTAACAAAGAAAAAGCATAAGGTGAGATGATAATAAAAATAATAATAATAATAATAATTTTTATTTATGTAGCGCCTTTCATACACTCAAGGACACTTTACAGTTCAATACAAGACAGTAGAAATTACATACATGAAGAAGAATAACACTCATTGAAGAGATGTGTTCTTAACAGATGTTTGAAATTAATAACAGACTTTTCCATGCGAAGGCTGAGAGGGAGAGAATTCCAAGTTTTAGGGCTATCACTCTGAAAGCTCTGCCACCCATAGTTATTCGCCTGTACTTAGGTAGAGTGAGTAAATTAGCGTCCGATGATTATAATGCACGGGCAGGAGTGTAAGGAAGCAGCAGCTCAGACAGATAATGAGGGGCTAAACCATGAAGGGCTTTAAAAGTGAGAAGTTTAACTTTATATTTGATTCTTGAAGAAGCCGGTAACCAATGTAACTCATAGAGGACAGGAGTGATGTGAGATGGCCAGGAGGACAGAAAAAAAATGAAGCAATAAAAACAGGCTGGAGAAAAAAAAAAAATCTGCAGGGGTTCAAAGGTCAAAAAGACCACCCAGCCCCCACATAAATGCTCATAAATCAATCAAGCTTCCTATGATAGGATTTGATGAAGTCGGCCTTGTGGACAGCTGGGGGTGCCCGCCTTCAATCCATTATCACAGGGGGCTGCATGGCACCTTAATCAGGTGGTGGTGGAGCAGATGACCATCACAGAAGAAACAGAAAAGACAGCCGAGAATAGCAGAGATTAGTACAGATTATGGAACCTTGAAGAATATGATCATTCTATGCCCCTGTAGTCTCTCAGGAAATACAACTACTTAAAATAATGGGTGTTTAAGAGATTTTTAAAAATCATCCACAGTATTTCAAGTGGCGAATTTCAAGTGGTAAAGTATTCCAGATTTTGGGTGCATAATATCAAAAGACCACCTCACCACTTCTTTAAATTTTGGCTCTTGGAATTCTAAGCAGACCTCCATACATAGATTTCAGGTTATGATTTGGGGTGCAGGGGGACAGGCATTCCAAGATATAAGACAGAGCGAGATTATTTAATGCTTTATAAACCGTTAGTAGCATTTTTACCGACATGGTAATAACCAATGTAACGACACTAAAACTGGTGAGATGTGCTCAGGTTTTCTTTCCTGAGTTGAGATTCTGGCTGCTGCATTCTGCACTCATTTTCAGCCAATTGATGTCTAGGTCTTCCTGTTAGAAGTGCATTACAGTAATCTAGTCGACTAAAAACAAAAGCGTTGTTTTAAGGTATTTTCAGAACATGAGAGCATAAGACATTTGAGAAACGAGAAGGGAACCATTCAGTCCATCCAGCACATTAGTTTAGCTAATACAGTAGCTAAGCTCTCCTAAAAACTCGTCCAGATACTTCTTAAATTCCCAATTGTTATATTACACTTATCAGACTCAGAACTCAATTAAAAGCATCCCATGATGGAAAAATTTGGACAAGTCCTATCCACCCAATTCCTCCAAAATAACATCAAGTTGAGTTTTGCAACTCCCTAAAGTCCTACTGTCTATCACACAACATGGTCACTCATTCCAGGGGTCTGTGGTTCTCTTGGTGAAAATAAACTTCCTAATGTTTGTATGAAATTAACCCTTAAAAAGTTTCTAGCTGTTCATGATGAACTCATTTTAAACTCACAGTCTCAATCCATTGGACTAATTCCCTTCGTAAGCTGTGTCTCCTCTTAATCTCAGTTGCTTAAACTGCAAAGGTTCGTCTCCTCACAGCTCATACTTCTCAGCCCCAATGTCAGCCTCATTGCCCTTCTTTGGACTTCTTTTTTCTAGGGCTGTTATGTCCTTTCTGTCAACCAAACCTGCATAAAGACCTTCAGATGAGGCCTCACCAGTGTGTTATGATGCTTCAGCATAACCTCCATGGACTTGTGCTCCACACATCAAGGCGCTATATAACCTGACATTCTGTTAGCCTTCTTAATGGCTTCTGAATGCTGTCTGGCAGTTGATAGTGTCGAGTCCACTATGACTCCTAAATCCTCATTAGGTGTACTTTGGATTTACAAAATTCCTATTGTGTATTTAAGCCTCACATTTGAACTTCCCATGTGTAATTGACTGACATTAAATTTCATCCATCACAAATCTGCCCATGCCTGTATGCTGTCCAAGTGATGATTCAACAGATTCTCAATTATCCATCAATTCATCGAGCTTGGTAACATCTGCAGACGTAACCCGCCTGTTGCTTTTATTCCAATCCAGATCATTTATATACAATCATGTGAAGACATAAGTAACACCCTATGATTTTTTTTCCTTTTTTAACATAATTGGACATTTTGAGATTTGATCATTACTGAAATGTATCCATAGGTAAAGGTGAAATAATATAACAAACATCACCACTTCAGAGGCTGCACAAATTAGATCTACACAGGGCACGTGCCAGGATGAAACACTTTGTTTTCCAGAAAGAACATCAGGACAAGACTAAAGTTTGCGCATGAACACCTAGACAAACAGATGGACAGGTGAGGCAAAGACGGAGTTATCTGGTCATGGTACCGGAAGACATGTTTGGGAAAATCCAAAGACAGCATTTGGCCAGAAAAACCTGATTCCATCTGTAAAGCATGATGGTGGAGATGTTCTGGTTTGGTGCTGCTTTTCTGCATTAGGGTCTGGGCAGCTCACCATCATAGAATCCACTTTGAATTCTTCATTGGACCAGAAGGTGTTTAAGGATTATGTGAGAACATCTGTCAGAAGATTGAGGCTCAGTTGGACCATAGAACATGACAATGACCTTATAATATACCAATGAATCAACCAAGGAATGGCTGAAAAGAATGAAATGGAGGGCTCCTGAATGGCCAAGTCAAAGTCCAGATTTGAACCTTATCGAGATGCTGTGGGGAGATTTGATGGTGCATGCAAGACACCCCTGGGAAAAAAGAAAGACTTTCTCCCAGTCAACATCAGAGACTGCTAGACCGTTATAGGATTTGCCAACATGAGGGGACAACACCAACTATTTGGGCCAAAGGTAGACTTACATTTTCCACTGAGAGAAATGTCATATCTGTTCGTTTTTCATTGAATCAGTTAATACTGATAAAAGTGTTTTTTTCAATAACATCACCTATATCTAAAATTATTGCTTAAATAAAAATCAAATCTTGACATGTCCACATATGTTAAAAAAAGAAAGAAAAAAGCATTTCATGTTGTGTACTTACATATTTCACATGACTGTATAATAAAAATAGCAGGCCTGACCCCTGAGGCCCACCACTCTTAACGTCAGCCAATTCTGATGAGGTTCCTCACACCATCACCCTCGGCTTCCTGCGTCTGAGCCAATTCTGCACCCACCTACACACTATGCCCTGAACTCCCACTTCTTTTAGACTAATGACTAACCTCTTGTGTGGGACTTTATCAAAAGCCTTCTGAAAATCAAGATAAATAATCTCATAAGCACCTCGCTGATCGTATCCTTTTTTAGCTAGGATATTAGCAAAACACGACCTTCCTCGTCTGAACCCATGCTGACTGTTCACTTACACTCCTGCTCGTGCCAGATGTTGCTCGATCTTCTCCTTAATAATTAATTCCATTGATTTACCTGTGATGCACGGTAAGCTTACTGGTCTATAGGTACTGGGATCTGCCCGATCACCATATTGATATAATGGGATAATATTTAACAATTTCCATTCCTTAGGAATTTCCCCAGCATGCAGTGACTTTCAAAAAATATGCGTCAAGGGGTTCTGTCTGCATTCACTAACCTCCTTATGTACTTGAGGGTAAATGTTATTTGGTTCTGGTGATTTGCTAGATTTTAGCCTATTTAATCTAAGCAGCACTTCTCCCTCTACAGTTTCCAAAGTATTATTATTTATTTGGACATCTTTCTCCAAGGTGACTTACAAAGCAAGTTGTAATACATGTAAGAATAATTAGAAAGGTGTATCTATCAAAAGCAACAGAGAACAAGAAAAATAACAGAATGAGTAATATTACTCCTATATAATTAAACCTGCAGCTAGACCAAGACATACGTAAATCAGCATCCTAAATTCTTTGTCAGTACAACAGCAGTTATCCTGTAGACGACGCACTAAGCAGTTCCAAAATATTGAATGAAAAGTGTGTCTTCAAAAGATGGGAGTAAATTGGGTGCACTTTGAACAACCAACGGGAGATCATTCCACAGGTATGGGACAAATACGCAGAAGCATTGTTCAGTGCTGGCACATCTGGCAAAAGGAAGACCAGTCAGCAGACAGACAGAGGCAGAATGGAGACGGAGACATATGGAGAGATGAAAGACTGGAGATACTGAGGAGCAGAACCATTTAGAGAACAGAGTCTTGAACTGGATCCTTTGGAGCAACAGAAAGCCAGTGAAGACACCGAATCAGAGGAGTAGAAAGAGCGAAATGAGGAACAGAGAACACTAGTGGAGCAGCTGCATTCTGGAGGAGCAGGAGAGGTTGGACAACAGTTGAAGGAAGTCCCACCGAAAAAGAGCTGACATAGTCCTGCCGAGAAAGTACCAGTGCCTGAACAAGGAGTCACGTGGCATAAATAGAGAGGAAGGGTCAGATCCTCCGAATACAAGGAAGAAAGATTCTTAACCTTGGCAGTCAGTGAAAGGCTTAGAGACAAATCTGAGGAAGGAGAATCAGAAAGCAAGTACATGATATCTGACTTTGAAAGGTTTAGTTTAAGGCGATGAACATTCATCCGTGGCAGAGAGACAACTGGAGATCTGGGCTGACTACAAGATGGAAATGAGTGGACGATATGTGCATTATCAGCATAGGTAGGGTAGAAGGACCCATGAGAAGAAATAACATTGTCTAAGGAATAAATGTAGAGCGAAAAGAAAAATGGTCCCAACGCTGATCCTTGAGGCATATCTGTAGAGAGCTTCTGTGGAGAAGACAAGGGGTAAGACCAGGAGATATAAAAGGATCAGTTGGAAAGGTAGGACTTACGTTTTTATGTTTACATTTGTTTTGCTTAGTAGACGCTATCCAAAGAACTCAACATAACCGAATAAACATAAGCCTGAGGAACAGTTTGGGAACAAGAGTTACGGGACAAGCTTATATGATTGATCATCACAAGTTAAGAGCTCAGAACAAAATACAAGCGAGTTACAAAATCTAACAGCTAATATCAGTTAGACATACTGTAAATTCACCAAACAAGAGTGTCTTCAAACACTTTTTGAACACATTGAGGGAGTCTAAATTTTGAAATGGAGGTGGTCCATTCATTCTACCAGCTACTGATGAAGAGAATCTGGATTGAGATTTGATACCATGCAGAGGTGGCTACACCATTCATCAGCTGACCTGAGTGGTCGAAAAGGTGCAAGTGTCTCCATATACCCTGGTGCTGATCCATTGACTACTCTGTAGGCAAGCATCAAGGATTTCATCATAATATGTGCTGATGCAGGAAGCCAATGTAGCGATCTAAACATGTGCTCACATAGAATGGTTGAACATCAGACATACTGCTTCATTTTGTATCATCTGCAGTGGCTTGGTGACACATGACTGATCTCATACTGGCAGAGAGTTGCAGTAGTCCAGACGTGACAGGACCAAATCAAGGACCAGGAGTTGTGGTGCATACTCTGTCAGATACAGTCTGTACTTGTGGATATGGTATAGCGTGAATCTGCAAGAGCGAGAGACTGTAAAATCACGCTACCTGAAAGTCAGCTGGTTATCAATTACCAACTTAAGGTTGCGTACTGACTTGGCAGGTGTTACACAAGCTGAAAAGAGATGGAGTGCTGAATAGAATGACAAGTTGGGATAAGAGGAAGGTCTTGTTTCACCAGGTTGAGCTATAGGTTGCAATATCAGTGAGAAATACTAATACTGTGTGGTCCTTTGGAGGTAACAACAGGGACAGCTGTGTATCATTGGCATAGCACTGATATGCAAAGCCATGGGGCCTATTGAAGAGAAGAGGACTCAGCACCAATCCTCGGGGCACCCCCTGGACATTTCTTCTCATCAGGACACATGGTGGGATCTGCCCAAGAGGTAGCGCTCAAAACGTCTGAGGGCAGTCCCAGTGATGCCAGAGTCAGAGAGGTTGGCAAGAAGGATCTAGGAATTGACAATGTCGAAGGCAGACGAGAGATCTATGGGTGGCATGTTAGTGAAGTAGCTTTGTCAGATGCAATTAACTGTTTTCTTTATTTATTGACCTTTTTGTTTTACGTATTTTACTCATCGGTAGTATGATCCTCAATCGCACCTCAAGCCGGATGGTCTGTTTCATCTCAAGTCTGCATTTCCTCGTATTGAGCTTTCTAAGCACCATTTGAACAGCAAGAAAGGCCATGCCAAGTTTCTTCATCTCTTTTGCTACAAATCTTTTCAGATTTCCTCGAGAACGGGAATGGCCATTAATGATTTAGGTTCGCCCAAAAATAACATCTGCAGACTAAGTGTTTTTGTATTCTTAGGGGACGTTCGTGTACATATGTTTATTCATATAGATAATATAAACACGTACAGATCGGAGATGCTAAGAAAAGGTTTCAACCATCTGTGTACATAATATGCTAATTAAGTTGCACATATTTGCATATTTTATTTAAACGCGTAATATATCTCAGGGAGAATTCTGCGTCTGTGGGAATATTCATGTTATCTTATTATAAATTATAGATATAATGTGACGGATAGATAGATGAGTTGTTAGTGATTAATAAGGAGAGGAAGGAAAACTTGGTTTAATATCTGCTAACATGACATTTTCACATCCCGCTGGGTAGGTAAATTAGACCAAAAGTAAACCGCCATGAACACGGTAGGTCTATCCACCATATGTAAGCATCTCCCAGCACCTGCAGATAAGCTAATCAAGGTACCAACGGTAGAGCGCTGCAGCTGGAAAGCCTCCGTGTGAGCTGCCCCGCTACTCTGGCATCAGCTGCCAGGCGTCTCGTCTGCATCTGTGTGTCTGCTAAATTTTCTTTTGGCGCACAGTGCAGCTGCTTTCGGAGGCTTTCAACTGCGATTCTGCTCTGACGGCCTAAAGCTATTGGAGACGGATCTCAAACTAAACTGGAAGGCTATCAATTTCTCTTTGGTTTCTGTCTTCAGCAGGGTTTACTACTCTTCAACATACTACGGGGGAAGGAAACGTTTGACAGCGGAGACCTCTTTTATTTTTCTTCCTCACCGCCTTTCATCTTCTCAAGGTTTATGCATCTTTTTATTTTTAGTTTCCCAAGTCAGATGCGTGCAGGGATGCTAATGGCCGTCTGAAGTTTACGAGGCTCTGATTTTCATTCCCATTCTCCCCTGAAGTGTCTTCGCTGGGGATTTTGTGAGCTCTGCCTATGTGTGCATTGGTGATAAAACTTTTCGGAAAACTTCCTCTGCTCTTTCAAAGTAAGCGTTTGGCAGGCAAATGGAGCCGAGCTGTTGGCCAGAAGGCATCTGCTAGACTTGTCTCCCTCCGTACCTGATCTGGCCAAGGCTTGGCCCAGGGATGTTTCTGCTTCTGCCTTCTCCAATGGCTTCACTTGCTGGATTAGCCCGGGAATGACCAGAGTTGGGCGGGGGGGGATTTAGGAGGCTGCCTGTTCTTCTTGATCGAGTTACATTGGCCAGCAGAATGGCACACCCGCCTGCCAAGGCCAAGCAAGGTGTTCCTGTGGAGGCAATTCTTATTGCTGCTAAGGAATCACAGGATTTTATTTTAGGAAAACAAATACTCAAAGGCAGGGTGGCATCAGTGTTCGAGGATACGTTACCAAAGTTAGGTTGATGACTTCTCCCTGCAGAATTTAGAATTACAGAAAAGTAAAAGATAAGACGTTGAGATGTGAACTGAATGGCCCACTGGTGTTTAAAGTTCATGCAGTTCAGCCTCCATCTCCACAGACACAGTGATCACTAGAGCCAGGATGTATCCCTCCATTCTCAAGAATGCTTATGGCAAGGAGCAACAATGACCGGTTCACCAGTCCACTACTGGACCTCTTCGCACACCCAGGCATCGAATTTACGAGTCGCCAATCAGTTTGACACGGGCAGAGCACCGGAGAAGAAACTCCACACTGATGGCGAGCGGGCCGCAGCGTCCATCCTGAAGCCGTGAGGCAGCGACACCGACCACATCAAAGCGACCAAACTCATTGTGCGATCAACTTGAAGTAAATTAGTCCACACAAATCTGAGGCCAGCCACGCACAGCTCAGCTAGCAGGTGAAAAGCTGCGACAAGAACGACACGCTTAACCCAACGAAGCTTATCAATTCTTACCAGCCTGTTGTGTTCAAATCATCTTTAGGCGGAAAAACTCAGGGGTCTCCGCCGTACGATTTTCAGCTACGCAACTTGTTAACCTGTCACTCACCTCTGCAGGCTTCTTCTAATGCGTGGAATTGCATTCCCCACATTGGTATTCAGATTACTCTCAACCAACTAGCCCACCCGCGCTGTTTCAAGGGCGGTGGAAACTCAAAAGTGTCACCCTATTGAGAAAAATCAAGGCAAATCATGGCTGTGCTTTTAATAAGACCCTGAAATCAACAAGAATGAAGTGATAAATAACAGGATCTCTAGCAAGGTCAGATGTTGTCTTCTTTTAGTAGTTCATTCTGTGAATTTCAGGGGGGATTGTTCTTGTTGTGGTTTGATATGACATCTCTTCTGTAAAACGCCAAATCCACCTTTGTTAATCAGGCTGCTCGGAGGCCAACAACCTGATTTCTCTGATCGGAATAAGCATTTACGTGGCATTTTATAAATCAGGATTATTAGAACATCACAAATTTGACAAACGAGTGGCAACCATCTAGATCAGGGGTCCTCAATCACGGTCCTGGAGGGCCGCAGTGGCTGCAAGTTTTTACTCCAACCCAGTTGCTTAATAAGAAGCACGTATTGCTCAAGTAACACTTCTGCTTCACTTTAGTGGTCTCGCGCGTTAAGATTTTGAACCCTTTTTGATTATTTTAGTCTTAAACAGGTGAAGTCTTGGTTTTTAATGGCTCCTAGTTAGCAAGAACATGTGAATGACAAAAGAGTCCAGCATTTCTCCATTTCGCTTGTTACCGTTTACACCTGTGTGTGTATTTATTATGCACTATTGGGTTTAATGAAATACTTGGAAGGAAAGTGAAGAGAAAAAAGTGAAGGACTGAGAATTACTCCTCCATTTTAGCCTTCAGATCATTTGGATGATCTCCTAAGAAAGGGAAAGAATATCCAGGATATGAGAATGACCTGACATAGCAGAGTTAAAGCACTAAAAAGCCATGCAATTAAATCATTGGCCAGAATTGCTTTCTAATTAAGCAACCGGGTTAGAACAAAAACCTGCAGCCACTGCGGCCCTCCAGGACTGCGATTGAGGACCCCTGATCTAGACCATGAAGCTTGTTTGTTTAGCTAATGGTTAAGCTGTCCCAATATCTCATCCAGATTCTTCTTGAAGACTGCCAAGGTTTCAGCTCCAACTCCTTGTCTCTATAGTTTGTTTCAGACTCCCACAACTCTTTGCATAAAGAAGAGCTTCCTGGCTTCAGTCCCCTTAATTTCCACTGGCGTCCATGAGTTTCTGATTCACCCTTAACCTGAACGAATGTTGCTGGATCTCCCTTTTCAATGCCTTTGAGAATTTTAATGACCTGGATGAGTCTGTCACACTGTTACATGTCCCCAAGTCCCATGATATACTTGGATGCTCTCATCTGCTCGAGATTAAACAGGTTTAATTGTCTGAATCTGCCAGTGTTACATGTCCTCAAGTCCCATGATGCACTTGGATCCTCTCCTCTGTTCAAGACTGAACAGATTTAATTCTCTGAACATGCCAGTGTTTCTTGTCCTCAAGTCCCATGATGCCCTTGGATGCTCT
>JANRMT010062861.1:17541593-17552363 GCA_026402145.1 Polypterus bichir lapradei | reverse complement strand
CGACACTAAACAGGTTTAATTCTCAGAGTCTGTCACAGTGTTACATGTCCTCAAGTCCCATGATGCACTTGGTTAGTGCTGCTATGTCTTTCTTGTACTGTGGTGACCAGAACTGCACACAGTACTCCATATGTGGTCTCACCAGTGTGTTATATAGTCTGCGCATAACACCCTTTGACTTAAACTCAACAATTTTTATTATATAACCTAAAAACTGGAGTGCATGTAAACACACTGACTGTCACAAAAAATGTAAGAAAAACAATTGTGATAAAAAAAACTCTGAGCTGACTAGAAAAACACTCCAGCTTTTAAACAGTTCCTAGAGCTTTTAAACAAGTCTCCGAATGCACCTGAATGTTACGCCATGCTGACATTTTCTAGTTTTGTTGTTTCTGGCCAAAACTCTTTTCAGCAAGTAGTGCAATTTGTGAAAAGGGAATGTTGACCTGCCTGTGCTCCAAATGAAAAACTGAAGCAAATGTAACCAGTTGTATCATAAAATGTTGTGAGCCGCCTTGGATGAAAGGGCTCAGCAAAATACATAAATCTCTAAAGGTTTAAAGGTATGTTTTTAAAATATGTCAGTGTCACAAGGGTTGGACGGGCATCTCGACCAGAGAAGGGAATGGTTCCGTACTCAGATAGGATGCTAAGAATAGACAGATGGGCATCTTGACCAAGGAAGGAGCCAAACCCGGAAATGATGGCCAGATGGGATATATGAATAACCCATCAATCGTGAAAGTCACTGCAGGGGATGTGTTATTCCCCCAGGACGCTAGATGGCAGCAGCCCTCCATATCGATGCCCATTTGGGAAGCAGTAGGGAATGCTGGGAGATGGAGTCCGGCAACACAGCCCTACTGGGGACCATGGGTGCCACAAGGGGGCGCTGCAGGGAGATATGCTCCCCAATTTATAGTGACCCAGAAGTACTTCCATCAGGCAGTCGCCCTGGCACCAGAAGTACTCCCAGGTCCTTATAATAAAAGAGACCACACTCCCTTATCCAGGCGAGTCACAGCTGGGAGGACGTGGATCAACAGTGGACTGGAGGTGGGCAGTGCGGTGGTGAGAGATATTGAAAGGAGAGAGGATATTGTGCCTGTGTGTTTGCTACTTGTGGAACTGAATTGAATAAACACTCCTTTATTTGAACCCGGGACTCTTTCTGTGTTCGTATTGGGGTTTGGGGCTTGCTGATGCCCCCCAGTTCTATCACAAATAAAAATACAATTCGGACTGCACTGTGACGCAGTGGTTAGCACTGCCCTTTAATGAGATATTGTGATCAACTGGAAAATCAAACAGATCTTTTTAGGAAAAAATGCTTCAGTTATAAATGTATAGAATTTGGAGAATGTCAAGAGGTGCGGTGGCACAGAGGTGGGTGTCCCAGGTTCAGACCCCAGAGCTCAGGTGTTGTCGTCTATGGCATGTGAAAGTTCTCCTCACATCTTCATAGGTGACATGAGGGCATGCAGACTGGCACCGGTGTGTGTGCATGTGGGCCCTGAAGTGGTGACCGGTGCCCCCTCTCTGGCTGCGTCCTGCCTTATGCCCACTGATGTTGACCCAAAAATGAACCTTAGTTGCATTAAGTGGCCTGGAGAAGGAGATGTTGTGCTCTATTATAAAACTTTACAAATTTCCTCCAGTGCAGTGCATCCCATCAAGATTCATCCATCGCCGGTGGTGTCCTCCATAGGGGAGCAGCGTCTGAACAAAATAAAAACCTTCACTCAACTGGATGCCACTTCCTGACAGCCATTGTTACTCCAATTGTTTTCTTTTCATGTTTGTATTTTGTTATTTAAACATTTCACCTAACTGCATGTGATGGGATTTATCACGGCGATATTCAAATGAAGATTTCCTTTTAACATAAACACCATTTTTTTTCTTTTGCTACCTTCTTTCCCTTTGTGCGCGGAGTTTTCTCATTTCAGCTCAATTTAATGGCATTGTGTTTCATTGGCACGCCGGGAACAACTAGCGGGGTCTGAAACCTGTCAAACAAAAAAATACGGAAGGAGAGGAGAGAAAGGCAGCGGACAGGACACGTACACCGAAATGAGCAAAAGTAAGCAAACAAACAAACAAAACAAAACAAAACAAAAGGACGTGCTGCAGGAGTAATGAAACACACGCCGTTTAATGGCTCCTCCGACTCCGAAATGCAAAGATGTCAGCAAGAACATGGCAGCTGTTTCTACATCTTCTGGGCTTCCGTCCAGGAGGACAAACATTTAATCTTCTGTGTTTAACTTCTTTAAAATTGGGTCATTTTAGGGAGAGTTTGGGAAAAATCTCAATCCCTCGCTGTTATCATGACTGATGCCAGTCAGTCGCATTTCCTGGTGAAGCTGGGAAGGGCTTTGAGACCCCGATCAGGTACGAGTCTGAACCATCATTAGTCATTAGTAGTTAACTAGCGATTAGCTGCATTTGTTTATTTTTGCATTGCCATCATACAATCTGACCGCACATGTGGGGTGGCATGACAGCATGGTGCCCACTGATTAGGTCAACTATCAGAACACCCAACAGTTCAGCTGGTTAGGTCAATGGTTCACCAACAAAAGCGCGATAGACATATGCGCCCCGACAAAACAAATGAGTGCCGACAAACCCGCTAACTGGTTTTCGACAAATGCGCGCCGACAAAATTCCGAGAGAGGCCAAGAGAGTGGGACGCCCTTGCTGCAATTCTTCCTACATATGCAGGGCGTGATCTTAAGGACTATCTGCGTGCCGTGCTGATGGCATGCCGCGTCTCATAATATTGACTTCTAAAATAAACATTATTATATATGCTTTAAACTAGTAATTCATATTTAATGAAACTTTCACGATTTTGTCGGCGCGATTTTGACGGCGCGTTTTAATCGCCACTATTTCTATCGCGTAAATGTCGGGTCACAAGGTCAATTGTGTATGTTGTGTGCTCTGCCAGGTAACGGGCAACATCTCAGTAGTGTTGCCCCATGGTGGGTAGTAGGGACTCAAGGAATTGGGCAACATCTCAGAAAAGGGATGTCAAATGGTGGGTAGTAGGGGCACTAGGAAATGGGCAACATCTCAGTGAGGGGGGTGCCCCATGGCAGAAGCAGGCACTCTAGGAAACGTGCAACATCTCAGTGAATCGGGTGCCCCATGGCGGGTAGTAGGACACTAGGAGATGGGCAACATCTCAGTGAGACGGGGTGTCCCATGGCAGAAGCAAACACTCTAGGAAACGAGCAACATCTCAGTGAAGGGGGTGGGGGGGGGTGCCCCATGGTTGGTAGTAGGACACTAGGAGATGGACAACATCTCAGTGAGAGGGGATGTCCCATGGTGGGTAGTAGGGACACCAGGAAATGGGCAACACCACAGTGAGAGGGGTGCCCCATGACAGGCACTAAGGACTCTAGGAAACAGACAACATCTCAGTGAGGGGATGTCAAATGGTGGGTAGTAGGGACACTAAAAAATGGGAAACATCTCAGTGTGGGGGGTGCCCCATGGTGGGTAATAGAACACTAGGAGATGGGCAACATCTCAATGAGAGGATGTCAAATGGAGAGTAGTAAGGACTCTAGGAAATGTGCAGCATCTCAGTGACTGGGGTACCCCATGGTGGGTAATTGGGACACTAGGAAATGGGCAACATCTCAGTGAAGGTGGTGCCCCATGGAAGATGTAGCAACTCAAGGAAATGGGTAACATCTCAGTAAGGGGATGTCAAATTGTAGGTAGTAGGGGCTCTAGGAAGCAGGCAACACCTCAGCGAGAGGTGTGCCCCAAGGCGGGTAGTAGGGCACTAGGAGATAGGCAACATCTCAGTGAAGGTGGTGCCCCATGGCAAAGTGGGGACTCTAGGAAACAGGCATCATCTCAGTGAGGAGAGTGAACCATGGTGGGTAGTAGGGACCAACTCAATCTCGGTTTACCTTACCATCGTTGGTAACAGTGAAGAAGGTTTGTTGTTGGTTCCATCAAACACATCATGACAACTGATGAACAAACTCCACTGAACTCACTTTGCCTCGTGTTCAGAGAAAACACAGAAATGTTTGGGAATTTTGGCCAAATGCACTGAAGTCAATGGGGAAGGAGAAGCCAAGCTAGTTGTGATTCTTTAAGGGTCCCTGAGGTCTGCCAACTACAGTGGACCGAGTTTTGTGGTCGAAAGTGTGACATGAGCTGTGAGGCAGCCTTGCTAACGTCTACACCAGGGGGGTCTCCAACTCCGGTCCTGGAGCACTGACTTCATTCTAATCCTTTTCTTAATTTGTGACCAGTTTTTGCTGCTAATGAACTTCTTTTCTCTTCATTTTTGACCTTCAACCCTCCAAAAAACAACAAACGGAAGTTGGCTAAAATGAAAAAGAAAGTCTGGCTGTAACACTTGGTGGAAGATTCAGGACCGAGACAATCTGTCATTTTGAGCACCCGTTGTTTCGGATGTCACTGCTCTCTTTTTTTAAACTGGACTTAACAACCTTATTTTTATGACTTTCCAAATTGTAGGTTTTTAATATTTTACACACGGTGTTGATTTCGTGTCACATGCACATTTGAAAATAATCTTTTCCAAGCTTTATTTTTGCCTCTCCCCTGACACAGAATTTGAAATTGAGGTGTTGTAACAAATCACATCTCAAAAATGTAAAGCAAGACAGAGACCCGCAGCCTGACGATACCCATGTGTGCGACTTTAACTGGTGACTTTTTGTTTCCTGAACGTTTCAGCCGTGCAAATTTTGTTTGCTAACCGAGTCCCACCGTGTTCTTGTAAGTCCATTTTAAGATTTCATGAAGGTGTCTTTCAGTTGATTCAAGCCGAGGGAGCCGCACGCTTCAGGGTTTTTAAACTTCTTTTCCACTCAGACGGATAGTGAGCCTCTCTACATTATACGCAAATGAAAAAAAAAAAAGAAAATAAAAGGCTCACGAAGCGTGCAATTTCATTTCTCAACCTGATTTATATTCACCTGCTTTGATATTATTGACGTGACCAATTAAATTAGGACAGACATTATAGCGGCCTCCCGAGGCCCTTTTTGTTCTGAGGAGACGGTGACCTGGCGCATTATCTAACTGAATAATGTGAAATAATAGGAGGTAAGAAACAGCTGACAGCGAAGCCCCCCCATCAAACCGTAGCCCCAATTCTTTCAAATCAGTTTTTCAATACTTTCATTTGCCTGCCTACTTGCTTTTTTAATGCAACAAGCACAACTCTGCCGAGGTGACAGAATGGACTGATTGTGAGGTCTGCTTAATAAGGCATCACAATAGCCACGGGATCTTTGAACCACTGACTGTAAACCGTAAAGCAGACTGGCAGTGCCAGTGTCACCCATCTTGTTCAGTGGAGTCGGACTTAACTCAGACTCCATTGTTCAGGCTTTTCAGGTTGCGTCTGTGCTGACCTGCCTGAAGTTGCCAGTTGCTTGCCATGCCCACTCGTCGCTTATCGATCTCGGTCACAGTGCACTGTGAAGCCAGCAACGCAGAGGGGAATCCTGAAATACTGAAGCACAAAAGACATCTACAAGAGAGCCGGCTGCCTGCTTCTGGGTATAAAAGCGGCGGCAGTTGGTACCACATTCTCTCGCCTGTGAGCTTTTCATACGCATGGATCTTTCATGATTTCCGTGTTAAAATATTCAGACAAATGAAGCTGCACGTTGGCCTGTGTTATCGCCGGGCTCTTTTGATTGTCTGTCGGGTGAAGATTAGCCTGCTTGTTTTGATAATTCAGTTCCCTTCAAGGCCTTTGATCTCAGCTTCACATCTTGCGTCGCTCTTTCTCCGAAGCTGTTATCTCTTCGCATTCCCGCCTGCGTTCAGTCCGTGTTTTAGCCGTTGCCAGCTCCATATTCCAGGAGCCGCTCTGATGCTTCACTCCTTCTCCTTCTTTCCTCCACTCATTAACTTTTCTTTCTGCAAGTCCTCTACAGTGTGACTTGTTGCTGTTTGTCACGGTTTTTTTGGACGTCATATCGTACGTTTCACAGCAAATCTCCCATAATGCCGGTGTTTTCCAGACTTATGTCTGATATTGCCTGTTGTGGGTTACAAAATCTGTACATTTTGTTCTGTATTTTCGTTATATTTTGCTCAAAACAACAACAGATGAAATAACTTCAGGACACATCAAAGCATATCCTCTTCCTAGTTGTACCTTACTTTTAAAACAACTGTTCCAACAAAGAAAGGAAGACATGCTGGTGCCTCAGGCTATCGATTAGTTTATAACCTGGGCATCTGGTACAACAAGTAGCTATATTATTTTACAGCCTGGGAAAGGAAGACATGCCGATACCTGAGACAACATCAAAAAAGTTTTATCGTTTGGGAAAACGGGCGAGTGAATTTTTTCATCATATTGACAGCCAGCCAATCAGAATATCTAATGATTACATCTTGCAAAACCAGCTGGTAGAATTTTATAATAAATGTTTGCTTCATCTGAAGAGTGACATAGGAGGGAGGAAGAAGAAGGGACGAAGACATCAGAAGAAGAGAAAAGAGCGATATCAGAAGAGGGCACCGGCAACATGCTGCCATTTCCATCTGGTCTTCAGAAAAGCATCTCATGAAAAGCTACAGCTGCGAGATCACAAGCCACCTGGTTGCCAAGCCACAAATCTATAATAATAATTCTTTACAATTATATAGCGCTTTCCTCACGACTTTTCATAGTGTGTGGGGAGACACTCGCCATGTGCAGCATGTAGCGGCAGCCATTATTGCGGCAGTACGCTCACCACACACGAGCTGTTAGGAGGTGAAGGCATGAGAGAGACAGCCAATTAGAGACACGGCATGATTAGGGGGGCCAGAATGGATCAGGATGTGGTGGGCAATTTAGCAAGGACATCGGAACTTGGATTTGCCGTCAACCATCCTCAAAGGTGAATGGCTTCTCTCCAAAGCTGGCCATTTATTGTAAGGATAAGTCTGACCAGAATCTCGAATGATGTTCCGCTGTTCAGGTAACTTCAGGTGATCTGGTATCTTTAATATCAACATAATAATAATAATAATTCTTTACGTTTGTATAACACTTCTCACTACTCAAAGCACTTTTCATACCAAGTGGGGAGCCAACTGCTACTAATGTGTAGCATCCATCTGAATGATGTGACGGCAGCCATTTTTGCGTCAGTGCGCTCACCACACATGAGCTGTTTGGTAGATAGGAGTGGGAGGTATTTAGCCATTTAGAGACAAGGGATGATTAACTATATTACATTTCATATTGTACAAAGAAATGTCTTAATATAATTTATAAAATGCAGTTGTTTTAAAAGTCCATCCTCTTGTCAGCTGCCCTCAGTAAGTTCCTGAGCAGACGCTGCCACCAACCCAGTAAACCTCCTAAACTCCTTTAGTCCAACTGTAGGGTCAAGCAGAGCCAAAGCCCATCCATTAGGGACTGGCACTAGAGCGGGCAAACTCAAACTCAAACATGCCAGTCCAGTTAATTTAACCTGCGAGAATTTGGAGTGAGAAAGGAAGTTGGAGCTCCTCGAAGAAAACCAACAGAGACACAGGGGGAACATGCACACCTCCAGCCCACCAAGCCAGGACTGTGGAGCTGTAAGGGAGCAAAGACTCCCACCTAATCCGCATTACATTGTCTAAACTTTCTTAATTCAGTTAAAGAGCTGTAAGTACCTGGAGCTTACTTATCACAAGAACACCTGGAGCAATGCAGCAATCAGTTTGACTGTGAGACCAGTCCACCTCAGGGGTCCACCTGAGCATGAAGCCAATGTAGAGTCCTCAGGTAACCAAACCAAATGAGCTGGGAGTACTGGGAGAGACGGGGGAACACGTGAACTGCACACAGACAACAAGCAGCCTGAGATCTGAGCCTGGAACTGAGAGGCAGCGCCACTACATAGGGTGGTGCCCACTGCACCCAGGGCTCTGGCCCACCTGGACTCTGGACTGGATGAAGTGGTTTTCAGAATTTAAACACTTTTCTAATTCAGTGATGAGTCACATAATTCATTCCCTTATGATGCATAATTTTATTTTTGTATATAAATGTATAATTATTGTCATTTTTTTGCTCCGGTGGTCTTGAGGTGCATGTAAATGTATGCTAAGCTGCCATGTAAATAAAGTCATAATGTAAACTTCACTCCCCACCAGGTCTTTTTATTCTAAGGGTGCATTCCTGCTCAGGTGATGGAAGACTTGGAGAGGATGTGCTTAAGACTGGCATACAGTTAGCAACGTGACCACCATTCTATCCACTGCCAGCAGATCACACAAGGGTGTCACCCCAGATCATTTTCTGATAAGTCAGGTGCCCACCAGTCTGTTGACTTTCAGGTCAGTTAGAGGTGTGAGGCAATGAGGGTGTTACCCCAAATAATTATCTGATAGGCAAGATGCCCACCACTCCGTCTTCTTTCAGGTCAGTTAGAGGTGTGGGGCACATTAGGATGTCATCCCAGGTCATTTTCCGATAAATGTGGTGCCCACCACTCTATCCACTTTCAGTTTTGTTGGAGGTGTGGGGCACATGAGGGTGTCATCCTTGATCATTTTCCAATAAGTGAGGTGCCCACCATTCTATCCACTTTCAGCAGCTAACATGAGGATGTCACCCCAGATAATAAGTGAGGTGGCCGCCACTCTGTCCTCTTTCATGTCAGTTAGAGGTGTGGGGCATATGAGGGTGTCAGTTTTGATCATTTTATGATAAGTGTGATGCCCACCACTCTGTACACTGTCAGCAGCTAACATGAGGATGTCACCCCAAATCATTTTCCGATACGTCAGGTGCCCACCACTCTGTCCACTTTCAGTTTAGTTAGAAGTGTGGGGCACATGAGGGTGTCATGCCAGATTATTTTCCGATACGTCAGGTGCCCACCACTCTGTCCTCTTTCATGTCAGTTAGAGTTTTGGGGCACATGAGGGTGTCATCCTTGATCATTTTCCGATAAGTCTTGTGCCCACCACTCTGTCCACTCTCAGCAGCTAACATGAGGGTGCCATCCCAAATCATTTTCCATTGCCACTCATATGTAAGAAGCACAATGGCAGAGGAGTGCACTGGCCCCTACCCGGCTGTTGGGAATCGTGATTTGGTGCCAGCGTGTACTCTCTGTGCCAGCTGATCTAATTCCTGGACAGATTCTGCTAAAGCTGGTCGACTGCTCTAGTGGAGCATTATTGCTACGAATTACCTAATTATTTGCTAAATTATAAAAGTCAAATCTGCAGTGCCAACTGTTCCCCGAACTGCCAGGATGTGCCGCGTCTCAAAACTCGTAGTAAAACAGTAAACAAAGCGGGGCCATTAACGGCAGAGACAGCCTGTCCGCACGAGGTGCTCCCAGTGGCCTCAATCAAGGAGAGCGCTCAGCAAATAAACGGAGCCGCTGCCGCTAATAAACTTCTGCTCTAATTACTAGCTGCAGATGCATCAAGCGAGGCAAATGAGATGCGGGCAGCCATTAATTATCTAATGAAGCCAGCAATGCAGCAGACAAGGTGGAGCTGATTAAATATTAAACAGGAGCATATGGAGAGTGCTGGGGAGAGGGAGCGGGAAGCGGAAGAGACTTGACATCAGAAACATGAAAGAGGAACGGCACTAGAAGGAGAAGCCGGAGACAAGATGCTTCTCACTCAGAGCAGCAAGAAAGGCAATTAGGCGAGAAAACACAGCAAACAAAAACGTGATGAGAGGAGCGGCGTGACACCCAGGAGGCGTTGGCGTCTTTGCTCCGTTTATTATCTTTACCAGTCCCAATTCTCCAGACCTTCACCCCCTCATAGGCGGTCCGCATTCGCTGGGCCCCAATGCTGGATGCCTTTGTTGTCTGACTTTCATTTATTCTGATTAAAGTAGCCACTGGTGACGGCTTTAAATATGAAATCCATGATTCGTTAATGGCACAGACATGGCCTGGCAAGGGGCTATATAAATATTAATACCTGCAGACACCTCGGATTGCCCAGGACATGTGCCAGCTGAATTATCCCGATGTCACCTCCATTTGCTCTCACACTGACTGGTTTTAGTACACAAAGCAAATTGTAACATTGGAATAATCCTGCCATTAATTCTGCACTGCAATGTTTAGCAGTGGCATCTGAGCGGCACCTGGGGTCTCACTGCCTGACCCGCGGGTGTGTGTCCGCACAATAAAGGCCAGCTGCCAGGTCACCAGCTTCCTGTAATTTAATCTTTGGATCTGACAGGAGTAAGAGTAACTGGCAGGTGTGACAAATTGTGACAGGTTTTCTGTTTTTTTTTTTTAAGCTGAAACTGAGGCACGGACCACAAGTGACAAGCTGGTGCATTCAACCAGAAAGTGCTCCATTACTACTGGAGGGGTTCTGTGTAAAGATATTAAGTTAGCTGCGTAATTCATCACCAGAAAGTCCCGGCAGCGGGTGTGATAGTGGCCTTTAACCCACAAATGGCCGGCATGGATCTCGGCATGAAAGAAAGTGGACCACTGTGGCCAGGGTGAGAAATCCCCACTGCTCAATAGAAGAGAACTGGACCCACAATCTTCTGAGTGCTCAGATCAGATCTCATATCAGTGCTGTGGCATTGACACACAGCTGTGCCTGTTGTTCCCTCCAGAGGACCACAGCTTGCCTCATCGATATTGCTGCCTGGATGAAGAAACGGCCCCTCCAGCTCAACCTGGCACAGGCGGACCTTCTTGTTATCCCAGCTCATCCATCTATTCTGCTTGGCTCATTATCACTAACAGCTGCCAACTCTGTGCACAA
>JANRMT010062861.1:17526977-17541583 GCA_026402145.1 Polypterus bichir lapradei | reverse complement strand
AGACCCTCTTGTTGGGTGAATTTCTGTCTAACTAATAGTTGCTTTGCCTTTTTAGTTTCTTGTATACGAAGTATAGGGAAAGTACTCTAATTGTCCAAAGATTTGATGTCGAGATTTTGATGAATCTCGACATTTTAGACCTCCCTCAGCCTGAAAATAACATTTTTGGAATTATGTTTGTGTGTGTGTGTGTGTATGTAAACACAATAACCTGAGTAAGCTTTCACTTAGGTCAACTAAATTTTGCATACAAGTATTAGGTACGAAATTTAGATTTCCATCAACTTAGATAAAGCCTTTTATTCTGCTGGAATCCACTGGCACTTCCAGACAGGTGGCACAAGTGCCTTGAGAAGGGTGGAGACGACATTGAGAAATGACCTGATCTGTTCTGTTGAGGTTCAGTCCATTTTCTGATAAATCCCATTTTCTAACTTTAGCTTGATTCCCCCCTAGTCAAAGAGTTAGGGACAAACAGGGACCCCCCTGTTTAGAAGAACTGAAAAGTCGTCATGGGCAGGGGTGTCCTTTAGTGCCTGTCTCTCACGCTAACAGAATGGATTTCCATCTGGCAACGTTGTTCTTTAAATTAGCCCATGGAGAGTAAGATGTAGAAACCAGATGTGACGTCAGTGGTCGTCGTGGGACTCATCCTCTGGTCTACGGGTGGGAGAAGTGAGGCTGATCATGCTTCCCCAGTGATGGGTGTCCTAACAGTGCGGTCGGGGTCTGAAACGTGAAAGGACACCTCATGAGAAGGACCTAGGAGTCATCACTATCTACATCCGGAAGGGTTTCAGAAATAATCAGGAAAGCTAGCGTGTGTTACCTGTAAGTTATTTAACACGATAGTGAGGCCTCACCTGGAGTAAGCTGTATAGGTTTGTTCTCCATAATATAAAATAGACATAACAGCCCTAGAGGAAGTCCAGAGGAGAGCAGCTGGGCTGATTCAGTACTGAGAGGTCTGACCTATAAGGAGAGACCGAAGGAGCTAAAGAGAAATCAAGAGGGGACATGACATGAAAGGAATTAGTCGAGTGGATCCGGGCTGTTACTTTAAAATGAACACTTGGAAACTCGTTAAGGGTAAATTTCGTTCAAACGTTAGGAAGTTTTTCTTCTCACTGAAAACTACAAACACACAAAATAAGTGACCAAGAAGTGGGACAGAGAGGAGGACTCTGGAGACTTTCAAAAGACACAACTTGAAGTTATTTAGAACAATCGAGGAGGACGGGATGGACAAGCTCCTTGGGCCAAATGGCCCGTTCTTGTCACAATCTCATCACAGTGTTGTGATGTCTGGATGGCTCCTGATACATGAACATCCAATTTCCAATTCAAGACACTTTTTTTTCCATATGTTTCCTAACTTAAAATTGGGGTGCGCCTTAAATTCAAGGTATTTTAGTTCTAAAGTCATGAAATCATGCAGCTTGGGAAGGGACTGTGATCTTCCACATGTGGGCTTGTTGAGGGAAAGCAATTCCAAACAAGTCAAGTCAAGTGAAGTTGGGGAGCATGCACTGATACATTGTGTTGCCTCACCCACCACACGACGAAACAACTCAGGATCCCAATTGGCAAACCCCAGGCAGACACGCGGTCCAGTCCCACCCTCCGAAAATGACCCTCTATCTACCACAGCCAAGTGTTTTACGTGGGCGACCCCTTGGCCTGGTCCAGCCACTCGGGCCCCCAACAAAAAGGATCTTACGAGCCGGATCAGCCTCAGGGAAACGCGCCACATGGCCGTAGTGCCATAACTGACGCTCCCATACAATGCAGGTCATGTGCCTCATTCGGGACTCCATGAGCAACACAAAGTCAAACCAACGGTACCCAAGGATTTTCCAGAGAGACACAGTACCAAAGGAGGCCAGTCTTCAACTCAGGTCACTGGAGGGCGTCCATGTCTCGTAACCATATAGCAAGATAGGAAGCACCAGGACTCTAAAGACTTGGACCTTCGTCCTTTTGCTGAGATATCTGGAGCGCCACACACCCCTTTATCAGCGACCTCATGAACCCCCCATGCTCTCCCAATCCGTCTACTGACTTCATAGGAAGAGTCACCAGAGACATGAATGTCACTGCCGAGGTAAACAAAGTCGACACTCTTCCTGCAGACGGACACACTGCTGATGGCCGTGCCCAAGAGAACGCGAGTGCCCCCAAGCCCAGACACTCAGACTCCTCACTCAGTCTCTCGAGCGTCCTGATCAGAGCCTCCATTGACTCTGCGAAGATCACAGTATCGTCAGCAAAGTCAAGATCCATGAATCTTTCTTCACCAACAGATGCCCCACAGCCACTGGACTCCACAACCCTGCCCAACACCCAGTCCATACAAGCATTGAACAGAGTAGGAACAGAACACACTCCTGACAAACCCCAGAATCAACTGGGAAAAATGCAGAGGAACGACCACCACAAGAAGACATATCAGCCTGTACACCAGTGGGCCATGGCACTGGGGGATGCCTTCTGTTTTAAGGGGCCGGATGGCTTTCCAGTCAAAGGTCATCATATCCTTGTTGTTCTTTAATGGCCCAAGTCCCTGGACGGTTGCAGCAGTAGTTTTTCTTGACTATCACTCACCCTCAGCTACGCTAATCTTTGACCGTCTCCCCCCATCTTATTCTTGTCTGTCCAGAGCCTCAACAATTTAAGTTCTGGTTCTTCTTGCATTGAGGCTCAATAATTTGATGAATAATCATCCGCACTTTTGTGGTCATGTTTTTTAGGTTGGCTCTGGTCACCGTGGTAAAGTTACGACCTGATCAGTCCTGGGGGCCAAGTCCTGGTCGGTTCACTAGAGACACGGTGTGGTCTCGCTCGATGTGGTTGTCAGTAGTAGATGTGGACAGGCGTCTTGCTCCGTCTTCATGCCTTTTGAACTTCTCTATCTGTTTGTAACATGTTTGTAACGCACTCCACTGTGGTAACACTGTCTCCATGTCAAAGTAGAAAGCTTTCCGTGGACTTCAAGCCCATAGAAAGCGGATCTCTGCACGCTGCTCCTCTTTAGTGCCAACAAAGAGCAGAGCGGCCATGTTAACTCCTGACTTGATGACGAAGGTGCGAGTGCAGACACACCGTGTGACCTCATGAGTGTGGGGAACACTGAACAGCCAACCCAAACACAAGTGCTGAGAAGTTCTGTCGTCCCCTCGAGCATTGGTGGGCCGTACACTTACATGGGGTGATCAGAATGTTTTGTGGCCGAGTGTGGACCGGGTGTTCTGTGGGGCTGATTGACTGACTTACCTCCTGTGTCATTAAATATGTCAGTTACATGTGGCCCACATGTGTGTGTGTCACGGCCAAGTCAGTGTGGAAGTATCTGTCATGCCATCATTGAATTTCTCTCACCAGAGAAGAATACGTCAACTCAGCACGGAGAGGACCAGAGCTCCTCGTGTGCCACAGTCAGGGGATGGGCTGCTGAATTCTTCAGGACATGAACCAGGTCTGCCAGACTATGACACTGATGACAGAAGAAAACGAGACCACCATGAAGTAAATCAAAATGAATCATTTACATCCAGACAGCGTACAGAAGCCGCTAAGAAGACTAATAGAATGTTAGATTATACAGCACTGAGACGAGCTGAAATCTAAATAATCCACCTAGAGCTCATTGTTAATGTTTGAAGCACACAATGCAAGGCATATGTCCCTGGTACATACCATCTGGTATGGGATTTGTAAAAGCAGTGCTAATGTTTCTGATGTGCCATCTGTTGGAATGACAAATGCAATGCATTTTATTAGAATAAATGTATGTGAAGAGCCATTTGTTGGAATGATAGAGCCATAGCCAACAGATAAACACACAGACATTTATTACTTTATTAAGGTGGATTTCACAATGCATGTTGCAATAAAGTGCATTGCATTTGTCATTCCAACAGATGGTTCATCACAAACATTTGCAGCAATAAAATGCATTACTACAAATGCTTGTGACACACCATATGTTGAAATGGCAAATGCAATGCATAGGTCTCTGTTTTATACCAGTTGGTATGGGATTCGTAAAAGCAGTGTTAATGTTTGTGATGTGCCATCTGCTAGAACAACAAATGAAATGCATTTTATTAGTACAAATGTATGTGAAGTACCATTTGTTGGAATTGCAGAGACATAGCAACCAGATAGACACATAGACAGATACACAGACTCTTATCCTTCTATTAAGGCGTAATTTGTAATGTATCACAAATATTTGTAGAAATAAAATGCATTACTACAAATATTTGTGAAATGCCAACTGTTGGAATGCCAAATGCAATGAATATGCCTCTATTATATGCCATTTTGGTATGGAATTTGTAAAAGCAGTGTTAATGTTTGTGATGTGCCATTTGTTGGAATTTTAAAAGCAATGAATATGCCTCTATTATATGCCATTTGGTATGAGATTTGTAAAAGCAGTGTCAATGTTGTGATGTGCCATCTGTTGGACTAAGAAAAGCAATGTATATGTATTTGTTATGTATCAATTAGTATGGAATTCATAAAAGCAGTGTTAATGTTTGTGATGAGCCGTCTGTTGGAATGACAAATTAAATGCATTTTATAAGTATAAATGTATGTGAAGTGCCTTTTGATGGAATGACAGAAACATGGTAACTGGATGGACACATAGACAGACACACAGATATGAAGTGCCATTTGTTGGAATTGCAGAGACATAGCAACCAGATGGACACATAGAGAGACACATAGACAGACACACAGACTCTTATCCTTAATTTTTAATGCGTCTCAAACATTTGTAGAAATAAAATGCATTATTACAAATGTTTGTGATGCGCCATCTGTTGGAATGCCAAATGCAATGAATATGTCTCTGTTATATGCCATTTGGTATGGGACTTGTCAAAGCAGTGTCAATGTTTGTGAAGTGCCATCTGTTGGAATGCCAAATACAATGAATATGTCTCTGTTATATGCCATTTGGTATGGGACTTGTCAAAGCAGTGTCAATGTTTGTGAAGTGCCATCTGTTGGAATGACAAATGCAATGCATCTGTCTCTGTTATATGCTAATTGGTACGGAATTTGCAAAAGCAGTGTTAATATTTGTGGTCTGCCATCTGCTGGACAGAGAAATGCAATGCACTTTATTATTGCAAATGTTTCTGGTGTGCCATCTGTTGGAATGACAAACGAATGATGCAGTGGGCCTTCTGCCTCCTGCTGATCTGCTTCTTGAAAATGAATCAATGAACTATGAATTCCATAAGTGTGTTGTTCCTCTCACGATGGTTGTTGGCCGTTTCATCCTTCCGTACATTTCCAACTGACCCCTCTGCAGTCCAAAGGCTTAGCTGTCTGGTCGACTGATGACTTTAGCTGGTGGGAGAGTCATGCGACTGACTAAGTGGCCAGTCCCGGATTCATTCCACAAAAAACCCAGCAGCAGTTCAAAAGCGCAGATGAATGGTTGTGTCAATCAGATTGCTCACAACAATAAAGACGGCACTTTCAGGTGTGGCTCGTGGCGAGTGGCGGATGGTTCATAAGCCGAGCTCGAGAAACAGAAGAGGGGCGCACTGGAGGGATGGAGCTGTGCGATTACGAAGCTGAAAGTTTCAATCTGCTATTTGTGTTACTCATTGTTAAAGATTCTGGTTGTAATCCACACTTCTTTTTTTATGAAACAAAGAAAATAATGAACAATTAAGCTCTTCTACCAATGCAGCAAAGGTTGTTAGTTCACGATTTGATGGCTGAATTAATGAAAAATCAGTGCTCACTGCGTAGAATTAATAGGTTTCCTTTGTGACAAGGTGGCTGAAAGAGCTGGCAGGAAGAAGAAAGCATCCCTGTGGCAGAGTTTTTGATGCTCGATGCTTAATCTCCGATGAAACATGTCTATTATCTCGGCTTCCCAGGAGAAAGAGGAGCAGAACAGATTTGATTAAGAACAGATTAACCTCTGCACTGCGACTCCCCTGCATTTGGATTCTTTTTTTTTTTTTTACACCTGTCATCACAGCCTGACAGTCTCTGTTTACTCGAGATGCTCGGAGACAGTAAATTAAACAACGCTCTAATTAGGGAAATGGCAGCCTGACAGAGATGGTCAGCTAAGGGCCAGGCCCACCAGCGCCGCGCCTCCCCCCACACCCATCCTTTATCATTCATTAGAATGCAGCGCTTCCCTCCAAACGCCTTGGACTGAGCTTTGGTGTCCTCAGAGAAAGGGGCTCGACCCCTGTGGTTTAGATCAGAAATACAAACCCCCTTCACCCCCAAAATACGATAATTAAGAAATGCGGCTAAAACAGTGGAAGCGGGCCGAGTCCCCTCGAGTGCTCACAGCCACGTGTCTTCAGAAGTGACGGCACACAGCGGGGGGCAGTCGCGTTTTCTTCTTTCGGATGCTCCCGTTAGGGGTCACCACAGCAGATCATCTTCTTCCATACCTTTCTGTTCTCTGCATCTGGTTCTGTTAATATGCTCTCTTTCATGTTACGATATTCAAATTCTTCTGAGTGACCACCTGTGGGTAGAACCCTCTCCCCCCACCCCAAATCTACTGGAGCGAGATTCTCTGCACACCTTCTTAACTTTCAGCTTTTCTTTGGCTGCTAAAACTTCTGCACCCCCTTGGAGGTCTTCACGTTTTATTGATCTTCAATGCTGAATCATTTGGCATCTTGGGCACAGAAAAAGCCCTTTTAATGTCAAAGTGAAAGCTGATGTGTCCAGCGTGGTCTAAACGAATTACAAATATACAAACACAAGAAAACTGGCTGTGTAAGTAATGAACCCCCTGTAACATGACACCCCCTAAACCGTCACTGGTGCAGCCACAGAAGCAGTTCAATGGAGGTCACCTGTCTGAATGTGCCTACAAGTGGAACTGGGGAAGTCAAGACAGCCTGGAGCCGGTGGGCACAGATCTCTCTCTGTCTGTCTCCACGCTGCCATCGTCCCCCCCAATCTGCTCAAGTGCTGTCAGGTGTCACAGACGGGACAGGCGTAGGACACTCTGAGGCCCGGAACTTCTTTGTATGCATGTGAAGAACACATCGACCTGGGACTCATCCTCTGGTCTACGGGTGGGAGAAGTGAGGCTGTTAGTGATCGTGCTTCCCTAGGGACGGGTATCACTTCTCTTGTCCTAACAGTGCTGGTGGGGTTCAGAAACAATCAAGAAAGCTAGCGTGTGTTAAGTATAAGTGCGCGGGGGGATATGCTGAAGTTATTTAACACGATAGTGAGGCCTCACCTGGAGTAAGCTATGTAGGTTTGGATCTCCATATTACAAAAAAGACATAAGAGTACTAGAGGAAGTCCAGAGAGGTCTGAGTTATGAGGAGAGACTGAAGGAGCTGAACAGAAACCCTTGTTGTTCTTTAATGGCCCAAGTCCCTGGATGGTTGCAGCAGAAATTTTTCTATGGACATAAAGGGAGAACTAATGCTGATCGGGGTGCCAGTCTATTGCAGTGCCCCCTCATACGGGACCAGTTTAGAGGCCACAACTCAGGAGGAACATCAAATTCCTTAACACAGGTAACATCTGGGCCAGGACACTGCAGGTCTGAGGTTCTACTGTATAATAAAATGCCACCCATCTGCAGTGATGGGCCATGGCGCTGGGAGATGCCTTCTGTTTTAAGGGGCTGGATGGCTTTCCAGTCAAAGGTCACCGTATCCTTGTTGTTCTTTAATGGCCCAAGTCCCTGGATGGTTGCAGCAGTAGTTTTTCTTGACTATTGGTCACCCTCAGCTACGCTAATCTTTGACCATCTCCCCCCATGTTATTCTTGTCTGTCCAGAGCCTCAACGATTTAAGTTCTGGTTCTTCTTGCATTGAGGGTCAATAATTTGGTGAATAATCATCCACACTTTTGTGATCATGTTTTTTAGGTTGGCTCTGGTCACCGTGGTAAAGTTACGACCTGATCAGTCCTGGGGGCCAAGTCCTGGTCGGTTCACTATAGACATGGAGTGGTCTCGCTCGATGTGATTGTCAGTAGTAGACATGGACAGGTGTCTCGCTCTGTCTTTATGCTTTTTGAACTTCTCTGTCTGTTTGTAACGCACTCCACTGTGGTAACACTGTCTCCTTGTCAAAGTAGAAAGCTTTCCACGGACTTCAAGCCCATAGAAAGGGGATCTCTGCACGCTGCTCCTCTTTAGTGCCAACGGCCATGTTAACTCCTGACCTGATGATGAAGGTGCGAGCGCAGACACACTGCGTGACCTCATGAGTGTGTGGAACACTGGGGAGCCAACCCAAACAAACTGATCACAAAAGTGTTAAGAATTAGTGACGTCCCCTCGAGTATTGGTGGACCACACACTACATGGGGTGATCTGACCTCTTGTATAACTGGATTCGCTAGACACTTTTAATGCGACATGTTGCTTTACCTAGAAAATGGAGTCTTTTCATTTTTTTCCACACAAAAAAGTTACGTTGACTCTGAAAACTACATACAGAACTGTTGTGATGTGACATTTTGCATACAAGGTAAATGAATATTTTGTATGTCTTTATTTGTAACTTAGATCAAGCAATGGAATATTAGTATTTCATTAGTGAGAAGCATTCATGTTTACCCCCTAAGTCAGGACAGTGAATTGTACGACAGGGTTTGTGGACGTGCCTCAAACAAGTTTGGCAAATGTTTCTCTGCAGGGGTTTCTCAGTCAACCCCCTCAGGAACACAAGGCTGCCTAACTGGCAAGCTTCACCTTAACCCCCTGCTTTGGAGGGCAGGTGTGAAGGTGTTCTGTCCCCCCATTGGCTGTTTGGAACTGGCTTGTATCAGAAGCCTTTAAGTAACATGACGCCTTATTGGCTGTAGGGGTTGGACAGAAAATCTATAAATTTGTTTGCTTTACCTCACCCTCTCTCTCTCTCCTACCAAACTGATGAAGGCACATCTCACACATCATGAACTGAAAAGGACAACACAATGAAGAGCACAGCTCGGCAGCCATACTGAGACACGCATGCGGCCTGTTCTGAAGAAAGTGACTTAACTAGAGACATTTTAAGTAACTACAAGCCTGTGTGCCGCCTGAAACTACACATCACCATTTATCAGGTTGTATGGTTGCCAATATTCACCTGTACTTTGCTTATTGTTATTATTTATGAATATTATCAATAATACATTATTTAAAGTGTAACTTATCTCCTGCTTGCCTTTTACTACCCCTAATTGCCTGAGGTTATAAATGTAGAAGGGAAGGTGGGGAGAAGTTATAAAGTACAATACCTTAGAAACAGTTCTAAATCTAAGGGATCTGACACATTCTGACAAAGGCTGCACATTAATAATACAAAAGGGGAAAGTAGAGTAAAATATTACCCTATCAAGACAAAATAAAAACCAATAACAAAAGACTCATGCATTCGGTGGTTTTGTTTCGGATGCAGAACTGAGAGACCTCGATAGTTCAGACCAGGGGTCTCCATCTCTGGGGCTGGAGTCTAGCTTCGGCTGACGGTTTTCATTCTAACCCCTTTTCTTAATTATGGACCAGTTTTTGCTGCTAATTGGCTTCTTTTTCCGTTATTTTAATGGACTTGTTTTTTAAGATTCAGTCCTCTGAATTGCTCCCAAACAAAAATGAGATGTAAAGTGAGCTAAAGAGCAAACTTCAACTCAAACTCCCACCAGTTTCATGCAAGCCAGTTTCTTAATTAGAGGCCAATTCTTGTTCTTTAATTCCACGGCCTGTTGCTGCTCTCATTCTGCCATGGCAGACATTGAATTTCCTTTTCTATGTTTTGTGGACCTGAGCACATCCACATTCCTGAGCCTTTCACCTTTCTTTATTTATTTTCAGATATTGTATGATGGACACAGGTTAGCTGGTCAAGTGTTGGCTCGTTTTGTATCTCTGCTAGTTAAGGAAAAAGCGGAAGCAATTAAGGGGTCCGAGTCAATAGCAAGGCAATTACAGTTAGGGAAAAAGATGGCAATTACAACAACAATAACATTTATTTCACATTTTCATTCAAAAGATGGAGCTCAAAATGCTTTACATTATGAAGAAGGAGAAAAAAGACAAAATAAATAAGAACAGAAAATTAGGGAACACTAATTAACATAGAGGGATGGCATGGTGGCACAGTGGGTAGCGCTGCTGCCTTACAGTAAGAAGACCTGCGTTCACTTCCTGGGTCCTCCCTGTGTGGAGTTTGCATGTTCTCCCTGTGCCTGCGTGGGTTTCATCCGGGTGCTCCGGTTTCCTCCCACAGTTCGAAGACATGGGTTAGGCGCATTGGCGATTCTAACTTGTCCATAGTGTGTGCTTGGTGTGTGGGCGTGTGTGTGTATGAGCACCCTGCAGTGGGCTGGTGCCCTGCCCGGGGTTTGTTTCCTGCCTTGTGCCCTGTGTTTGTTGGGATTGGCTCCAGCAGACCCCATAGCAGCAGTTAGAATATAGCATTTTGGATAATGGATGGATGGATGGATAATAACACAGAATAACAGTAAGGTCCGATGGTCAGGGAGGACAGAAAAAAGAAAAAAAAAACGGCTGGAGAAAAAAAATAAATCTGCAGGGGTTCTGAGGCCACAAGATCACCCAGCCCCCTCTAGGCATTCTACCTAACATCAATCAGTCCTCATGGTATTCAGGGTTCACATGGAAGAACTTGATGATGACGGTCATGTGGACTTCTGGCCTTTAATCTATTAATGTAGGGACATCATGGTGCTTTGATCAGGTGGTGGAAAAAACTGCTCCCTAATTAAGAAAAGGGTTAGAATGAAAACGGTCAGCCTCAGTAACACTCCAGGACCGAAGTTTGGAGACCCCTGACGTTTAATAAATGCTGAATACGCAGACCTCAGGACTACCGAGTACATAGGTTTGAGAGCAGCAGCTAAAAGGAATTGAAATCGACATGACGGTCATGGAATGTAGGCGTGAAGCAGGGGAGTGGCTTCTGGAAAGTGGGCGGAGTCAAAGAGATGCGGCCACCTTAGGGTCCACAGAATGTCTCAGGTCGCTGAATCTGAACCTGCAGCTGAGTCATTTATTTGCTCGACTCTTACTTACGTTGGTGGTGAAAGGAGGCCATTGGGTGTTTCCCCAAATAAGTTCACGTCAACTCATGTCAGTTGTGTTCAATGATTTGTAGATGCAGGAATGAAAGTCAAGCTGAACGGGTCAATTTGAGGAGACCCTCTGAGAAACTGGCCCGGCGAGGCAGTGTGGCGTGTAAAGGCTGCAGGACTCCAAGTCGTGGTGGGATCCTATAGTCATCCCTTCATCTGCGCCTGCTCATGGGGAGCGTTTAAATAAACTGAGGGTGGTCTTCTCTAGTACAGGCTGCTTTATGAAAACAAAGAAAAAAGAAAACGCTTGGCGTATTGGGTTGTTGAAATTTGAGGTGGCCTCTCAGGATGAGCGTGAATTTAACGAATTCTGCATTCTAAGTATCAGCCTGAGTCCTGTCAAAGATGAGAACAGACAACCTGAGCAAAGCTTTGATTTACAAAAAGCCTTTGAGGGAAATCATCAACAAAAACTCCTCCTGACATTCGAAGGCATCGACATGAGCAGAAACACGCGGCACCAGGCGCAGTTCAGAAGAGAAACGAGCACTCGCGTCCTTCAGGGGTCTCTGCTGAGACCACTAATTGATATTAATGACACTGATTAAGCCCCCTACGTGGGACCCTAAACAGGATTATGCCAGTTTGAAGATGAATGAATGGATGACATTGATTCTTATCAAGTGATAGTGAGGAGTTCAGCGATTAGAAAATGAAGCTTGATGTCGGTGACTTAAAAGTTGTCCATGCCATTAAAAATTGAATTCATTACAATGTGGACTTGCAATAAGAGAGCTTTGAAAGGGATTTAGGGGTCTGCATTGATGCAGTATTCACATACCCCTGGGGTTAACACAGCAAATCCAATTTTGGATTGCTAATCGTAAAAGACGTTTGATACTTGGAATCCATGATGTGCTACAGAGTCCATCTCTGGAGTTTTGGCCACTTTACAGCAGAGAACAGCAGACCGCTGGGCTGAGGGTCTGACGGGCCAATGGGGTTAAACCTGAACAGAGAAGATGACGTGAAGATTTGAGCCTGGCCATCAAAACTTGAGAACTGCAGCGGGATTCACGAGGAAGTCCCTTCTAACCGACCTTAAGTACCGTCTGGATGAATGAAGGGGACACCTCAGCTACTAACTAACCAAACGTGAGTGACTGAGCCAACATCTGAGTAACATCTTAACATCCAACACTCTGAGTTTCGTCTGAGTAATTTTGCTTAATGTTGTTTGAATTTTTCCAACATTCTGAACTTATCAAAGGTGGTCTTAATGTGATGGGCAGTGGGAACTGTGTGTGCGTGTGTGCATGTGGTAAGGTGTCTTGTGGCAGCCATCTGTTTCACTCTTGGTTTTAACTTATTAGCTCTGGAGTATCAAGTCTGGGGACCTGAAGGTTACGTCTCTACCATTCAGTGATGATGCTGCTTTCTCGAGATGATCTGCTGTCAAGTACCTGCCCAGGGTGGAGAAGTTCACCCACACTAGTATCTCATTCATGATGATTGTAAATATGGCCAATGGAAGGATGCAGTGGCAGATAGTGAACTGGACCCTGCAGGTGAAACAGAAGATAAATCTGCAGAAGAATCCTTCAATTTCCCCATCAGCCCACACTATGATCTGGTCAGGAGCTCTGGGTCACAACTGAAGGAATGAGATTGGTTTGACGGAAGTGGATGTCATGAGGCTCCTTGTGCAGGTTCGGGAGTAAGTGAGGAACTCAGACTGGAACTTCTCTAGATCAAGAGCAGTCAGTTGTTGTGGTTTAGAATGTCCACCGGACACCTCCATTATGTGGTATACATGTACACGGCCTGCTCCACAAGGGAAATACCCCAGACATGGTAGATCGCACGCTATGGCTGACCTGGCAGCCAGAGATGGTTGGATAGGACTTGGTCTTTGCTTCACCAGGTCAAGTGGATGGATGGCGAAGTGAATGTCTAGAGCTAGAGGTGTTCTGGTCAGTGGGGTAGCTGGCCTTTGTTTGTTTGACAGGTTGGTGACACGTAATGGTAGAGAGTAATGGGCAGGACTATCTGTGTCAGAGAGTGGCATGGCGCCAGTGGAGGCCCTGAACCCACAGCAGGGTGAGTCCAGACAAATGATGGCTTCTTACAATATTTAAATCAAAGTCAAAGTGAACTTTATTGTCATCTCAACCGTATACAAGTATACAGATAAACGAAATTGTGACGCTAAGGGTCCACAGTGCAACAACATGAAGTGCAAATAAAAAAATTTAAATTAAATTAAAATCCATCCATCCATCCATTATCCAACACGCTATATCCTAGCACAGGGTCACAGGGGTCTGCTGGAGCCAATCCCAACCAACACAGGGCGCAAGGCAGGAAACAAATCCACCGCAAGACACACTAAGCACACACTAGGGACAATTTAGGATCGCCAATCCACCTAACCTGCATGTCTTTGGACTGTGGGAGGAAACCCACGCAGACACGATGAGAACATGCAAAATCCACACAGGGTAGACCCGGGAGGCGAACCCATGAGGTCTCCTTACTGCAAGGCAGCAGTGCTACCACTGCGCCACCGTGCCGGCCTAAATTAAAATTAGAATTAAAATTAAATATTAAAATTAAGATTTAAAATTAAAACACAAACAAGACAAGACATTGTCCAAAGACAAGACAAAGAAGTAGCAGCAATATTGATGGGTAGTAAGCAGTTTGCATATCAGGAGAAGGTGGGAGCGGAGGATGCCATCATCTATATGCTACACCGATCCCTCTCCCACCTGGACAGAGGCAGTGGTGCTGTAAGAATTATGTTTCTGGACTTCTCTAGCGCCTTCAACACCATCCAGCCTCTGCTCCTTAGGGACAAGCTGACAGAGATGGGAGTAGATTCACACCTGGTGGCATGGATCGTGGACTATCTTACAGACAGACCTCAGTATGTGCGTCTCGGGAACTGCAGGTCTGACATTGTGGTCAGCAGCACAGGAGCGCCACAGGGGACTGTACTTTCTCCGGTCCTGTTCAGCCAACATACATCAGACTTCCAATACAACTCGGAGTCCTGCCACGTGCAAAAGTTTGCTGACGACACTGTTATAGTGGGCTGCATCAGGAGTGGGCAGGAGGAGGAGTATAGGAAACTAATCAAGGACTTTGTTAAATGGTGCGACTCAAACCACTTACAACTGAACACCAGCAAAACCAAGGAACTGGTAGTGGATTTTAGGAGGCCCAGGCCCCTCATGGACCCCGTGATCCTCAGAGGAGACTGTGTGCAGAGGGTGCAGACCTATAAACACCTGGGAGTGCAGCTGGATGTTAAATTGGACTGGACTGCCAATACTGATGCTCTGTGGAAGAGAGGACAGAGCCGACTATACTTCCTTAGAAGGCTGGCGTCCTTCAACATCTGCAATAAGATGCTGCAGATGTTCTAAAAGACGGTTGTGGTGGATTATGTGAATTTCCCCTTGGGATTAATAAAGTATCTTATTATCTATTGTATAGTGCCTTCCCTATCTATCTATCTATCTATCTATCTATCTATCTATCTATCTATCTA
>JANRMT010062861.1:17504731-17526577 GCA_026402145.1 Polypterus bichir lapradei | reverse complement strand
TATCTATCTATCTATCTAGCAATATGAACATTGATGGAATGTATGGTATTATACAAGCTAGATACATAAATGTAGTCAATAAATATGTAATATAATAAATAAATAATAGATATAGAGACATGATCAGTGTATGGTAGTAGTTGTTTAAGACGTGTAAACAATGACAGGTCAGAATGTTTCACAGCAGAAGGATATCCACGAATGTCAGTGTGCAGAGTGCAGAATCCTTAAAGGTCAGTATGAGATTTTCAGTTCTCTTCTACATTCACACTCGTCCTTACAGGAAAGTGGCCTGCGCGTATAAAAGTTCTGTTTTTCGAGGTGGTTGAGGCCGTGTGGACGATCCCAGGTGGCAGCATGGTGTTAAGGAGTCTGACAGCTTGGGGGTAAAAACTCTCCTGCAGCCTGGCAGATCTGGCTTTGATGCTGCAGTATCTCCTCTTGGATGGCAGAAGTGTGAAAAGTCCATGTGAGGGGTGTATGGGGTCCTGCAGGCCTTGCGGACACTGTGTTTGTGAAATATGTCCTGTAGTGAAGGGAGAGGCACCCCAGTAACATTCACTGCTGTCTTCACTACCCTTTGCAGGCACTTGCGGTCGGATATGTTGCAGTTGTCATACCAGGCAGTGATGCAGCTGGTCAGAACACTCTCAATGGTGCCTCTGTAGAACATGGTGAGGATGGAAGGGGGGAGACTTTGAGCTCCTCTGCCAGTGAACTGAATCAAGCTGGAGACCCCAGAGACCAGGGCTAACTAAGCTGTGTGTTAGTGGGTGCACCAAGTTCTGCCTTGTGTCTCTGACCTCCTTCCATTTACATTCAGTAAACGTATCACGGTGTCTCATCGATGACTTCAGAAAACTCTGAATTCAGGACTTGGAGCCGCACAACATGGGGCATCTTTGAAGAAATACCAAAGCCTTTTTATTCTTTTTTTGTGTTTTAAGATGCAGTAATCTTGTTGAAATGCACCTGAAGAGACTCTAAAACAATTGCCGCAGGCTTCACTGCAGCTTTTCAAAACATCAAATTCATCACAAGGCAAGGCAAGGCAAAAAAAAAAAGAAATAAAACAAATATACACAACAACAAGCTCTCTAGAGGAGAAACTCCTGTTTGTTATAAATAGATTTTGTGCGGACTTAAGGTCGATAAAAATGATAATAGATTTGTAAGGCGTCACTCTTCGAAGGCACGTCGACTGCTTGCGATCACAACTGCTGGTAATCTCTCGCCATGCCAACTTTTAATGAGGAAACGAGAAGTTGAAGTTGCAAGACATTTTCAAATCTCCTTAATCCATAGACAGTCGATAGGTTTGCCTTTTTTCCCCCCTCCCTCATTTTAGGGTTTGCCTGTTGTTTTAAAAGTTCTCGCCTACACACTTTTCAATAAGCTCACTGCGGGGACAAAGAAACAAAGCACACATTATGGGGGCAGCTCAGTGATGGAAAGCGTATTTTACATTCACAGTTGTATACACCATGGGTGCGGGGATACGGTGGCGCAGTGATTGGTGCTGCTGCTTCACAAGTGAAGAATCCCCCTGCAGCGACGGTCCTATAAGTACAGAAACGTTGTCTCCCATTTGAATGAACTTAACCACAGGACCCCCAAGACCCAACATACAGACCTGTAGGATAAACGTGTGTAATTCATCCAAATGTCAAAGTTGATTTGTATTTATAGGATACCAAACACATTTGAATAATTTTGTTATGCCAGCACTTGTTACACAATTCATGCAATAACAGAGACCTGTGTTCGCTTCCCGGGTCCTCCCTGCGTGGAGTTTGCATGTTCTCCCCGTGTCTGTCTCTCCTTCGGTTTCCTCCCACAGTCGAAAGACATGCAGGTTAGGTGCATTGGCGATCCTAAATTGTCCCTAGTGTGTGATTGATGTGTGTGTGTGCCCTGCGGTGGGCTGGCAACCTGCCTTGGGTTTGTTCCTGCCTTGCGCCCTGTGTTGGCTGGGATTGGCTCCAGCAGACCCCTGTGACCCTGTGTTAGGATGTAGTGCGTTGGATAATGACTGACATGACCGACAGTGTGTGTGGGGATTGGCATGCTTCGCATGAAGAGCTGGCAGCTGGGGAAACACACACAATACCCTAAACATGCTTTGAAGTCCACACAAAAACAGTAAAACCCCATGATAACATGAATTAGGTAATAATACCATCATCGTCATTTAGCTGCCTTCCTTCCACAAAGTCACTAGTTCACTCAAACTGAGACAGTCCTCGCTAAAGCCAAAGGCAGTGCCCACTTTCTAAAGTTGCCGACATTCTCAAGCTACAATCTAAATGTTCAGCACTGTGAGGTGCACCTGACCAATCTTGTGGATCTACAAACGAGGACACCACAGCCATCAACGTTACTTCTACATAATATTAAAATCAGTGTGGGCCACCCAGTCTAAATACACAACTAGAGAAGGGGGCTCAAAGTTCTTACCACCGCACCTGGGCGCAGCCATGTTTGACTCAGCTGGTTTAATCTTCATGTAGGACCTCCAAGACCTGCTTAACGTATCAGCAGCATCCCACACTTCTGAAAACTCACCTGATGCTGGATATCTTGAAGTTTTCCTTCATACATAATTGAGCATAAAACGACACCCATCGTTTGGGAGGTAGCCCACCACTGAGGTCTCACTGACTTTAAAGCTTTGTGAGGTCTTGACATCATTTGTTCAGGCTGCCATTTTGATGGATGGTTGAGATCTGTGAGTTAGGGGTGATTGGCGGGGATGTGAGTGAGCATGTGACCTGTGAATGAATGCCATTGGTGGCCATGTGGCTGATGTTATGAGACAGTTTCTCCAGGGATCAATACGAGAGAATGAACAGGACTGGGAGATAACAGGACGAAACAAGAATCGCAGTCAGGTTCAATCGCAGATTCCCCCCAACGGTATGACACGCGGGAGAGCGTCTCGAAGCAGCCACAGGCTCCCAGCGCTGTAGCAGTTTGTCATAAAAGCGAATCAGAAAAGATTGCGGTCATGCTATAAGCGCCTGCTGTCGATGGGTGATGCAAGGAACAAGGAACATTAGAAATGCAATGGCGCAGGATTACTTGGCCACTAAGCTGTCCTGACCCTGCCTGACTGCTGTGTCTGTGTGTAGGAGAGCAGCAGATCCCGCTACAATAAATAACCGCGCTGTTCCTGTTTCACGCTGAATAAAGCTGGTGTTGCTAAAGTACTGAGACTCAGCCTCGTGTTTTGGGGTGCAAGACAGAGACTTGTACGTTACACACACACACACACACACGTGGTCACCATGTTATAGTAAACAGTATACGCTCGTACGGATGTTGACTATATGAGCGAGGCACGCCGACTGAGAACGAGCATGGGAGACGATTACCCACAATCTCCATGTGACACTCGGCAGATAAAGCGTATACGTACTAGTCGTATTGCAAGACATTGCTCATTTATCAAGTAAAATTTATTAAAAATTTTAACTCGTCTTGCAAAACACTCGCAGACCAAGTTACTCGCAATCCAAGGTTTTACTGCACATTCATTTTTAGGGTAATGTATTAAGCTGAGTTTGAAATTAAATTGTTTTGGGGTTTAAACTATAAAAATAGGCATTTCTAGGCATTTTTATTTCCACATCCAAAATTCGCAGTTTTTCACAATTCGCGGGTGCTCTAGGAACGTAACTCCTGTGAATTTTGGGGGTCGTCTGTACTTGTGACTGATCACCTGCAGTTCCCACGGTGCAAATGTGTGGCCTAAGAAAGATCGTGGTGTGATTTCTTGACAAAACACTTGGCGTAGTCAGCAGGATTGGCACCGCTGATGGGTGGAGTGTAGAGGTGTTGCTGCACAGACAGTGAGAACTGGGCAATAAAGAGACCTCGGATGAGGGTACCAGCAAGCGCTCCGCTCATAGTGCTCACAGCATGGAAGGAGCTGCTTCTAAGGGCCCTTGTAATCTAGATTTCACGGCTTTGAGGCTGACCACCGGCAGTGCAAATTCGGATGGATCGTGGTGTGAGTCCTGTGGACGAAAACTCAGACCAGACAGCAGGTGCGGTTATAAAGCAGCTTTATTTTTAAGAGTCACGGTGAGAAGAGTTTCAGGAAAGCAGACAATCAAATATCCATGACAGCGTCAGGGCTCTTCTGAGCCCCGTCTGTTGGGTGGGGTCCCGTTTTATACCCCTAGAATGCGTGATTTAATATCATTATAAAATGCAACAGTCACCATATTTATTATACACAATCCTTGAGCCCATTTAATGTCCCTTGTAAAACTTGATTTCTTGGCCCCTTTTGTTATGGCGTTCAGATGTAAACTAAGGGAAAACGTGATAAGGCAGACTCATGTGTGGAATGCTCAGACCTTGAGTCCTTTGCACAAATATTTTTCTGTTTGCTAAAACAAAGCATGCTATTACATGGTTTTGTAAAGCTTACTTCTCAGACATGAATTAGTACAAGGGAACGAAGAGAACATTCGTCTTCCACAGTCCACAACAAAACTTACTTGTTACCAAAACCAATCCAAGAGGACCTACCATACACTCGGCTCAAATCGGACCGCTACTTCCTAGCATTACGTTTGGAGCACTGCTGGGTTAAGCAAATAGCCCAATGGCACACATTGAGTAGGCAGTGAACTCATATGCTGAGGCTTTGCTGTCCAACACAGACAGCACTAGACCATACTACCCGATATCATTATTGATTTTGTGCCATGTTATTTGATCTGTTAGCATAACTGAAACGTTAAGATGACAGTATGCGTAACCAGCCCCTGACTTTGTCTCATTGTTCACATGAATCCTGGTGCCGGTATGATGGCCTGCAGCTCAAGGCCGCCATTGCGTCAAGTAAACCACAGTGAACTTCCATCTCAGACTAAAGTGAGCATCTGCAGGAAGTGTCAGCTCCTCCAGAGTTCAGCACCTCTGGATCTCTCCTGACAAGTGCACCGAAAACCGTTTGAGCGAGTGCCTCGAGGACTCTTGGGTCAACTGTCGGAATCATTTACTGGCGGAGACTCAGTTGCCTAAGAAATCCGTGCATCAAGTCTGCTTTTTCTAACGGGGCGAAACTTTGTGTGCGATTTGATGTATCTGTGAGGCATGCTGGCGTCGGAGGTAGTGAGCCAGCCAATTAATAATGGTTCACTTTTACAAAGAACTTTAATATAACTTTGCCGTCATGAGCTAAATAAATACAAGTACAGCTGACATTTCTGTCCCATGTGCCAAATGAAGTGTAGTAATGGAGTAGCAACACTATGAGAGCCCATCAACAGAGTCAAAGCGATTGTAGGATAATCAATCACACATTTATTATCAGTTAGTCCCATGCAGCAAATCAACCCTAGCAAAGAGACCAAAACGACATGATTTAATGCTGGATTTAATATAGTGAAATGAATGAAATTACTGGTGACAGGCTCAGACATCCACAGGGAGGCCAGAACTGGATGGGCTTATTATGTACAGTCAACTTCGGCGTTATGAAGGGGCGAGACTTGAGTCCGTTCACACGGCTGGAGGGTGAGGAAGACAAGGCCCACGTGGATATTAAGATGTTAGGCCGGCCAGGCTCCACTACACAACATCATTTGCCACACTGTTTGCATGTCCTCTTCTTGTCATGAGGGCATTCAATTTGCTTTTGTTTTTTTGGTTGATATTTTGTTTATTTGAATTCAATAAGAAAAAACAATAATCGTCGATCACAAAAAAAGTAGCAGTGACATCAAGCAATGACAGTCCTCCGAGCGGCACCCACTCAACATCCTCCTAAAGTCGCCCTGTAAAAGGAGTCTGTAAAGGTCTGAAAGTCATTGCTGCCCATGTGGTCCGGTGACAGAGGCCCCTGAGGAACTGGTGACGATGCGGGTAGGCTCCATGCTCCGAGTCCGCCACTGTCAATACCGTAACCAAGATGAGCCGGGCAGGTGAGGACACACCCATAGAGCAATGGGGAGGTACAAAGGTGAAACAAAACAGTGTCCTCTAAAGTGCAATTTCGTCAAATCTTCAATAAATAAATGAATAAATAAATAAATAAATACATAATCTCTAAAAACTGTCCCTGTCTATGTGGGGTTAAATAAACCTACAGGGAGTCCCCAGGTTACAGACATCCGACCTATGAACGGGGCCGCAGCTGCGACGCATGCGCCTCAGTAACTGCCACTCCGTCATCTTTGGCCTGGGGACGCTGCAAACAGTGGCTGGACAGAGGCTGGAGGGGGGCGATTTCGCTGCCCGCGCAGTGTAGTGTCTCTCGGACGGCTCCTCGTGGCAAGCGGTTTCACTGCCCGCCTACCACACACAGCTGCCCCGTTCATTATCGGTGGGTGGCTGGTGATGCTGCAAGCGGTGACCTGGTTGTGGCTGAACGGAGGCCATTGAGGGTGAACGGGGCGGCGGGGCGTAGCATTGCATTGTAGTGTGCCTCGGATGGCTGCCTGTTGAATGGGGACAATTCACTACCCACCTTTGGCTGCACCGTGTTTGTTCTAACTACAGGGTCACGGGGGTCTGCTGGAGCCAATCCCAGCCAACACAGGGCGCAAGGCAGGAAACAAACCCCAGGCAGGGCGCCAGCCCACCGCAGGGCATATATATATATATATATATATAGTGGCAGATAGCCAGGGCCCTTACCAAGCCAGAATGCAATAGAAGGGCCAGGGGATAGAGCGTGCATAGGGCATTATCTCCCCTGAATCACTAGGTGGCCACGGATACCCACAGGGCACACTGGGAATTGGAGTTTGTTGGCTCAGCCCTGTTGGGTTCCAGGTGTGTTGCCAGGGGGTGCGAAAGGGACTGGGGGAGCCCTACTTTGTCAGGCTCCCACGTCACCCAGAAGTGCATTCACACTTATGGGACACTGGAAGTACTCCAGGGTGCTGCCTAAAAGAAGTGGGCTCTGGTAGTCAGAGACAGGAGGAGGCAGTGACTGGCAGACAGAGAGAGAGAGAGAGAGAGAGAGAGAGAGAGAGAGAGAGAGAGAGAGAGAGGGAGGACAGAATCACAGAGTGCTGCGTATTGCTATTGTGCTGTGCTTGTATTTGTGGGTGGGAAGTGGGAAATGCTTTTCTGAGAAGAATTTCCCACAATAAAAACTCTTGTTCATTCTATAGTTGTGTTCAAACACCTTGTGCCAGGTTTGGGGAGCTAGAGAGTCCCCTACAGTCCACATATATAAATAAAGAACAATATATATATATATATATACATATATATATATATGTGTGTGTGTGTATATATATATCAAAATCAAAGAAGGTTGACATTTGTCTTTAGTGGTACGGTGGGCTCTGTGTGCATGAGATCTGATGACCAATGACAGCTCATCTGGAAGGACAACGCAGAGAATGCAGCGATGAGGAATAAGAAACGCGGGTGCTTTGGACATCACAGACAGAAGTGAAACTCACCTGTCTGATGTTGCACATTTTATGTACCATGACAGAATGGAAGAAAAGAATAAAATGGCAGTGACTATGGCGGGACTCGTCGTACCTTTGAACCCTTTGTACAGCACTGGCTCTGTCAGGCAGAATGTCATTAGCTGCCATAAAAAAGGGGTGAGCACGACTGGGCTTGAAGTTCGGCACACAGTCGCTAAATATGACATGTTCAGCAGTGATGAGATCAGCAAGTCTAAGGTACCCAACGAGTACATTGTGACATTGACTTTAGGCTAACTAGAAAACAGGAATTTGCCTGGCGTTGTGTTTGTGTGACAGACTGGCATGCAGTTTAGGATTGGGTCACTCCTGAGTAATGTTAATGGGAAGCACTTTGGTATTCTTTGCTGCAGTACAACTCCAGGGACTGGGGTTCAAATCTCAAACTTACCATTCACTCCCTGTGTGCAGTTTAACTTTGTCAAAACGGATTGTCCAGGCACACCAGTTAAGTCTGCATGACGTGAATGTAAATGTGACTCCAAATCGGCCAGACAGAAGTCAGGTTGACTTTTGCTGGTCCCTGTCACTGCTATCAGGCGCCTCTGTTATACCGATGTCAAGTGTTAATGAGGCCACCACTGTTACTCGTCATTTCCAAACGGGTTTTTTCGACAACACAGAAATCCACCCTGGAAGGAAGGCCTACTGCTACACCAGCTGAATGGGCACCGACTCCCGGAGAGTCGGGCGCCTCATCATTAAAACAGGTCACCTTCCTGTCTGAGTGGCCAGCCTCACTGCTTAGGCAGCTCATGGCGCCAGACTCCTCGCTGCCCCCCGGACATCACTGACAGTCGCCTCCATCTAATCTGGCAGCGGTTGGTGCACTGCGACCGTCAAAATGGTGGCATTTCAAATAGTGATCACATTATTCTGCGGCTGCTGCTGTAAGTTATTTTCCAATTCCTGTGCAAAACAAATTTGTCATTTTGATTACAGTAATTGCTGTTTTGTAAGCGGCAGGACAGAAATAATGCAGTTCATTTAGTCCTATATGAAGATACATTAAAAGGATTAATGCGTTTTGCCAGCAGGTCACTTGAACATTTCTCAAACAAACCATTACACTCCTCAAGTTAAATTGAAATTTTTTAATTGTTTTTGTTCTGGAGTAATTAAATATAACTGGGAAGAGCTTTACAGTATTATACAGTTATTTAATTAGTCTCGAGACGAGGACTAATGTTTTAAGATGAATGCCTCCCTCCTGAAGCAGGAGAAACTAAACAAAGCACAGGAGGCAAATGAGTGTGGTCCCCCTAAAGTGTTGAGCCGCTGACCCTCGAAGCGAGAGGATGTGTGGTCTGCTCAGCTAGTAGACCAACAAGAGAAAGCAGAGCAATTCCCAGATGGTTACCTCTGAAAGGAATATGCGCACAGCCTGCTCTGCTTCTCCTTCTAAGGTGGGTTTCCAAACAGGAAAATATATTTTGAATAGAAAACCACATCATCTTGAAATCAAATAACAAAAAGGCAGAGTTAAAGTTTCCATCGATGCAGTGCTATCAGGTTGAAAAATCCTCTAAACGACTGAATCCGTCATGTGGGCGACCAAATCCACGATTTAACTAGCTAGCCCGCCAGAGTCGAGCGTGCAGTAAATCCTAGAATGGGAGCCGTCCAGCAGTGTTTATACTCGGGCCGACGTGAAGGACTCTGGTCATGACGCCATTTTCATACAAGAGCATTTTTTTAACATTCCAAAGCAATGATACAAAAAATAAGAATTAAGTTTGAACCATTGGAGTTACATACTCTACATATCAAGTGTCTAATTTATATATTGCCTTCAAAAACGGTAAGAAATATTCTAGTTTTAAAAGTTTGAAATGTTTCAGAACTACAATTCACAACCGTTTCACCACACTGTCAATCAACTGATTGTCTTTTTGTAAAATTTTGCTAATTTGTGGACTCCAGTCCTGGAGGGCTGCAGTGGCTGCAGGTTTTCATCCTAACCCGTTTCTTAACTGGTGACCTGTTTTTGCTGCTAATTAACTCCTTTTACATTCCTTTGACTTGACTTGTTTTTTTAAGATTTGTCCCCCTGAATTTCTTCATCGTTCCTCTAAATCGCTTCATTTCTTTCTTTGAATGGCACCCAAACAGAAATGAAACATGAAGTGAGGGAGCCAACAGAAGACCAACTCAGTCAGGGCTTCAAACTCCAACCAGTTACTTCATTAGGCGCCGAGTCTTGTCGTTCATTAAAGCCGTTCTTTAATTCTATGGCTTGTCGCTGCTCTCCTTGTACAATAGCAGACATGTCCAAGATTGTGGATTTTCTCTTTTCTAAGAGCTCTGGTTAAATATTTTGTGGACCTGAGTAGATCAATATTCCTGAGACCTTCATCTTTCTTTATTTTCAGATATTGTATGATGGTCACAGTTTGCTGGTCCTGTTTTGGCTCATTTTGTATCTCCTTATTGTTTGGCTGCTAATTAAGGAAAAAGAAACAATTGAGGGGTCTGAGAGCAAGTCAAATAAAATGATATCAGAAGAAGGTCACCAATTAAGAAAAGGGTTAGAATGAAAACCTGCAGCCACTGTGGCCCTCCAGCACCAGAGTTGGGCACCACTGGTTTAAGGTGTCGGTCTCAATGACCGCTAAGGATGTCTTATGTTCACGCACCGCGTGTTGAGTTACCAAGGGCCGGCGTCTTTTAGCTTGCAGGACAGTTTGAAGCAGTCAGGGTAATTAAGAGAAGCGCGGGGAGTAAGCAATACAGCCAAGTTTCATATCGACTTCAATGTCATAATCACTAAACGCGGATTTCAGTCAAACAGAACCGATGAAGAAATTTAAATGTTGTTCGAAATTTTTTCTGCATTTTTTAAATTTTTAAGCTAATTCTTTACATTTTTTTCACACTTTATCCAAAAAAGAAAAGATTCACTTGTTGTTCTGCCTGTTGCTCTGAGGGTGCACAATATTGTGGGAGTGTTGTGTTCTAAAGCCCGTATCACAATACTTATTGCTTCTCGATTAAGTGTATCGACTCACGCCCTGTAAATTTGGGGGGCCGGTGACATAAATGTGCCTTGCCTCAGATGGCATTATTTAACGTCACTCAGTCAGTCATTGTCCAACCCGCTATATCCTAACTACAGGGTCACGGGGGTCTGCTGGAGCCAATCCCAGCCAGCACAGGGTGCAAGGCAGGAACAAACCCCAGGCAGGGCACCAGCCCACCACAGGGCACACACACACACACACCCACCAGGGACAATTTAGGATTGCCAATGCACCTAACCTGCATCTAATCTGGACTGTGGGAGGAAACCCACGAAGACACGGGGAGAACATGCAAACTCCACGCAGGGAGGACCCGGGAAGTAAACCCACTGCGAGGCAGCAGCGCTACCACTGCGCCGCCCCATTATTTAACGTGCCAGCCCTATTTATAATGGTTAGAGCTAAGGCGTTGATTAATTGAATAAAGGCAATACAGATTTTAATGTTAAATTATTGAACACTCACTTGACAACTGGATACATTTAAAGAGCACAAGTGAAGATTCAAAAACCCCTGCTGACTAAAACATCTCTTAATGTCTCCCAATGCGCGTTCTTAGGGGACACCTTCACGGCTCTTGTGAGGTAAGCACTCCCACCCTAGGACGAGAGAGGGTCGTCGACAATAACTTCTCTTTCTCCACGCCCTGCGGCTCCGAAGGAAGACACCTAGCCACGCCCCCGGAGTGTTTCCACAGGCCCCGCCCCTTCTGAGAAGGGTCCACCCACTGGAAGTGACTGCAAGCATGAGAGGCAGAGCTCCGGTGGCCATGTCTTTTTATTTTTTATTTTTCAGTAATGCACCTGGCATTACAAAGGATTTACTGAAGAGGGGTCCCAACACTTGAACTTACACGTTTGTGAAAAATGTGTAAAGGAGGCACCGTTGTTCACTGTGTGGAATTTTCACATTCTGAACTCTGTACACCAGACTAATCTTGTGAGCTCTAATTAATAATAAATTGGTTCTGTTGGATGGCACCGTGGCTGGCACTGCTGTAGGCCCTGTGTTCCAATCTCGGCCTGGTAGCTTTTTACAGAGGATTATTATCTGCCATTGGCTTTTCACACAGGATGTGCTGAACCGGAGAGTCTCAGCTGGCCTGTGTGTGTCAGTATGTGCCAACAACTGCCCCGTCCCAGGCTGCTTCTTGCTTTGTCGGGATAGGATCTGGGGTTTGATAATGGATGGTTAGGCAGTGTCTTGTCTTGTCTTGTCAATGTCATCAACAAATGCTTTTCAAGGCTACTATTTTGGAGGTGTTCATCCCATTTTGTATTATTTTATTCGTAACACTTTAGTTTAGGGGCAGCACGGTGGCACAGTGTTCTCAGTAAGAAAACCTGGGTTCGCTTCCTGGGTCCTCCCTGCGTGGAGTTTGCATGTTCTCCCCGTGTCTCCTCGGGTTTCCTCCTACAGTCCAAAGACATGCAGGTTAGGTGCATTGGCGATCCTAAATTGTGCTTGGTGTGTGCTTGGTGTGTGTGTGTGTGCCCTGCGGTAGGCTGGCGCCCTGCCTTGCACCCTGTGCTGGCTGGGATTGGATCCAGCAGACCCCCGTGGCCCTGTGTTAGGGTATAGTGGGTTGGACAATGACTGACTTTAGTTTAGGTGCTGCAAATGAATGAATCAGTTACTCGTTTACTGTTAGGGAACAAGACCTTAACAAAGACTTCTGCTGGTTTTAATGACATTTACAAAGCATCAGTGAAGTGTTTATGTATCTTTGTAATATGGCCTATTAAAATAATTTCATTTCAGAATGGATAGGGTGGTCCAGACCTAATTATGCAATTTTCATTATGCTATAACTTATTAAGTTTATTACATAGAAAATCACCCGAAAAATCCCAGACCATCGAGAAGTGTGTGAACTGACGACATGAAGAATCGTCTTCGCACCGAACTGGAATCGTCCCACCATAAATCAATGTCATCCAGATGATCTGGATCTGCATAATTAGATCTGGACCACCCTGTATTGTGTTAAGTGACATATATTTATTCTTTATAATTCAGTATTACCTAATCTTATTTTTGTTTTGTTTTTGTAAAGTTTTCTATCTTCTTCTTTGTAAAGCACGCCATTTATATGAAATTGTGCTGCATTTGAATTTCACCCACCAACTCACTCATTTTCCTCTTTTCAGCTTCCTACTTTCTCAGAAATCTCAGATCTCGTCTGTAAGTCTAACCATCCACCTGTCAACTGGACAGTTCTGGTCAAAGCCTGCCGCCCCTCTCTGGTCCCCCTTATTTCTGCTATAATCCCCTCTTCTCTCACTACTGGTACTGTTCCTTCATCTTTTAAAACTGCTGCAGTAACCTCAATACTGAAAAAACCTGGTGCAGATCTGACCAATTTCAGTAATTTTCGTCCTGTTTCTAATCTACCCTTCATTTCCAAAATCCCTGAAAAATAGTGGCTATTCAACTTCATTCTCATTTATCTCAAAATAATCTGTATGAACAGTTCCAGTCTGGTTTTCGTCCCCTCCACAGTACAGAACCGGCACTTATAAAAATTACTAATGACCTCCTTATGGCAGCTGATTCTGGTTTAATCACTGTTCTCATCCTTCTTGATCTGAGTGCAGCCTTTGACACTATTTAATATTGTTTCTTTGTATCAGTATACTGCTGCTGGATTATGTGAATTTCCCCTTGCGATTAATAAAGTATCTATCTATCTTTCTATCTATCTATCTATTATATAGTGCCTTTCCTATCTATCTATTATATAGGGCCTTTCCTATTTATCTATCTATCTTTCTATCTATCTATCTATTATATAGTGCCTTTCCTATCTATCTATTTATCTATTATATAGTGCCTTTCCTATCTATCTATTATATATGGCCTTTCCTATTTATCTATCTATCTATTATATAGTGCCTTTCCTATCTATCTATCTATTACATAGTGCCTTTCCTATCTATCTATTATATAGTGCCTTTCACTATCTATCTATTATATAGTGCCTTTCACTATCTATCTATTATATAGTGCCTTTCACTATCTATCTATTATATAGTGCCTTTCACTATCTATCTATCTATCTATCTATTTGCCACACTACACTTCTCAATAGATTATCTTCGATTGGCATTACCCACACTCCACTAGATTGCTTCAGATCCTACCTCTCAGGCCGCACTCAGTTTGTTCAGCTTAAAACTTTCACATCCCAACCCACCGCTGTTACTTCAGGTGGGCTCTGTCCTGAGGCCCCTCCTTTTCATTATTTACCTCCTTCCCCTTGCAAATATCTTTTGTAAATATAACATTAGCTTCCACTGTTATGCTGATGACTCTCAGCTCTACCTCACTAGCAAACCTACTGCTTCCTTTCCACCCTCCTCGCTTATTGATTGCATAGCAGAAATCAAATCCTGGTTTTCTTCAAATTTTCTTAAATTAAATAGTGACAAAAACTCAGGTTCTCCTCATTGGTACAAAATCCATATTATCCAAAACTGATCATTTTTCATTTGTTATTGATAATTCCTCTGTCTCCCCTTCCCCACAGGTGTCATCCTTGACAGTATTTTATCCTTTCAGTCCCACATAAATAAGATCTCCCGGTCTGCATATTTCCACTTGCGTAACATTAATCGTATTCGCCCGTCCCTCACTCCCCACACCACTGCTATCCTTGTTCATAGCCTTGTCACTTCTCGTCTGGATTATTGCAATTCCCTTTTCTTTGGTCTTTCTTGTAAATCTCTTTATAAGGTTCAACTGGTCCAGAATTCAGCTGCTCGCATCATTACTAGAACCCACCCTATTCACCATATCACTCCTGTTTTGCAGCAGCTTCATTGGCTTCCAGTTAAGTTCCAGATTCAATTCAAAATTCTCCTGTTAACATTTAAGACTCTCCACAACCTCGCCTCTCCATATCTGTCTGACCTCCTCCATGTTGCCATTCCCTCCCACACCCTCAGATCCTCATCCTCCATCCACTTGACTGTCCCCTTCGTCCGTCTTACCACTATGGGAGCAGAGCAACTGAATGGAACTCACTACCATCTGACCTTAGAAACACTGATTCATTCTCACTTTCAAATCTAAACTTAAAACTCATTTGTTTAAGACTGCTTTTTCTCTTTGATTACAATTTGCTCTGTCTGATTTTAATTTTTGTATTTTAGTTTTGTTTATAATCTGTGTTTTTTCTATTGTTCGGTGTCCTTGACTGTTCAGAAAGGCACCTACAAATAAAGACAATGTATTATTATTATTATTTTGCCAGCTTATCAGAAGAGATAAACAGACACTTTACTGACATTTTTGAAGGGTTTTAATGGCTCCTCTGTGTGACGCAAATGACAAAAGAACCAGACGTTCTCTATCCAACTCACTTCCAGTTCCCTGTCAGCTACCAGGTGTAATAAAATATTTGGAGAAAAAAGTGAACGACTGAGAATTCCTCATCCACGTCTGGCGACAAATCACTTGGGTGATGTGGTAAGATGTACTATATATATATATATATATACATACTATATATATATACTATATATTTATATAAATTGTATATAATTGTATATATATATATATAATTGTATATAATTAGATGATAAGCACTACAGTTCCCAAGATGCTTCGGACAGGACATACGGGGACTGTGGGAGTGATGGATTTTGGGGAGTAGTGGGTTTTGAATAATAAAAAACGTGGTTTGCATTCAGTAACCCGTTTAAGTCTTGACTTGGGCTCTGCCTGGGGTTTGTTTCCTGCCTTGCACCCTGTGTTGGGTGGGATTGGCGCCAGCAGACCCCCATGACCCTGTAGTTAGGATATAGTGGGTTGGATAATGACTGACATGACTGACTGACAACATTAAATCTCAATGGATTTATTTTTGCTTTTTTGAACACCGATTAAGAGCAAAAGCCGATTTAATGTCAAAGGAGAAACACACGTCCGCAAAGTGGATTAAATTAATTAGAAATATAAAACATAAAAGAATTGAGTGCATAAGATATCCATCCATCCATTATCCAACCCGGTATCTTCTAACTACAGGGTCACGGGGGTCTGCTGGAGCCAATCTCAGCCAAAATAGGGCGCAAGGCAGGAAACAAACTCCGTGCAGGGCGCCAGAATACCACAGTGCATAAGATATGACACACTTAAATCATCACTGAATTCCCAATGGAGATCACCTGTCTGGGACTTCAATCGATTGCAGAATAAATACGTCTTATCTGGAAAGTCCAACATGTGGCCGGACCCTTCATAAGGAAGACAAAAGGACACTCTAAGCAAATCCATGAAAAGTCACTGAAGATCCACAATCACAAAGAAATGGGAAGAGTGTGGCACAGCTGGAATCTGCTAGAGCAGGCCGTCCACAAATGACATGCAAGATGAAGACAAGGCAGGTCACCATGAGACCTCGGAAGGATTTACAACCACAGTGGACGCGTTAGGAAAGACTGTGCAGACAACTGTTAATTGGTTGCTTTGCCCGTCACAGCTTTAATGGGAAAGTGTCAGAAAGACAAAAACACACAGGATATGTTGGCAAGAGTCCGAGACAGGAGGCACATATGAGACTCTGATGTCAGACAAAAAAAGGTTGTATGGTCTGATGGAACCAAAAACTGAGCTTTTTGAGTCATCACACTAAACACCAAGTTTAAACACTGCCTCTAATCTAAAACACACCATCCCTACTCTACAGTATGGCTTTGGCATCAGTCGTGATGTGGGAATCTGTCTACGCAGCAGGCCCTGGAAGGCTGGCGAGGGTAAAATGAATGAGCAAATTATGGGCTAATTCTGGAGGAGTACCGGAAAAAGTCTGCAAGAAACCTGCACTTGGGGAGAAGATTTGTATTCCTGAAAGACAACGACCCCCAGCATCAAGTCAAAGTTACACTGGAATGGTTGTAGTCCTAAGGTGTTGTACCGTGTTAGCCATTATGGATGTAGTGAGAAGTCAAGTAAAATGACACCTTTTATTGGCTAACTAGAAAGATTACAATATGCAAAGCTTTCGAGGCAATGCAGGCCCCTTCTTCAGGTGAGATGTAATACAGAAACTGGAGTTCCCTGTGTTTATACAGACACCAGGACAGATCCAACATTGGAAAACCTTTAAGTGAGACATCTTAAATGTAAAAAAATAACAGACCACTTCAGGCTAAGATTCATTGCGCAAGAGAGGAGAACAATGTATGGTCAAGATCTTTGGATAAGACTAGGGGGCTCTGCCCCCTACTCGCTTCACTCGCCAACCCCCGGGTTTGGTTTAGCGGATATACAATTTAAAGAGATTATTAGTTGCATGGGAATTGTTACATATGCATTATTTTCAATTTTATTTTAAAACATATGTAAAAACAATACTTTACTTCCGGCCGCGGGCGTGGTTATAGGACGTATAATGCTGCTTGCTTTGTGAAGGGGGGTGTGGCTGAACGCACGCTAAGGAGATGCCGTCGGATCATCGGCTGTCTTTCTGCTGCTGGTGAGCTGCCTGTTCTGTTTGTCTCACTGCCCGATCATTTCAAAGCCTGTACAGCAGCTGTCCTTTTGGCCCTTCGCATCTCTGTCGTTCGCGTTGTAAAGGGGCTGGGGGGCGAGGGTTAGGTTTGCTGAACGCACGCTAAGGAGAAGCAGTCTGATCATCTGCAGGCATTTTGCTGCTGGTGAGCCGTGTGTTTTGCTTGTCTCTTGTCGTTGTTTTAAGAGCTGGGAGCACATGAAGCGTGTCTGCCAACAGCAATCCAACAACTGCTAGGTTAGATGTCAGTGGACTTGTTTTAAATGATGTCTCACTGCCTTGTCTCGCGTCACATTGTAAGAACAGTACTTGTCCTTTATACTTATCCAGGTGTGGTTACATCTCTTTCTCACAGGACGTATAACGCTGCTCGCGTTGTGTGGGGTGATTGGGGTGGCTGAATACACGCTAAGGAGATGCCGTCGGATCATCTGCTGTCTTTCTGCTGCTGTCACTCTGCTATCAGTCTTCCGTGCTGTACTCTGCCCTCCCTCAATCGAACTTAACAGTCACTTAAAACATAAAAAGGCTTCAACCTGGCTGGGACACTACAATAATTTCGAATTTTACTGCTTTCATATTCTTTACCTTTCTCTGCATATGTATCGTGTCATCGTTTGTTTGAGCCTTTCGAATTCCAATGCTTTCATAATCTCTTATCTGCCTTTTTTTCTCTCCAACGCTTTTGGGTCTCTTTTCTCCGTGCTGCTCTTTCTTCTTTGCTTGGTCGTTGACGTTTCATCTAGAACACATTGTCCTTATATGCTTTATATGTGCTGAGAGCACAGAATCTGTGTGTGCTACGTGCCTTTACACGACTGAGTGTTATTTGATATTGTTTGCGTTTTGCGGGTCTTTTAAGTGTCTTCCGAGAACTGTCCAACAAAGTCTTTTGAAGTTTCTGAAGAATTGTTCCATACAATGTGGGTCTGTAGACATTTTGTCTGTGTCAGTCCGAGAGATGCAAACAATCCTCATATCTGGCCATAAGACTCATGTCTCTATTTACACCATGTTGTAACTGTCCTGGCGTCTGTATAAACACAGGGAACTCCAGTTTCTGTATTATATCTTGCCTGAAGAAGGGGCCTGATTTGCCTTGAAAGCTTGCATATTGTAATCTTTCTAGTTAGCCAATAAAAGATGTCATTTTGCTTGACTTCTCACTACTGGAAAGGATTAAAACAGCAATATTAATGTTCTGGAGTCCATATCTGAAACCAATCGAGAATTTGTGGCCACACCTGACAGTTTTGCAAAGAAGAACGGCGAAAATGGCACATGTGCAGAGCTGACCGAGAGAGAGAGAGAGACCTGAGCACACAGGCTATCATGACTGCCATTTTCTAAATACATGAATGGCATGAATACTTGTACAATCAAATATTCAGTATTTTCTATTTGTAACTAATTTAGATCACTTTGTACACTAGAAATCTGTCTGTTTCTGTTGATCAAGGTCAAGGAGGGATTCAACTTTGCAGGAGGCCACAGACAACCCAGTTCTTGCACACACCAGGAATAAACAACCCAGGAGGGGATGCCAGCCATTACTGGACAGAACTTAACAAGTTGCCAGTCGACCTCACCTGCTCACCTTTGGGATGCGAGAGGAAACTTGAAGTAAAACTCAACAAAGACCAGGGCCACCACTGACCACATTGCCTTTCCATGTCTGAACCCAGGACCCCATAGCTGTGAGGTAGCGGTGGAATCCCCTTCCAAATACCCGCAGGGCAAGCAGTGGTTTATGAAATGAATGCCAGTGACGAGGAAATAAGAAGCTGCATTTGTGCCACCTGGTAGTTTTTATGCTGGAACCTTTCAGTGCGGTGAAATGTGAATGTGAACTGTGGTGGATGTCCTGGCTCTTTCAGTTTTCAAAGGCTGCTACAGGACTTCTTTTTCACACCACAGTTTGCACTAGCGTTTCTTGAACCAACGGCTCTTCATGATGGCCACAGTTTTGACCAAACCTCCAACTCATGCCTTGCTTCTGCCCTTGGTTTCAGATGTTGGCCATTGTCCACACTTTTGCCCCATCATTTTGAATTCACCATCCATTTCAATTTTCCTGACTTTTTCCGCTTTTTTAAAGTTTATTTTCAAACTCTAATAACTGTGTGTTAGCATTAGACTGAGAGCAGCTTAAAAGGTAACAAGGCATAAAAATGCGGAGCACAAATCCAGTGACAGTATTTATGACTTGACCTACCATGAGCAGGGGAGTGCGATCTTAATAAATACGCTCACCCAGTGCTGAAATCTCTGTGAAAAGAGGCATCAACCGATACCCTTTGAGCAGGGCTAGGAAACTCAGAATGAGGATGTGAAGACCTGGGCTCCCCTCACCAGCCTGTTCACTTTCTCTGTGCAGACTCCATGTGTCGCATGCTGTATATTTAGGCTAACTGTTCACTTCAGGAGTCTGTGGATATGTGGGTGTGTGTGTGTGTGTGTATCTGCAAGACTGAGGGTGCCCTATGATGAACGACTATTATACACAAAGATGGTTTGGGTGCCACATTTGCTTCTCATGAGCCAATAACTGATAAAATGAGTTGATGACTGAGCAGTTGCTTAATTTTTAGTTTTGTCTATATCATGCTGCACAATCACAATTGCGATCCAGTTGTTTTATTGAAAGTGGAGGTCTGACAAGTGTCAGTTACTTCATGTCAGCCAGTATTTTGAGAATACTTTGTAGTCGTGAGAGGAGATTTCCCCTGTTTCAGGTGATTTTATACTATCCTGAGCCTCCATAATGCACCACTTACCACAACCTCTGTCTCTCAGTCTTTCAAAGTCTGTCAAAGCAAACTTTATTGTCATCTCAATCATATACAAGTATACAGACAGACAAAGCTCAGGGTCCACAGTGTAACAACATGAAGTCAGTCAGTCAGTCAGTCAGTCAGGACCTGGGAAGTGAACCCAGGTCTCCTTACTGCGAGGCAGCAGCGCTACCACTGTGCCACCCACAACATGAAGTGCAAAAAAAAAAAAAAAAAAAATTAATTAAAATTTAAAATTAAAACACAAACTTGACAAGACATCGTGCAAAGACAAGATTGATGCAATGTATGGTATTATGCAATACCTTGTATGTGCCGTATGTCCAATAAATGCAGTATGCAGAAAGTCGGAGACTACCTGAGGAGTACTTGGGTGCAAGGCAGGAGCTGACCTTTTGTCACAAGCCATTCATCGTAACAAGATAAACTACCTTACTCGCCAGTCCTACAACTGAACAAAAAGTCCAAGTGCATTTATTATTTCTTGATGTTAATTTGTGTCTTTTATTATTTGAATCAGACTTATGACCTGATTTTTTGTTTTTCTAGGCTCTTATTTAAAATGTTATCTATAAGCAGTATGCGTAATCTTAAGTCATCCATTGCAGAGATATATTTAGCTTTCAAGCCTTCAAAATCTGGCCACTCAAGCTTTTTGTTCTCTTAAGTTTTCCAAATTAACCTTTCAAAGAATGGTTTGTAAAATCACAGTATATGTACTGTATATACATACAGAATAAGGAAGATCCAAATGTGACTAGGGTGGCACAATGGTAGCACTGCTGTCTTGCAGAAAGGAGACCTGGGTTCGCTTCCCGGGTCCTCCCAGCTTGGAGTTTGCATGTTCTCCCCGTGTCTGCGTGGGTTTCCTCCCACAGTCCAAAGACATGCAGGTTAGGTGGATTGGAGATCCTAAATTGTCCCTAGTGTGTGTGTATGTGTGCCCTGTGGTGGGCTGGTGCCCTGCCCAGGGCTTTGTTCCTGCTTTGCACCCTGTGCTGGCTGGGATTGGCTCCAGCAGACCCCCGTGACCCGACAAATGTGACTACGGGTCACCTGCCAGCTAGGAATGCATCATGCTCTGCTGTCGAAGGTACTTCAATAATGCATTTACGCTATTGACCCTCAGTGACCCTTGTGATAATCAGTGCCATTTCCTTAGTGCATTAGTGTTAAGGTTTGGTTTCAATGTTTAATTTGGGGGAAAAAAAAAGAGGTCAACCTGAGATACTACTGTTAATGGCCCAAGATGAGAATGAGGAATGGCTTTAAGTGAAGACATAAAAGGAGTGCTAAACATGTCAGAGTGCAGTACACGTTCCACTCAATCCTGGTGCTCCCTGACTGCCAAGATGCAGGTTTGAGTTGTTCTTTTTCCCACCAAGTACACACTGTACTAACATGCTCACTGGTCACTTTGACTAGCTGCCCATTTGACTTAATGTGTGCACTGATAAATGACATATTTTATGATTTCCTACTTGTCTGAATACTTGTAAAATAAAGCCCTTCTGACCGCTTTATGTGTTTGCCTTAACTAAATGGTGCTGAACTAAGGTGTGCATCTCTCAATAAAAAGAAAATGTCCAGGTAAAGTTTGAAAGGCTGGCAGTTGGGTTTGAATTCAGTTTTTGCTCATGCATGCTGTTATGAGTCAGTAATTAGCTGTAAGGCCAGGCCTTGTAGTCTCAGAATATTTTGCTGCCTATACAAGATCTGTTATACCAAATGGGTGTTTGTGGGGTGTGGGCCACAGCAGAAACCAAACTACTAATAACAGGCAGGACATCAATCAGATAGAAACACAATTGATAAAAGGGAAAATATATATATACAGTGGTGTGAAAAACTATTTGCCCCCTTCCTGATTTCATTTTCTTTTGCATGTTTGTCACACAAAATGTTTCTGATCATCAAACACATTTAACCATTAGTCAAATATAACACAAGTAAACACAAAATGCAGTTTTTAAATGATGGTTTTTATTATTTAGGGAGAAAAAAAATCCAAACCTACATGGCCCTGTGTGAAAAAGTAATTGCCCCCT